>CAEMYA010001996.1:3613534-3672207 GCA_903131615.1 Diplodus sargus
CAAGAACACTTGTGTTCGGTCAGCAATGTGTATTTATCTCTTGAGCTCCTGTAAAATGTCTTCCCCGCAAGAGACTGTCACTTTTTCTTGAAAACTAGTGAAGGAGATCATAGATCAAAAGTTTCTCGCTTTGCTTGCAACCGCCGTGGCCAATAGGACCAGTTAAGAGAACGAGCAATAGCAGGCGAAAAGATGGATAGAAAAAAGAGCGAGCCGAAGCATGTAAGGAGGGAATAGAGCGGGACCATCATAATCAATCCTCCATGATCCTGGAAGAGCATCATTTGTCTTCTTTTCTCACTCCACTCCTCCTCTTGCCCCCATCTTTCTCCCATTTTCTATGGTGCAGCCACTTTGATCTCGCATAAGAAGACGGTCTCCAGAGCTTCATTACTTTTAAAGCCTTCATCGTGAGGGGCCATAAAAAGATGCTAAGGAATGGATTTCTAAGACCATTTACCAGACGTTCTGTACCGGCTTGCGAGTAATGGCTACATAGGGATATAATGTTCCTCCGCGGTGTGTAATGGCCTTCTGTGCCTGGTGCTCTGGGTTATCAGGGCAAACATGGACTGGCAATGATACGTCAGTGCTGAGGAATATGACGTCGTGCATATTAAGTGGTGCCTACCGGGATCCTGGCTCTGTTTAATTCATAAGGACGTTGACCATGCTACATAACTGAATGTGATGCTTGGGGTACATCTAAGCAGCTTCTTAAATCTTTCACTGTGTTTTGATGTGTTTTTTTTTTTCATAGCACTGTTGACTGACCTTGTGTTGTAGTTACTTCCTCTTCCTCTCTGTGTGCACACGCATGCGTCTGTGTCTCTGTTTGCCTACTTGTGAGCAGGCCAAGCAGGGGAATGTGTTTGAGGCTCTGTTTTGTAGTAAGCATGTGGGGATTCGTATGGGCGGCAGGAAAACGCTCGGGGAGGAAATGATTGAGAGAAAAGGTCAGTGGACAGGATGCCCTTTTTTCTAAAATCTGATGCAGGAGACTGTAGAGAGAGCCCAAAAGAAAATGGAGAGAAAGAGCAGAGCGGTGGTAGGAAGCAGGAGGGACTTAGATTAGAGGTAAAATGTAGCCAGATAGCCAAACAATAAAAGAAAACAGAACAAAGGTGAAGAAAAACAGCATGCTGGTTAGAACTAAGTTGAAATATCCTATTTTCAGCCAGAAACCAAACTCTGAAGTGACTAATGTGGATTTTGTGATGGGGAATCCAACAGTCAAATGGCCCTTTACCACAGTTGACATGTGACCCATAACTGTATGACAGTGTTACATGTTTCTCACAGAAGAGGTGCATCAAAGTCTTTCATTTTCTGCCCACAACTTGGGCAGAGTTGGGGGCATTTTCAATTGTATTTTAGAGTTTCTTAAAGAGGTCACATTAAATAAATTTTCAAGTTCATACTTTTATTTGGGGGTCCTAGTAGAATAGATTTACATACTTTGATTTTCAAAAAACACATTATTTTTCTCATATGGTGCATTGCTGTGTCTTCACACTGTGTCTTGTTTGGCTACAGAGAGAGTCGCCTCGCCTGTGTTCAATCTTTGGTGAGAGTTGGACATGCGCATTACTTAATGGGCAGGATGAAGCCAGTCACAGGCAGAGTAGGGCAGGTCATGCTGAGCAAGGTAGTGTGATCTAAAAAAACAGCAGTAGCAACTGTACGTCTGCTGACTGACTGGATTGTATGAGAAATATATAACTGCAAAAGAATAATGGAGATTATATCACTCATGACACCATGTAGACCATCTTCTTAATTAAGAAAGTTAGAAGAGTTATCATGGCATAAAGCCAATGATCCTAATAGAGTAGTCTAAAAGTAGACATTTATGCTAAAAGAAATTAATAATCAAATCAAAACGTGACGTTAGAATTTGAAGTCAAATCGAATTTAGGATTTGGAGAATCGTGACACACCTTATTAAAATATATATTCATATAACACCTGTTACATAGTGATGCATTCAAATAAGTAGGCTCGACTCCAAACCAGCCGTTTCAGGCAGTGTAGGAGCAGAGCTTTCTGTGGGAAAGAGCTGTCTGGGTCCATTTGATGGGTAGATGCTAATCTGGGTAGACCGACAAGGAGGCATGTCGTGCACATGTAGTGCTATTGACCTCTGTGAATGGCAATCTATTTACGTGATATTTAAGTCCATCCAAAGCTGCCTGTTTTGTTTTGCTAATCAATAAATGCGATTTGTCATTTTTGCCGTAAACTGAATATCTTTTGGTTTGGGATGATAATCTGATAAAACAAGGACATTTTAGAAACCATGTGGGTTACTGACTAATTGTAAATGGTATTTCATTGACTTGGGATTGGTGAATTGAGAAAATGGTCAGCAGAGTAATCAGTAATGAAAAATAATCATTACCTGAGCTAGTCAGGACTGTGCTGTATGGGATCAGTGCATCCCATTTTCACAGGCTGGCTTAATTTGCACTCTTTCTCTATCAGATGAAGAACAAAGTCTGTATAGTGTCTGGAAGCTTGCTGGTGTTTGCTTACAATAGCTGGATCTCATTTGCATTCATTACAAAAACGGACACAATCCTGTTTTCATCTTCAGCGATATAGCCTTTGACATGTATCTAAAGTAAGACTGGGGAAAGATGCAAATGGTCTTGTTTTGTATTATGACTTCACTGTTTGAAAAACCATCACTTGCACCAATATAAAAGCTTAGAAATAAAAAAAAAACACTGAAGTTTGCTGGTTGAAAGGACTAGAAATGACACTGTAGAATCTCAGAGTGAGCAGGCTGCAAATACTTTAATTAAGATATTCTTTCCCTCAATATGATAAAGTAAGTGGAATCACCTCTAGTACCTGTTAATTACCTGTTTTAGCTTTGTGTGGAGCAGCCCGTGTCCTTGGCAGGGTCCCTTCTGCAGCAGAAACAAGGTGTTACTTGCAGGTGCAGGACTTTTCTGCGTGTGTGTGGATGTGCCTGCATCTTTACATGCCCGTGAGAGAGCGTACGTGTGTGTGTGTGTGTGTGTGTGTGTGTGTGTGTGTGTGTGTATGTGTGTGCGTGTGTGTGTTTTCTACAAATGTGGATCATCTCTCTTCGTTATTGATGAGCTCGTCCCCTACCTCACTCTCCATGACCCAGTTCTTGTGAGCTGACACCCCCTGTTCACATCATGCCTGCAGCAAACACATGTTGTCAGAGCTGTGAGAAAGGGGAGACAGAGGGTAAAAGAAAGACAGAAAAGGAGAGTCGATTGAACTTGTATGTCACCGTTCCTCGGTGATCACACATTTCACAAATATAAAATTAGAAGGATCCCTTCTGTAGTTCAAATAATGAACACTTAAAAACTGAATTATATGCATGACAGGTAGAGGAAGAGATCAACTTTGCCCATTGTTAACCACCTCTGTTTTTTCTGTCTGGGTCCACAGAGCACCTTCCTGGGTAGTGCCACATTTTCAGTAGGCGATCTGCTGAGGGCTAAAGATGAACGTCTGACCTTGAGTCTCAGGTAAGTGCATGTTTCTGTCATACCCTGTTCAATGCTTCCTGCGTCCCTTCAGGCTAAATAAAACTTTAGAGTCCGAACATTAGGCCTCCTCACACTAGAACTGACAGACCAACTTAAACATCAAACTGAAACAAGTTAGGAAAGGAAACCTTCCCACAGATGTTGCAACAGCAGCTCAATGAGTGTTGCAGTATTTGCCAGGGTTGTTTGCGTGAGAGATGTTGTGCAAGTGTGTGGGAATACAGTACTCTGATCTGCTGTTTGTTTTTGTTTTTGTGTTAAATGGGGTTGGGAATAAGTGTTTTTTCTAGTCAAATGAAAAGACTGAAAAGCTGAAAATACAGTATTTTATTTGCTTAAAGACATTGCTATGTATTTTATAGATATTATGTACAGGTACACCAAACCAAGCTTTCCCTTAAAGTGTTGCAGGCATGCTTAGTAGAGGTCAAAAGTATGAAAAAATGTGTATAACTAAGAGCGCTACATTCCTTAAAGAATGGACAATAAGGATATCATCAGTAAACTGCCGCAAAGAGGATTGGTTGTTTTGCCTTTGGGAGGATCGGTCTCATACACCAGATACGCTGTGCTCCTGAACATGATTAATGATCTGTCCATCTCATGAGGTGCTTGACGTGATTGCAAAGAAGTATGATGGCACCAAGGTTTGACCAGCATAAAATGGTATTTTGCCGGTAGATTTTGTTTTGTACACATAGCAGGAGAGTGTTTTGGGAGGAAAGATTAACTGTCAAAATGACTACAAGTGCAACTGATACACTGATTGATTGAAAAGTGTGTTTATCATAAATATAATACTTTTCCCCATTTAGAGAAAGAGGAAACAGCGCTGATCTGTTCTGTTAATTAATTGAGATAATAGTGTAGGATTAGGCAGGAGTGTGAAGTCATTAGTGCCACTCAGATCAGGTCATCAAAAATACACACACACAGAATATTCACAGACTAAAATAACCAATTTAAAGCAACAACTAATCGTTTTTCTTCACACATCTAATTGCTTTTGCTGAATATTTTTTACCAAGTTGAGGCTGCCACTGCATTGGAAACACACCACCAATCACACCACCTTAACCATATGTTAACCCCATGTGGCTCAAGACTTCCTAAAAATATTGTTTTTTCTGACCTTCAGTGGTTTTCCTCTTCAATTTGCTGCAGTTGATTTGCAAGTGTACTACAGGACCCGTGACATCACTGTTGATTGCGGTTACTGGTGCAGCAGATTCGACTTCTCTCACCAACCACGTTCACTGTCTATGTCAGCTCTGGTCAACAGGAGACACAGCCTTGAATGTGTCAACCACAGAGGGCAGTGACACATTGCTTTTCTTTTGTTGTTAAGTTACTCTATAAGCCAGTGCTAATTACTACTGCTGCTGTTCACTGGCAGGCTGCAGCCACTATATTTGAGGCTAATTCATTAAGTGCTTCTCAATAAATTGTGTTGTAACATATAGTATATTTCATCATAGTATGTTGACATCAGTGGCAGCTGGTGCAGTCCAAACATTTGCAAGGACAAGAGAAAAAACAACCCACCATGTCATTATTTTATAAATGATTAAAGGTTTTGGTCATGTTTTATTTCAACCAATGACTATTTTGTCCCTCTTCCCTCGTAAGAATAGATTAAGGGAGCTACCTCACTCTGCCGCAATGGACCAGCCTTCCCCTAGTTGACACGAACAGAATACAGAGATAACAAAAAAAGCCCCATGTCTCGGCTCCACTGACTGAAATCCTGTTTTTTATTAAATACATGTAGCCAAGAAGGATAGTTTCCTCCCAGACAGAGTCATCACGTATGGCCTGCTTGACCGAGGAATTGTATTGCAGATGCTACAAGGAGAAACGTTAAGGCCCGATAGGTTACCACGGTGACCAGGCACATTCACAACAAAAGTTGTGAATGATGGCGCCACACTAGAGGATAATTTGGCAGATTTTGGCTCTTAGGTGTTCCCAATTCTGGACTGGTCTAAGCAGAGTATCAGCCCAAATAATCCTGTAGTGTGAGAGGTTTACGGACCTAATCTGGATTTTACCAACTGGATCGGGGGATGTCAGTCACAGTTCATGGTGCTGAGCAGTCAGTCTATATAATGTCATCATTATAAATGGTGCACAGCATTCTTGTTTTTGTATTGATTATTATTTTTTTATAAATTTGGCATATGTTTTACAATGAATTGTTCCACTCTTTGTACAAAGGGCAGCGTATCCGTTTGTCCCAGTGATGTACATGTTTTTTTGCATATAGCGCAAGGAAGTGAGGTGAATCTAGAGAAACTTCAGGCTTCAGGCAACTTCATGACCAAAGAGTGATTTACTTCCTGTTCTCACGCTGTCTGTTTCTGGCTCATCTACATGAGCGCTCTCTTATTCTCTCTGATGCGAGTCTGCATCACACCTTATGAGGCTATCAATTGATGGTTTTTATAATGTGTCACATTAGGGGGTGCTGCAGCCCCTTCAGCACCCATAGTTCACAGCATCCATGTCGCAGCCTTCCCAATTTTGAATGTGTGTTTGATACTTGGCGGTAAATCCTGTAAAGGAACAGGAACTGAATATTGACCAGAAACCTGCATAGCCAGTGAGAGCGAGCTGCCTGGGAAGTGTCACCAGCCAGATGTTGTGATGGACAGAAACATGGCTGCAAACAGCACAAAAAGAGACATTGTCTCCTGAGTCGGATGGACAGTAGAAAAGGAAGCTTGTTTTGCAGTGGAAAAACAACAAAGTACAACCAGCTAAAGACAGCTGTCCGCCTCCATGTTTGTTTTTATCTTGAAGTCACATTTTATCGCCCAGATTTCTGTGAGATCCCAAGTAGCTGAAATTGCTACTCTGAAATTGTCTAGTATAAACATGTTGATGTTTCATTCTGCATCTTAGCTGACTGGTCTGATGTGGTCGTTCTTACAATGACAATATTAAAATCTTTTAATCTTTCTTTATGTTTATTTCGTCTTGCTTTGGTCAGTAGCTCCCATCAGAATGAAAGTAGCTATGCACAACGCTGTGTTGTTTTCATGTAATTACCATGTATGATCCAGTGTCAGGGATACTTTTCCCACACCTGTCAACTCTGAAGATGAAGTGTTTCTGTCTCATCTATTTGTATTATCAAGATAAAATTTCCCTTTACCATCACATTCATAGTTGTGTGTGAAAAAATGCCCCTTTTGGGGGTCCTCTTTCCTTCTTTCCTTTTCTTCCCTCTTTTGTTATGCTTTTCATTTCCTGTAGGTGAGCCCGGTCACTGGGTATAATTGTATCTTACACGATTGACTGTATGTGCCTCAGTAAGAATAAAGATTACCCCCCTCTGTGTGTTTGCGCATTTGTGTGTGTGCATTCACACATTCAAGCATGTGCTCGTCTTGTCTTTCCCCCTCTGTAGTCACACTGCACTGTTGTGTTTCTGGTCCCTTTTGTTGTTGGATAGTGTATTTTTTATTCCTGAGGATAACATGAAGTCCTCCCATGATACTTACAATGCCGCCACAAGGCTTTTAATAACAAGGAGAAAAAAAGATTTTGAAAATATCAACAGTTCTCTTCAGCATGCAGAGGTAGCTCTTACTGTGCTTGTTGTCTTCATCATAATTTCTGTACTGTAGTTCTCACCACCTACACATACTAAATACAACGCGTTCAGCCACATTCTTTAGGGCAGTTATCCCAAATGTGGTGGTCCCAGGATTAATCAAAGGGGTCGTGAAATGATAAGTGGGAAAGCAAAACATTCTGCCAAATAAATCCTATTGATTTTTCTCAGAACTTAGCCTCGGGCGATTTAATTATTTCCATAAAACAAATCGAAGATGAGTGGATCCAAGTAGACATTCCTTCTTTTTGAGGGGTCACAATTGAAAAAATTGTGGGAGCGCTTGCTTTAGGGCATATTTTAATGATTACAAAAAAATTGTAAAAAAGTTAAATTTAACCAAAAATAAAATAATGTGTTACTTGGTAGTACAATGACCTGATGCTGTTTAACAACAAAATATTTTTCAAGCATGTCAGTTTAAAGGATCACAGGGAGGAAACTGTAGTTTGTTAAAAAACTGACTACCATATTCAAAATCTTCTCTACACTAACATACACACAAAGTTGTAATCGCCTGACGATCTGTTGCTGGTGTGGTGTTGGAGCTCGAATGTGTTACTCTGCACAGTCACTGATGCATGTGTAACACATACAGACACACAGAAGAAGCTGTTTGTTTGTTTGTTGGTTCATCCAGTGAGAAAACATTTCAAAGATGAGCAGCTTTTCATGAGCATGTATGATTCATTCTGGGCTTCTTGACCTGTGGATGAGCCTATGATTCACAGTTCAAATTAGTTCTGCTGGCCAAGCAGCTCGGATGCCGCAGCACTGACATGGGCAGGAGTGCAATTCACTCTGCCAGTTAAGGAACAGAAGCTTCATTTTAATACAATGCTCTAATCCCCACTTGCTTAGTTGTTGCAGAAAGTCTGTTAATTTGAGCTCAGCAGAGGGAAAGTGGGACTACTTTATCTCCATGAGGCATGGTTGATTCCCTTCAGTGGATCTCAAAGCCAATATGACTTTTACCAACTTCTTTTTATAAACTCTACATTTACATTGGTGCTGAGCATATGTAGAGAGGAAATTGGTATTTGACCAGCACCAGTGTGTGTATGTGACTATTGCTTTTCCTATGGCCCTTCAGTAAAGTTCACTCGGCTACAGGGCTGTCCACCTCAAAGCTCATCCCTTATTCACATGAATTCTCTTTGCATTTCAGCTCCTCTCTCAGGTCTCAGGCTCAGATTTGATGTGCGGCTGGTTGGGATGTTTGTCACGGATTGTTTTTGTTTCCTGTAAGGCACGACCAGTTTGATTTGGGTCACTTTTTTTTCAAGGCTTCCTGACAGTGTCGCAGTGAATGCATGGGAATGGAGGATACATTGACTCAGCCCTTGTGCAGATCCTCCTCTTTTGTAGGCACAAGAAGCCATTGAAGTGGTGATGAGTAAACTTTATCTCCCTGCAGTTTCACACTACCAACAGGCTCACCAAGGTGCTCTCACTTACCAGCATACAAAAAGGAGTCGCAGTATGAAACATAGACATAAACTCAACACAGCCCAGAAAAAAAAGGGCTAGTTGGAGAATGGAGAGTTGTTTCTTTGAAGTCTGGACCTTTACTAATCAAAGAGCAGACATCTGATTTAAAGAGAATTATTGATGCTTTGTTTGAACAGCGCACAAAGTCAGCTCAAGTTTGCCAGACAAAAACTACATGTTGAATGTCTTATTTAAAGGCTGTGGTCTTTTTGAATTTGTTAGTAAAGATGGGAATTAATTTAAACAAAATTGAAAGCTGGAGGCTGAAGATAAAAGTCCGTCACTTCTTGTGTGAAATTATCTGTGTGCTGAACAGAGGAAAAAAAAAATCCTCAATACTGAAGACATCGAAAAGGAAATTAGTTTCAACAAAGGTGGCGTGATATACTCAATCTGTTTGCAGGTGTTTCTACATGGCTGCATGGTTTTATGTGTAAGCATTTGTTTATTGAAGGTAAATTGGCATCAGAGCAGTGTGTCTGCAGTGTTCCCCTGCCTCGGGTTATGCCTCCAACAACTCAAATATAATCACCTCCCAGCAGATTGCTTTCTGTAACTTGGATGTAACGTTAGAGCAACATTATGCCCCACTTTTTAGAATGTATATGTCTATTTTTGTTCATACTTGGGAATGTTCTGTTATGTGTTTACAGTGGACAGTCATTAGCAGTATAAACTGTTTTTTGGCCACTTTGGGGCTGCAGAACAAGCTGTAAACACAACCTTGACTTATCACCATATAAAGGTAGGCAAACAGTGTTAGCAAACAGTTGCTTACATTGGGAAGACTGCAATGGAATTCATTCGGTGTCATGTTTTTATCCACCTGATAAATGTCCAATATTTACTCTCGTACTTGCACTTTTTTGGGGGCTCTACTAATTCCTGAGGGAAGTATCACGTTCTTCTGAGACCAAAGGAGAGCAATTAGACTAAATTGCAAAACCGAAATAATGAGCTTTAAGATGCTAAAGTGCTCAGATGAAAGAGGAAATTATTATCTGTCAGGCTCACGCAACCCATTTTCATAATATCTTATCATTTTTGCCTTAAAATAGACAGGTACTAAAAGGGAGTGTTTAGACAGAGGGTGAACAGAGGTGCTGTATCAATAGCCAGTATGAGAACAATGTTTTTTGTTTTCTTTCTTACATTTAGCATGGTAACATATGAGACACCCACAATGAAACTATTAACCTGAAAATGAGTGTGGTATTGGACCTGGAGTAGTGAAATACATACTCTCTGAATGTGCACTCACCATTAACCTTGCTCCACTCTGTTCGCTGCCTCAATATAGGACTGTGAACACTGACCTCCATGCTGCTTTTGCCCTGGTACCTGCAATGGGCTTGTAGTAAATCTCTCTCTGGTTGTGTGCTATATGGACTTAGACTCCTTGCTTGATTCCCTTGAGGTTATTACTCACACAGAGTGAAGGAGTTACTGTACCTTAGAAATGCTCCCATATCGTGAGTGACGCATCACATAGCCATAGTAAGTCAGAAGCGCTTGATTACAATGCAGCAAGTAACCACTATAATAACTGGGTTCTTTGCGGCCAGAGAGGCATACAGTACGTAATCAGTGTAATTTATTGTACTGTATCGTCATGCTGACTAATGGTCGTACGGCTTGCATAAGCATTGTAGCCATTAATAGCAGTGTAACAAATTATTTAGATAGTCTGCTCTTTCCCATAGATTTATTCATGAAATTTAATTTTGCTGCATTTGATTACAAAATCAAGTGAGAAATCCGTTTCAGTTTTTTGTCCTGCCTCTACTCTTGCTCTGTAGACATTTTTTATTGAACAACTTGAGAAAGGTTGTACCTGCTTCTCCCTCCAGTATAGAGTTTGGCTTTTATTTGCAGGCACGCACATTCTAAATCTAGCTTGGTTTAAATGGGGACCCAGGACGAGCAGAACAACCAACGTGCTACAGGAGCTGCAAGGATGTCAGCACTGCAGAGGTCTCTCAATAATGCATGTTATGTATACACATGGGAGGAAAGATTATTATCTCCAAAAAGGGAGGTGAGCCTCCTTCACCACACCACAGATGAAAACAGTGTTGTCTAAATGCGACAATGGGTAATTTGAAAATGTTGAATACAGTGTATACAAGTGCACAAAAAGAATATACAGTAAAAGTATGTGTTTGCAAATTAGTGACACACCCTCTAGATTTCATTTTGCTGCTCAAGGCTTTGTTTTCTCTTGCCCTCTCAGCATCTCACGCTGTACTTCCCTTTTGCTCATCTTGTTATCTCAAAAACTTTATACACTCTGTAGGAGAGGCACTCTATGACCCAGTTCTACAGCACAGTTTGAGATTTGATTTTGATATGAATTTGTATGCTTGTGTTAGTGTGCTTGTGTGTCTGCGTGCTCATGTGTATGCATCGGAGATTTACCATGGTGAGGCTACATTATATCAGGCCAGTGCCTCTGCAGCCTGGCTTCATGGCTTATTCATCCATTCCCATTGGATAGACCCTCTCTTTGCTGTCCCACCAGGAACAGTTTAGCCTGCTACCATGATATCACCATTTACCACCCCAGAGCCTTCACTATCGCCCTGTCCCAATTCTCACACTTATCCAAAGGCAGCCAACTCTCCCATACACTGTATCCCCAGTGACTGATTCTATCAGAGCTTCACTAAAAGCCTGAAGATCAACTATCTGATCCAGTTATACTGAAGAAAAATTGAATGTGTGTGGCTGTGTGTAGGAGTTTCAGGGTGCACTCACACCCAGGCACGTTTGACCCCCAAAGTCCAAAGTTCGTTTGACTAGTGTATGCGCTCCATATCGTGCTTAAGCATCGTACACTTTCTTGGCCCTGGCACGGTTGGAAGAGGTGTGCTTCATCACGTCAAGTATTACCCTGCGTATTACCCGCCGTGCATAATCAAGAAATTAATTAATGTGAGAGAGCCGTCAATGACCAAAACAGCGCAAAACAAGACACAAAAAAGTCAGCAAAGTGTCTTATTCACTGTATTGTTCTTTCTCGCCTGCAAATATTTGTCATTGGAAATGTTTACATCGACAGTGACGTAAATGTACCATAACATGCTACAATAACAAATTTGTGACGTGGGTATATTATCACATTAAAATTATAATTTGCACATACCAAGCAGGACTGGCAAAAAAACAGTGAGAGCTTGCAGAGCTCAGAGAGGCCCAAGGGGTCTCTGGGTCGTAGTGCAGCACTGACCGGCTCACTGACAAGAGGTCACATTCACCGGTTTCACCTCAGCTACCTGTACCAGGGCTCCAATCCAGTCTGGTCCGATAAGATACATTAATACTTTAAAACACTAGAATAACAAACAAACTAACCTACTGTGCAAAGTAGTTTTGTGGATTTGTAAAGAGCACAGATGGACAGAACAGCTTCAGTTCCATTTTGATAAATCCTTCATATAAAGTAGTCTGTCTGTACGGGGAGAAATCAGTATTACTCATCCCACGTCACCTTTGTCACACCGTCTTTATAATTTTTTGGTCATGTAATACAGGGTGATGACAAACATAGATTGTCAACAGTTCTGCCATTGTCAAGGGCTGTGACATGACTTCTGTTATGCACTGCATGATTGGTGGTTGCCTTCATTTGCGGTACAAAAACTCCGAAAAATCCAACTCATTATGGAAAAAAATGATGTTGCTTTTCTGTCCAAAAGCCCTTGTGAGAAAAACAACTGTTAAAAAAAAATAAAAAATAAATAAATGTCTACACCTCCAGTGTGTAAAGACAAATAACAGAATTTGTGTGCATTTGGTTGTGGAATCCTTCATGTGCCAGGGGAATTCTAAATTAATTATCTCCATATTGTAAACCGGTATTTAAATAACTTTTGTGTGAATATGTTGGAGTGTGTGCCAAATGTAAAGCAGTCGTGCTAATTACACTCCTCTGCAGAGTGATTCTTCTTCCCTCCCTTGTGACACTGTGACACACACTTGCACATTTTTCACTGTGTAGTCATTTAGCTGCTTAAAACCAGAAGATAGTAAGTCTAGAAAAAATGAAAATGAAAATAAATGAGGAGGATAATTATTGAGCATATAAACGTGTTATTTGTGGAGTTTTATCAGTGTTGCGGTGAATAGAGAAACATATGTACTGAAGTACGTTGGGGATACTAAAGGACAATTAGGGTCATGGTATTTCAGCGTATGGCTGATTGAAAATGTTTTTATCTGTATTATGCACATGGTCTGAGTATGCGTGAGAGGGGGGAGTCATTGAATAGAATGCATTTAATGCAGGTAGTATGGGTTTACACGCACATCACTTTGCAAACACACAAGCAGGGATAATTATGCACACACATACACATCATATACGCATGCCCATATAGAATGGCTTCACATATATACGACATACGGTAATACTAACACACACAACCACACACCACATATGTATGTAAAATAGGGAGGAGAGGCACTCAGTTGGGTTGAAATAAATGCACATATGGCCTCCTCATTTTTTCTCCTTCAATACTAAAATGCTTCTTTTCCGCGCAGTTCTTCTGCATAATCTGTGAGATCCCCCAGGCTTTTGGGCTCATGGGCAGAATATGAAAATAACTAACTCGACCAATGCTGCACCGTGGCAGCAAAATGCAACTGCAGTAAAAATGAAGAGAAAAGGGAAATTGACAGGCCTCCTTAATTACCTGCCATGAGTAATTCCAATTTCAATAAACAACATCAGGGATAACTCCAGGCACAAGATAGAGCTGTTAACCTAACGTCTGTATTTAAGTAAGGTAATGCCGCCATGGTAAGATGCATTAGTCTGGGTCAGTCATTCATCAGGTACTTCCTACAGCTTTGCTCTTTGCAACAAAACACATATAGGTCGAAGAGATGAGAAAATGAGGTGTTCAAGGAGCCAAAGATGAGGAAAGAAATTTAATAAATCTGGCCCGACATGGTGCTGAGGCATGCTAGGGGCACAGCTCACTAAGTGATGAGAGGATGATAATGAGGACAAAATGGAGGGAGGAAGAGCAGAAGTGAATAGGTGTATAAAACCATGTCTCACAGGTTTGGGTTTGTTTTTTTTGCCACCCCCTATTTTTGCTCTGAGATTAAATTGTGGTGTTCCATCATTCAAGCTCCCTGCTGGGGCAATGTAAGCGAAAGAGTGCAATGCAATCTTTCCTTTTGCTCCAACTCCAATATGTGCACCATAGAAGGTGAGGTCATCTATAATATCCTGTCTGCCTTGCTGTTTAAAATGTCCTCAATAATGCAATGCAGTGTCGTTTGTAGGCACACAATAGCTTTAAATGTTAAAATGTTTGTATTTCCTGCAGGGTGAATTATACAATTATGTGCTGCTTCTTTAGATACTTCTGAAAGGTAGACTAATTAGCCTAATTAATTAGGGGTTGTGCAGACAATTTAAACTTTTTTAAGCTTCATGTTAGTGTAAAATTACAAATTGCACATATTAGAAATAAATAGTCAAGACAGAACTTTGACATAACACTCTGTACAGCATGCTTGTACATGCACACAAGCTCTGTTCTGTTGATGTTCCATGATACATTCATCTGGTAGCTTTTGATTTATCTCACCTCTGTGAAGTTTAGATCCATTTTTCATGTTCCTCCATATTTTGGGGGTAGAATGTGTCGATCTTGTAGCCTGCAGATGTGAACAGTTGAACAAAGCATGAGAATTGCATACATGAACATAAGGTAACAGCCATGCTTACCAGGGCAAATATATGTGCACGATCCTAGTCTTTCTTTATTATGTTGCCTTGAGTGGGTGTACCATATGTGTGAGAGGGAGTTTAAAGTTGAAACGGACAACTTATCCCCCTATTGATTCCAGTAGGTCGTATTGTTGGCACTGCTGTCACAAAGTCAAATGGATGATTTATGTTTTTCTCAGACAACCAGCTACCACCAACACAGGACAAAACTTGAGTTTATTCATTCGTTTAATCTCTGGTAGGTAATGGTAATGGTGCCAGGCTGCCAGCCTGACTGGATTGCCAGTCCATTACACTGTGCAATGGCGTTAACTTTATAAAGAAAAGTTATTAGAAACAAAGTGTATTTTGCCAATTTAAGTTAGATTAGAATTAAGATTTTAATCAGATCTTACATTTATTAATGAATTCTTATTAATTCACTGTCATTTTTGATTCACTTTATTGAAAACGGTTATAGCCAAACCATTGTTGCTGTATTTGTCTTGGGGAATCCCTAAATTTGCGTAGTTCGAGCATCTCAACAAACAGAATAGCTCATACATGGAACTTCTGTTTGTCCAATCATACATGCTGCATATTCACTGTGACATGTATCCTCTATTAGCATAACAAGATGCTCATGTTGACTCGTAATGTTGACACTGTTCGGAGTAAACTGGGAGTTACAGGCTACACTGCAGGGAGCCTCTCTATTATTGTCTTCATCCAACACTTACATAAATGGTCACTAAGGTCTGGTCACTCTATTTTCTATTATTATAACAGTGTACATATACTGATTTGCATACAGTTCACATTCCTGTGCTGCTCCCTGTTAGTCTGAAGTGATATCTTTTAGGAAGACACATAACTTCGCAGAATCCGATCCTGCTGTCTTTTTAACACGCTGAGAGGGAGCCCAAGCAGAATGTTAACTACTTGCCTTGTCTATACCAGTGACCCGTCTCAACACAGCTCTTAAATCCCTTTCATTCACTGAAAACGAGAAAAAATACTCTGTGCTGCCTGCCATAACCTGATTTGAAAGGCCAGTTTTGATAGCAGATTTATGGTTGACCTTTCCTGTGGTGTTTTTTAAAGCAACTTCGACTCAGATAAGGAGCCTTAACCTTAGAACTGCTTGGTGTGGTCTTGATTTGCCCACTGCACATACAGTAACCAGCCATACAATAACGTGAATAATTGTATAAATAAATAAAATCACTGACAGGTGAAGTGAATAACATTGATCATCTTGTTACAAAGCAATACTCTGCTGGGAAAACATTCACTTCATTGCATTTATCGATAGACCTCAAACTGTTCCAGAATGTTCCAAAGAACTTGACAAAAAGCTCAAGGCATCGACCTAGACTCCCCAGATCCCAATCCAATCAAGCATGCATGGGACTTGCCTGACCATGTCTGATCCATGGAGGCCCCACGTAACAACCCACAGGACTCTTGGGATTCACTGCCGATGCCCTGGTGCCAGTCACCACAGGACAGCCCCAGAGGTCCTGTGCCCAGGACTCGATGGGTCAAAGCAAAGTCTGATCCAAGATGGGGCCTCAGCAGGTCATACTTGATCCAGCACATCCCCCAGATGCTTGATTGGATTGGGATCTGGGGAGTTTAGAGACTGTGTCAACACCTCAAGCTTTTTGTCAGATTACTCAGGCCATTCCATGGCAGTTTTTGTGGTGTGGCAGGACGCATTTTCCTGCTTGTGGGGGGAGGGGGATTGTTTTTAATGTAATGGCTGATCGATGTACAGACTGTGTGTTCAAACTGATAGACATCGTAACTTTTTTGAATTAGCTTCGTTTTTTTATCCGTGTGGACCAGCTGTTATGTGTGTATTCGGCACAGCCAGCTTGTTCGTATGTTTATGGGATGGTGGCATTTTCTAAGTGTATTCACCACCTGTAAAGCTTTTTATGAATGAGATCTAGACGTAAGCTTTTCAGCACACAATTGCAATTGTATTCACCTGGACGCCCACCCAGCGACATAGTCTAATAAGATGCTGATCCCTTTATTTTGAAGTGGCAGCTGTCCTTGGCGTATCTCTAAAAGATCTCAGATATTATTGACAGCGTAGGGCTTTATCAAAAGATTGTGTTGTGAACATTTTCCTGTAGCTCTTGCACTATCAAATTCTTTTTTAACATGCAAATGTTCCTCTCTGTAAATCATTCATATGAAAGTAAGTCAGTTTAGCAGGGAACTGACCTAAAGATTATTAAAAGACACACATATAGACTAATTTCTACCAACACAGCTCACCCTGGCACAATATCATTGCAGTTTTCCAGTTAACAGTCACAAAAAAAAATACATGAATCCAGGAAGAAAAAAATGTCCTTTTTACACATCTTTTTTAATTGCATTGTCTGGCTTCTCCTCTGGTGCTTAGCGGCAGTGCGAATAGCAGGGATTGTGACCTGTAGTTTCCCCAATAAATACCCACCCCCCTTGGCTGTTGCAGTCCCTCCTGACCAGCCTGCTGCTGCTGCTGCTCTTCTTGTGTTATACTCTTCCTCCCGAGCTGCTTTTCGCTGCATGCCAGAGTGTCTATGGGCTGCAGAGATCGGACAGGCTTGGTATCCGAAGGGCAAGCTGCCCCCCCACAAGCAGCCCTGCCGAAACCGAGTCGCTTTAGCTTGGTGTGTATGGAGGGGCAGCCCTCCCTACAGTCACTCTGCCTGTCCGCTCGGCATATCCTATAGACACTGCTGTGAGCCGTAGGGGTCGGTGTGTTTAAAGGGGAAAGCAGCAACCAGCAACGCAGACATGCCAGCGCACATGTATAGAGCCTACGTGCAACTCATAAATCAGCCTTAACTCTCTGCAGGAAAGTGAATAAGAGTTTGTCCCAAAATGTTGAGTTATTCCTTTAAGCATGAACATGTCCACATTGAGCCAAGCGGAGCCCACAAACTGTTCGTTGGCTTCTTTTTCAAGAGCAATTACAGGACAAAAAACATCTGTTTGACACAGATGAAAGGAGACACTGTGTTTTGTCAGCTCTTTTACAGTTTGTTGAAAAATAATTATGAAGCCTTAGTGGCTCACTGTGGGGGCATCTGCTCTCTCTCTCTCTCTCTCTCTCTCTCTCTCTCTCTCTCTCTCTCTCTCTCTCTCTGTGCGTGTGTCTGAGTCATTAGACTTGAAACAGACTATGTGATTTACTCCTCAGTTTTCAGAATCGGATGTATGTGTGTGATGTAACGGCCTTTTTTTCAGGTTTTGCAGTGTGGCTTGCTAGTTTGACCCCCCACCACTTAAATGTTGATAATGTAGTATTCATTGAGTAAGCGTTGAAGGAGGTCGTCATCCGGGCATACAGCGTTTTTTTGTCACTGCTCAACCTGCCCTCTCCTACTCAAATGTCGTTTCCACCCACGCTCATTCAATTGTCATTGATCTGCACTTAGCTTCTCAATGACTTCACACTGAATGTATGCCAACGGTGTTCACTGGCAGAAATGTATGCACACAACAGGATCAACTAAAAACTGAAAACACCTGAAGCTTTTGATGTCATATCTTCACTGTGACGCTGTCGCGCACAAAAGCTCATATTAACTGTGCCACAGTGATAATTGAAACTGTATATGTATCTGTAGCTCAGTGTATTAGACTCAGACAATGGATACTGTGCATGTATATGGCCTTAAATCCATCTTTAATTGTTTGGCACACAATAGCTGTCATGTATATTCATTTAAAGGACTTCTCACAGCAGTAATGGTTAATGATGCTACACCAGTGTGTGCTCTCTTTTGTGCTGACGTATACCACCAGGCTTTATGTGTCAGTCCCAGTTTGTGTGCCTGCGTGTGTGTATCTTGGCAAGCACAGAAACAACTGTGATGGAACTGACAGGCCAACCCAGTCCCCTAACCACTTGGTTAGGATTAGGAAAACATCATGGGTCGGCTAACCTGGTTCTGTCACAGGCACGGCTTGAAATTCTACCAAAGTCTTGTCAAAAATATCCTGTTCTCGGGTTTTTTCATTTCGAAAATGTTGAAATGCCATCTCGAGCAGTGGTCTCTCGCCCCATTGTCTTGCCACCACCATCTCTTCCACCCACTTAGATCAGAGTCAGCTCATATACTTGTATTGAAGTGTTGATACCTAAGACGAGCACAAATTTAAACTCATCCATGGTCATCCGTCACATAGAATATTATTTTGTGTGGGCTTGACGGGCAGTCCTAATTGTAAAATGATAACCTGAGTGATGTAAAGAGAATATATAAGGCGCTCACTGCTTACTAGTTTCAACAGACCGTATATTACTACATTATTAATTAATGTAAATGTGGTTAAAATCACAATCACAAATACTGGCAGATAAATGCCGTAGGAATATTTTAAAGTGTTATAGAGAGAATATTTAGGAGATCTCATCGGAGAACATTACATTTTAGCGGTTAAAGTTTAGTGTAACTCAAATGTGATTCATGACATCAGCTGCTGAGGTGGCTGCAATGCACCTCTGTATTTTGAGTTAACCTGACCTTTTCAGTCTTGTTAGCATTGCACAACCCCCACTGCTCTCTCAACCAGCCCATGAACACTATGACCTCTTCTGACATTATGTAGCTATGCACCTTCGCTGGAAATAAAGCTTACAGAGTTTTTATTAGTCTCTGTTGGCCTGTGGTAAACAACAAGCGTGTCTTGATTCTGTTCTCGGCTAAACCACATCCACCTTAGAAAACGTGGTCCTGCAGTGTTAAGTTTGATTGAAACTGTCCTCTTAGTTCTCCTCCACAATAATGTGCTAAACTAATCAGGATGTCAACAATCTGTTTTCAATCTCATGATTTCTTCAAATTTTGAGTGTCTGATTTGACCCAGAATCGATATTCGATTCAAAACGATTCTCGAATTATAATTGATTATCAATTGAATGAATAGAAAAGGGGGCACGATTTTCAGTCTTTTGCTCCAGTTTATTTAGTGCGTAGCTATTAATTGGGGTCCTGCTGAAATGCAATATGAAACACAACCGGATGTTAAGATAAATGATCTGCAGCCCTTTTCATGTGTTTAATTTGAAAGCATGCACACATGTATGTTGATAACAAAATAATGGTGTGTGCTCTGCTGTGTTTTCAGTGTCCAGCAGTGAGAGCAGCCTTCTCTGCTGCACTGTTAGTTCCGGGGGGAGTTTTCGAGCAGGGTTATTTTCGTCACCACAGAGTTCGATCAACATGTTGAATGCTGCCGCATGTTAGCTTGTTAGCGGTTGTCATCTGATCCTGTTTGTTACCGCTGTTCTGCTTCGTTACCATTACGTCATAACATCTTGTGACAGCATAAAAGGAGTTCACAAACATGTGGCCTGCCTAATGTTTGTCTTGCAAAGGTAATTATCCAGTCATTGAATAAAATAACTGTTGCAACCGTTGCCTTGTTTGACTTCAACTTCAACTTCAACGTAACTCTAGTGTGTTAGCATTAGATTGTCCAGGTGCTGCAACACCCTCACAGTTAAGTTTCAACCTTGCACGTTCCTTGAACATCATGCTACTTATTAACATTTCGAAAGTCAATTTTGACATTCAAAATGATTGTGAATCGTGGGAGATAAGAATTCCAATTCTTCAAAAACATTTTACTTGTTGAAATCTTCTGCCTGCCATAGTAGCCTGTATTTTAGTAAAGCCCAGTTTTTCAGAGGAAGGTTTGATAACGTGTGGACCATTTGTGGAGAACAAAATTATACAGAAATGCTTTTGGGCTTGCAGCTATTGCACTAAACAAAACAAGTGATGATGTACTTCACCCTATGCATCTCACTTCAGGCTTTTGAGTGAGTGGGCGAGTTTTTGAGTGAGACCTTCTTAAGAGTACTTTGATACTGCTTCTGTATTTTGATGCTATATTTTCTTTGATGTCGTTTCAATCTGTATCGCTCTCAATGTCCTGCTTTTTAGCTCCCATCTGCTTAACAGTTTTACCCTTAGGTACTCATAAAGAAACATTGAACCTTTAACCTTGAACTCAGGGGATTGATTGTCTGATTGAGGTGTGAGAGATCACTTTCTACGTCAGCTTTCTCATCATCTCCCCCATCTGTATTTTCTTGAAAAAATGTATCGACATTATGCACAATCATCATCAGGCAGCTAGTTTCAGCTCCAGTTTAGACTGATGTGATTGCCTAAACAAATAGCATCATTTATGGATTTTCTTTTTTTTTTCTTACCTTGCTTCTTCTGTGAAAACAGCTTATCCTAGACTGCTTCTGAAACCAGTAAAGCCCTAACATAAAGTAAATGTAGCGTGAAGACAGTTCTTGTCATGCAAGAATACAGTGGTGTGTGCGTGTGATGGAACTGGAACAAATAGGATGCGTCTTGCCCCTGACAGAGCTTCTATTCTGCTTATTACAGATGTATTGCAGCAGACAAACATTTCTTTTTTTTTTTTACATTGCATAAATATACATGTCGTAGAGATCGATCCCACTGGTGTGTTGCAAATAAATCAGCTTGCTTTGATTGAAAACTGGAGGATTACTCGAACTTTCAAGCACAGAAAGTCCTGAGCGTGCCACTGTGACAAAAAGTCTACTTTATTTTAGACCCAGACTGAATATACAGTATATTTTCTGTGGAAGTGTCTTTCATCAAGAGGAAACCAGGGCAGGTTTTTCTTTGGGAGGATACTTGAAGTGGACCAGTCTAGTCGGAGAGTGTGTGCTCAGTTAAGTGTCCCCTGGTGATTCTGTCCAGCTCTATGAACAATGCCTGCAGTGTAGTCTTATTGATTGAGTCAGTCTTCCAGTCGCAAAAATGTTCTATTAGAGCTAAGTCACATGATAATGTCATTCATCCCTAATTAAAATCAGGACTCTCAGTATCAGTTCTTATGCTGGCATTCCACATTATTACAGTCCCGTGTCCTAACATCTGTCCTCAGTGAAAACTAGCCAGCGCTATATTTAGCCCACACGTCCAGCTTTATATAGGTCAAGAATCCCATCTACACTTCCACTGCTATACTTCAAGGCTGTAGCATTCGTGTTGCTTGTGTAGGATCCTGGCAGTTAGCTTTCTATGACCACTCCCATTCCACAGGCCACGTACACTTGTGAGGTGTCTGGAAGGACGCCTAAACTCAATCATGTGTGGACAAAATCCAGAGGAAAAATCCAAATAGTATTTCCAGGTCCTGCTGTGTATTTGTTAGTGTCCCACAGCTGAAGCAAAGGCCCTTGTGAGGGGAACAATCCAATGGTGTTGGTGCTTCATTTCTGTGGCTGTCAGGTGTTTTCCTCTGTGTGGCTCCCCACAGAGAAAAGCTCCTGACAGCCACAGAAGTACTGCTGCTTTGAAGTTTTTTGATGAACTTTCCCCACCCACAGGCTGCTAAATTCAGACCTTTGAAAATGTTGTACAATTGTCCGTCCCCTGGCATCACTTTTTTGATTCACAAGGCAGCAAGCAAACTCCCGCACACTGTCTAACTTGGCAAAAATAGATTTATTTACAACGTTTAGGCACTAGACCTTCAGCAGACTCATGAAATAGAAACATAAAGCAGCAGAGAGAGCACTTGCTTGTCCAGGTTTACTCTTATCTTTGTCGGTCTTTGCCCATTTGACTGTCTTCAGTCTCGCAAGATCTTTACATATCATCATCATTATGTACAGATCTTCACTCCCTCTGCCATTTCAATTCCTTTCAGCAAAACTAGATTTGTATGAACAGACAAAGACACAACAGCTCCTGAATATTACCTATTGTATATTTTCACAGACCATCGTATTCCCCTGCAAGTCTATTACACCACAGTATAGCTGTTCGTTTCGCCAAAAACACAAATTCCCAAATTCAGCATCTGTAGCTGCCATCTAACTACCAAACGAGCATATAATAACAGTAGTTATGGTAGTGAGTACAGTAATAATGGCCAATATTAATAATAATGAGTGAATTTCCCCGATGTGGGATAAATAAAAGTCTAAAGTCAAAGTCTAATAATAATTGATGAAAACTAGGCTGCAAACAAACAATAGTGCTCAGGATTCTGCCTGTAAAGCAACACACACATATTCAGCTCAATAGTAATACCTTAAAACCGCTGGGCTCGATATATTCACCCAAACCAGTCTATCTGGGAAAGTGTGGTGGTTTTAGGTATGAGTCGTTTGATCTAAAATCACCATAATGGCTCAAGTTAAGTTTAGCAGACATTATCCTTTCCACTTTCCTTTGACTCATTTAGCTGATCCTCATTGTGATAGTTGTTGCCTTGGTCGACAAACTGCAATGTGACAGGCAGTTATATAGACGGTTAAAGTCTATGCTACAGTGACAAACTGTCACAAGGTGCTGAGTGTCAGTTCACTTAATTTGTCTGCTGATATGTTTTGAACAGACAGTCCAGACAATTTTTATTGGGCAAATCGAGTTTTCTGCTCGTGTATTTTCATCCTAGAAATAAAGTGAGTTAGGTTTGCAACTAAGTTAGCACAATACAGCAGCGTCAGCCGGGAAGACTGCTAATTAATTCAATCTTATTTAACTTTAAGTTCCGTGTTTTATTTTGGTGATCCTTTGTGGATGCTACACTTCTGTTTCTATAAATGTGTCTCTAAAGAGAGAACGTGGCTGTCCAGTTATCATTCTGAAGAAGCAGGTGTAAGAATTGAATGTCGGGGGAGGACTTATCTTATACAGATCATTTATAGGCTACAATGTAAAATGTGTTTGTAAAATGGCAAGTGAGGCTTTCAAAAGAAAATAACTGTTAAATGCAAGGCACTTCCCTGATAACTAATTATTTTTTGAGATGTGCCAAATTCTTAGTGGACATTTTAAGCATATTATTTTTGTCACATTAACAAAGCTGTCTGATTAAGTGTTGTCATAAAAGAGATCCTGGGCCAATTAGATTTTTAAAAAAAGATGGGCTCGCAGGCAGAGAACAATCTGCAGATTTGTTTCCATGCCAGCGCTAACAGACGGAAAGAGAGGGGTGGAGGAGGAGGAGGGGATGTGGGAGGGAGACGAGCTTCTTTTTCATCCACAGCTCTCACCAGAACCTTCAAAGTTAATTTGAGGTCAGTTGGTGTGCATGCTGAAAATTTAGAGAAAAAAAAAAGTTTGTGTCACTGCAGACCAGACATCCGCTCAGGAAGATGACGTCTCCAATGCCATTTTCTTTACTCGATTTTTGCAGAATTTGTACAGTAGACCAGCAATGTGGTGATGGAACAAAATCAAATCACTAGAATGAGCTGCTGAAGAGCTCTATTCCACTGTAATGTATAAAGATTGTATCTGAACAGGTGCTGAGTTTACGTTACATTTGGCCGCAAATCAAAAAAAAAAAAAAAAATCACAATATACCCGATCTCTCAAAGGCATAAACCAATTATCTTGAAGCAATTCTATCAAAGTCTCTTCTGTCTGTTTAAATGGAGATTTTCATTAGTGGATTGAGGCAGAGCAATCTAAAGAGTAGAGGGCCGCTGTAACCCCCAAGGTTTGCCTTGGGAGGACCATCACTGAATGTGATGCATGTTAATCTCCATTTCCTCGATTATGTGTGGGCCAACGTCAGTACATACTGTTTGTTCAAAGTCAGGGTGACTTTCTTTTCCCGTGCTTCCGTCCTCTGTTGCACAGAGAGACGGTGAGGAATGGGGGGGAAACGGAAAGATGAGCAGAGGAGTAAACACTGAGACAGGTGTCTGGCAAGGGACGATGATTAGATTTATAAACCAACCAATGTTATTTTCTCTGCGTGGGGACTGCTGCAAGACATTTAGTGCTAACGGATGCTCCCAGTGTCCCACCACAGAGGCACTTAGCCCTCCATCTCCCTCCTTGCTATCCCAAATCCTCCTCTTCTGTACTCCCTCACATCCCTCCCTACCTCTCCTCAGCATCACTACTTCCCTTTCCTCTTATCCCATGGGTGCGATTCGATTTTCTCCCTCGTGTCCGACCAAGATGGATTGGCCTTGAAAGCATCCTTTCTGCTTCCATCACCATCCCTGTGCTATCTCCTCCTTAGTCAGGGGTGTGTCATCCTTTCCCCCTGTCTCCCCAGACCATTGGCTGGCACGTACCATCCAATATTTTCTCCAGCTGGAGTGGAACTGAACACATTAGGGATGGGTCTGTTAAGGTGATCATCTTGCTCGCGAAATGCCCAGGGACCATTTTTCTTCATTTGAGGGCGTCTGTCTTGCTGCCAATACTATGGATTTTCTATCAGCTCCTTAATCATGCCGCCATGATTGGGAAAGTGATTGGTCGGGCTGCCTGATATGAAAACTCTAGTATCAATTTCGTGTCTGTCAGGGCACATAGCCTGGGTTATTAGACAGCCATTTGAACAGTTATACAAAATGTTCCTTCCTTCACCCCCACCGACTTCCCACTGGAGCAGGCTCGACTTTATTCTACATGCAGACGCTGCTGCGAAATCTGTCAGGGAAAGAAATCGCCGCAGTCCAAGCGTCTTATTTCCTGATTGCACTTTTTAAGTCAAACAGATTTATAATTTCACAACCTGTTCAAGGCTGGAAATTAGTTTATTAGATTTGGAGAGTCTGGGGGCCCAAAATGGAGATGAGTACTTTTTATGTCCTTGGAGGCGTAGTAGTCAGAGGAAAAGATCATTTAACAGAAAATACTTTTATTCAACAGATTAGATAAAGATGCTTACTCTATCTCGCTCTCTCTCCCTGTTTCCCTGTAGGTCATCTGATGGTGTGTGCGCAGCAGGAACAGTGGTGGTGAGTCGTCTGAAGATGGGGGAGATGGAAGAGGTTGACGTAGATCACATCACCACCGACATACCGTCGCATAAGGTAAAAGCAGCAGAGACAAAGCAGGAGACTAGGTGCTCCAGATGCCTTGCGCTAATGCTAGGATTAGACTGGCACTGCTCAAGTCCTTCAATGAGATTAAATAAACTTCAGTAAACCCTAATGGGGATTTAGAGGGTGTGTGTGTGTGTGTGTGCGTGATGTCTGTGAGTACGTTTGGTTTGTGTTGTCTCTCTCTGTCATATATCAAAAAAAGATTAAACACAGACTGACCAAATTAGCATTCTAATACACATACACTTGACTTATTCACACAGGATTTTGTAGCCAGTCCTGCGTCCTTCCCTCATCTGACCACGTGGAAGATATTTCTTGAATGTGGCTTTCCTGCCGCTTCCACAACCCCCCCTCGCCACTCTAATCTCATACAATACATACCGCTTAACTGGGCTCCGAAGTGACTCACGTAATCAGGGGGGAGAGTGAGAGGAAGAAAGAGCGTTCTCCTTCAGAGTTTGACAGTAAACTGAAGATTGTGTCAACCGAATGGGGTGCCATCACACCAGGAATGAAGTTGTACGTACTCTGATTTCACTTCATTTTCTGCACACGCCTAATGGAGCCAGATTTGTTGAACATTTGTCGAGTGAATGTGTGCTTTAGAGGCAGAGCCGGCTATTAAAAAGTAAAGAAGGAGCTTTAATGATGTTTCTGATCTGTAAAAGGGAACATTCTGATTTTCTATCAGCACAGAAAAGCTTTTGCAAGGCTGCATGGAGACTTGCAGTCCTTGCCTGCTTTTGATTTGCTATGTACTCGTGTGCATGTGTGTGTGTGCATGTGTGTGTGTGTATGAATCACTGTCTTATATAATTGACCAAGGGCTTCTACATGGCTGACTGGCTTTCACTTCTGCCCACCCCTGTTGCTGGTGCAGGGAGGTTCCCTGCTAGGCTCCAGAGTGTCACTGACAATCTGCCCATGTCGCCTTGATGAATGTGTTGCTGTGTGGGTGTGTGTGCGTGTGTGTGTGTGTTGTCACAGCACATTTCCCCTTGTGTGTGCTGTTTCTGTTGTAGAAGATGAGGGGAGGAAAGAGGGAAGGGATATGACAAACATTAGGGAGGGCTCACTTGAGACTTAAGACTCACTTGTGGGGAAGTTCTTCTTCAATTTACCTCAGTTGTGTCATGTCTTTGTGCCTGAACATACTTTGTGTGATTGTGTGATTGTGTGTGTTTGTGGGAGGGTCTGAGGCACTTGTTTGATCATTCCCCGTCATTGCTTGGGTGGCTGCTGCTTATGAATATCTCGCTGACCCTGAAAAAAGCAGTCAGCTGAAACAAGAAAGAGAGTCCAGTCACCTTTGATCTGGTCTCTTTACATATTTTAGTCATCAAAGACCCACTGAACACATGCTGTCCACTGCCTACAATTACAATAAGACTCCTTTAACAGCTGTGGCCCTTGGCTCATTGTTAATACTTTTCATTATCACTTATCTTGCTTATATGCTAACATTTCCAAATGCTAGTTTTATGGATTCACCTGACGCGTTTATGTGAAAATGGGCGTCGGTTCGGTGTCTTTCTTTATTCTGGATCAGTTTCTAAGCGGGGACAGGTGATGGATTGTTCTTAGCAGTCATTAAAGTCCTTTTCTGGGGACAGGTTTGGCTGTCTAGCTGTCCTAAATGGTTCATCAGACAGCGCAGAGCAGACATACAGCGAGCACAAAAGATTGTTAGTTGTCAGTATTGCTTTGATGAGGAGTCCCAGAGTTAATGCATCTGGAGGCATCGAAGGTTTTCAGTATCAAAAGCAGAGGTGTCATTGTGACACAGACATATTTGGCTTTTATGAACATCAGAGAGTACAGATAAAGGGACAGTTTTACACTTTTTGTGAAATTAAATTGACAGTTTTATAGCACCAACATTATGCTACATTAAAAACGGCCAACATCAAAATTACATTGTGAATCCACAAGGATTTGTGTTGTTTTTTTCTTTTGCCTTCGCAAAACACAAGAACAAAAACAGCTTGTTAATCTGCTGTAACCTAACCTGTAATCATGAGCATGTACAGCTACACTGCATTTATTTAAAGCTGAAGCATCTATTCTTATTCTTATGAGAAGGGACATGCGGATACAACTCAAAAATTGCAAGAATCATGTTTGTACTGCACATCAGCTTCATCATACGTGCTGAACTGCTTCAACCCGAGACAGAGTTATGTTTGCAGAGTTTTGTTTGCCAAAGACAGAGTTATGTTTGCCAAACACATTGGTTATCCCTCTTCCCTTTTCTCAGGAGTAGGTGAGAGCAAAAAGATTACTTTTTTTATTAGCTTACCTGACTAGCGCTGCACTTTAATACAAGAACAGTGCTGTTTCTTAATAACTGTGTCTTCTTCATGGATTTACAAGGAGTTTCTCCTGCGATCTGCAGTTTAAATGTCGTTCCCAGAGCCTATCATGTATGTAACCACCTTAAGATTTTTTAAGACCACAAGATTTCCTTTTTTGAAAAAAGTTAAGTCGAAAAATTCAAGTAAACCAAAGACAGTGATTTGGACACATGGAGCCAACGTTAGCTAAAAGCTGCTGTAAGTGTTGTTGTCGTTTTAGCTAACTTCCTTTCTGTTTTGCAGTTAGTCATCCCCTCCCTCCTCTCTATATCACCGCACTTGTACGACTCATTTCTTTTTTACAAGGCAGCTTTCTTTGGCTTCTTCAGGTATTGTTCTTCTCTCTGTATAATTGGCTGTATAAGCAACACCGGGAGCACTAGGATCAGCATCTTTTCCTGTTCTGCCATAAGCAGTAAACTGGAGGATCGTGTTCTCTGCACATTTAGGGGCCGACAGGACCGCCTCTTCATAGAGTTGTTCTCTGTCCTGATTGGGTAAAATGTTCAGAGACAGGCATGGGCTACTGACCAAACACTCTGATTACTGTTGGAATATAGAGCTATTTAATACTTATTTTAATAAGAAAACAACGCTTACAGCAACTTTAATTAGCGAGCTAGCGAGCTGCAACTAATAAAATCTGCCAGTGATAGATGTTACTGGTGAAATTAGCAGTCGCCAGCCAGAGACTAGAAATTGCTTTTACCTACGTCTGCCTGAAATCCAAGACCTTTTGATTAAAGAAATAGAAAGAATTTCAAGCACTGGTCACTGGTATCATTGTAAACTGCATATGTACTATGTAAAATGGAAAGTCTCACAGGGGAAGCAACAGTAACAAAGGGAACTTTTCAACAATCAATCATGATTAACCATGATTAAAAAAATACTAAAGCAAAACGGATTTGGGAAATTTCCACTTTGCTTAATTACACTAAATTGAACTGTACATAGTGGTGAATGTAGCATGAGAGTGTTTCCTCACTGGTTCACTGAAGAAACGGAAATATAGCCAATAAAAATAAAAGGTCTGTTACCCAATAACGCATTGTAATTTAAATATTGAAATTGTGTGGTTCGCCATCTGCATGAGATAAGATGAATCTCATAAATCAAGAGCACACATACACATACAGAAAAAGAAAGTATTGTTTTTAGTTTTAATTATCTCATTTGTTCCTGTAATCTGATTTTCATCTTAACAAGTATATTGTAATGTCATCGTTCCTTCAATGAAAGTGTAGTTTTGATGCTGTATGACGTTGCACAGAATTTTACGAGAGGAGAAAACTATACTATGGTGAGTTGATGAGGACTGAAATGGCAGTGGAGGTTATAAATTGCCAACCCAGGGAGTGAATTCACAGCAGGTGACAGCTGTAGGAAAACACCTGCTGTGACATCACTGATTACGGCAATGGCAGAATTGAATCATTTCAACTAAAAAGAGAGCGGCAGCAGCAGCAGCTGTCTCCTGTGTGATTCTATACAGGTCTAATCTTTATACATACACTGTAGTAATTGTAATGTACATACAGTAGGGTGCCATTTCTGTCTGTCAGCGCAGCATGTTGTTGTACTGAAAGAAATGCACTGACAAATCAAACTAATGCAAACCAAACATCACTAAACTGTTCATGCATTTTTCATTTTTATAATTAGTAAAATTATGTAAAGCACTAATGTGCGCATGTTTAGACTTTCATGTTTGATTTCAGGTAAAAAAAAATGATGCTTCGAAATCAGTAAAAACTAAATGATGTTGTCTCGCCATCTTGGATCAAAGTAGTCTAACAGTGCTTGGGGAACCAAGTCCAACAACAGTGTTAGAATTATTCGCTCATGTATTCATATGTAGAATTTTCATACCTAAACCACCACACAGCACCACAAACAGCAAATATCGGTCACATGCTTTAATTGCTTATGGCTGCAGTCACAAGTAATATTCATGATCAAAGCCCAACTGCTCCTTAGAACAATATCATCACTGTTGTGTTTTGACGATAAGTAATATTTCTGTTTCTCTGCTTCTGTCCTTTTTCCTCGCCAGTGTCCCGTGGTTTGTGAGTCCGCGTCCCATGCCTGCATCGACAGAGAAAATAATCCACTGACAGGGCCAGGTATGTTTCACGCCTGTAATTTTATCAGTCTTTGCTGATAATTGAAGAAGAAAAAAAAAAAAGCAAAGAAATATCTGTCTTTTCTTCCTACTTATTTAGATTTGGTTTGAAATAAAAATTAAAAAAGTTAGTTTTACAGGATAAAAATTCAAAAACTCACCCTGTGACTTGGCTTCAAAGGAAAGCTTGCAATACTTCACAGACTCTTTTGTAGTGTTTATAATACCCTCCAGCATCCCTCTTTTTATACAAACCACTTGATATATACAATTGACCTTTAACTGCCTTTGAAAATCCTTATTATGAACAAGATTTAAAGCATCTTTTTTGTATAGTATTTGATTAAATAATTTATATTTTTCCTGCTTATATTTAAATAAGAGTCTTGTTTTAAGGCAGCAAGAAAGAGTAGTGGGAGGTAACTGACAATGAAGAAAACCCTTAAGGTTCTTTGTGGACTCACTGAAGACAAAGCAAAAGATGCCACACCAGCTGTGTGAGACTAATTTGGTGGCTACACGGAAAGCTTGCGCTCTCGCTTGTAGAAGGAGAGAGAATTGTAGAGGGAAAATGAAAGACGTGCAGACAGAAAGAGGGTAGACGTGAAAAGGTCACGACTCTTGCTGTGTTGAAACTTCACAGCCCTTGTTCAGAGGAGACTCGGGGAAACTAGTTTTCGTTTTTTCATCCCATGCATTCATTTGTTCCACAGATCCATTTTGTCTTTTATTCAGATTCCTGCCACCTCTCTAAGCTCCTCAGCAGCCCCACGCCTGTTGTCATGGTGTCATTGTCGCTCACTGTTTCTACTGTGATTAGCTAGTGAACTGCGGCCACGTTTGCAGGTGCACATCTGCAGCCCGTCAAAACAATACCTTCCCTGCAGACCTCGCCTGATTGAGTAATGCAATTTTGTCTTCCACTTTTATTACCTTTTCAAAATGAGCATGCAGAGAGCGGGGAGAGAGGGGAGCCCACGCACAGCACACCTCAGGAAGTCATTTTCTTAAGAGGTGTCGGGAAGGGAAACAGAAGCTTCTGATTGGTGGTCAGATTAGTGTGCTGACTGGGGGGAGTTCAGGGGTTAATCTGCTTCTCCGACGGTGGTGGAAGTCAGCAACTGTCGCTCTTCCGATTAAGGTTGTGTCGTCACCCCACTTCTCTCCATGTGTCCCTTGCTCCCCATTTATTTCAGTCATCCATTTCACTTTCTCTAATCCCCATGCCAACAATGTCAGAATATCCTCTTTCATTGAGTCGCAATTATGAATCCTTTCTGGGGTCATTCCAGGGCCAGGCTTAACCTTAATCATCATTAATTCCAACATCAACTTCAGCATCCTAGAAAATATTAATACGCTTCTCTATAGCCTCGTTCGGCATCCAGTTATTGTCCTTAAGGGAAAAAATTCCTGAAAATACCTTTATGTATTTAGATTTACAAGAATATTTCCACACTGACTCTCAGAAATGTCTTACCATATTCAGAAGGTGCTCATCGTGATGTTTATATATCGCTTATAGTCCATTTCAATCTTTCTAACCTTTCATATTTATCACCTTTACATTCAGTGTGTAGTACTGTATGATATTTTTATTTTATCATAATACTACAAACTAACCAAGTCAGCAACCCATTAGTTTATCTGTCAGTACTTTACAAGAAGCTGAAACAGCTGGTTGTTTTACTGTAGAAGAAATCCCACAAAAGCAGCAAATAATGTCTTATACAGAACAAAATCTTCAGCACGTGCTAAAGGTCAACAGTCTACTAACCTATGGATGAATTTAAAACCCTTGTCACAAACCACCTTGTTTCATTGTGTAATCATTAGGACAGAGAACTCCATAAAGAGACAAAACAGACAGCAGCTTTAACTTGAATGTAACTCCACATCATTGTAAATGAGGAAGACCTCAATGGCTCTTTGAGTTCAAGGAAATAAAATTAAATGTAGGATTGACAATGGAGGTCTATGGCACAGATGAATAAGCTACTATTTTTCAGGCTTTGGCTCCAAAGACAATATGCGTTAGTGAGATCTATTCATTCTTTATTTTAGACTTTTCATGGAATAATTGAAAATAAGTAAAATAGGAAATAATACCAAGAAAGCATTTGATAATGTTAGCTGATACCCATGTGTATATTTCAAATCAATGAAAGAAAATTCACATTTGTCTTGTTGGCACATTTTTTATTGTCCACAAGAATTTTTTTTTTTTTTTTTTNNTTTTTTTTTTTTTTTTTTAATTCAAATGGTTACCCAAACCTCACCCTCTGAAACACATACTAGACATCAGCACATCCCATGTCATTGCATCTTATATTAGTGTCCTCGTACTACAACTCGCACTGTGGTGCACCTTCTTGAACCCATTTGCATTGAAGGGCATCACTGAACTTAAACACTGGAGGAGAAATGACGTAGCACTACGAGGATTAATGACTCGGGCACTTAGACAGATGACTTTGATAAAAGGACAGTCTGAGGCCAGATCAGGCGACAGCGCTGTATGAAGGGTTTGGTAGTGGGAGACTTCTCTGTTGTGTCACCAATAGCAGAAGCGTAACTCCCACTTCTAAATTCAAGCAAAAACATTTTACTGGTGCCATGCATGTTTGACTGCCTGGAGCGAGATTGTCAACGTCTCACCCTGGGTGCTTCAGCTCCGACTTACTGAGTGACTTCCTTTATGACTGCAGCACTGGAAACGAAAAGGGGTTGTAAACACTGTTCAAGGCGCACAGCTTTCTTGCCCTCTGCTGCCAGCATGCAGATAAGAGCATTAGAGCTGTTTTTCGTTTCCAGCCTTCGATTGGTGCTATTAGCCACTCTCTGCAAAAATGAAGAAGATGGTTCTGCGTCTGAATAGGTTTTCACGGGCAAAGTGGATAGTGGAGTTAGCAAGGAAAGTTTCAGAATAATTTTGCCCGACTGTTGTATAATAAACAAGCAATTAAAATGGAAATGGAGGAAATAAAGGGGCAAAGATTAAGAGGACAAGGTCTCTATATTTCAGTATGTATTCTAGTCTGCTCTGCTGCCACTGAGGTAGAAAGAAAGTGAGAGAAGGCCTTGGAAGATGAGAAACGCCTTATCTATGGCAGACACAGTTATTGATTATAGAATTTAATTTGTGCTTCATACCTCATGTGACTTTTGAAGATTCTCAGTCTGTGGCATCCTTGACGTTGCCAGCTGTCAAAGCTGGTTCAGATCCTCTGTTTTCTCTTCCTAAAGTGTAAAGAAATTTGATACATCTTTGATGACAAAAGAACCTGATGTGTTTTTTGCTGCCCCAGATGGTTCAATACACCTTTCGTCCCTGCCTTTGTCTCCCTCTCTCAGTGTTCAAGAACCCAGTATGCAAGGTGTACAGATTTCAAACAGTGGACAGCAAGTGGATGCTTGTGCGCGAACAAATGGAGGAGTGCACATTGTCCTTCAGCATCCCCAAACAGCTACTCTCCCTGTATATTCAGGAGGACATGAGCAGGTAAGTCACTTTAAAATCACACCGTAGATCCTGTGGATGTCACTGCCAGCTTTCTCATTGCATCAGATAGCTAATTTCCCGTTCGTGTCAGCATTGACTAACTAGCCAATGGAGAACAATCAAAAGTTCAAAGTAACGCTCCTAACCGGTGCTGCCTCATTATGTGTACAGAAGTTACGTGTCATTTCTAGACCGTCTTTCCCGACCCAGCTCATCTAAATTATTATTTAAAAGTACCGCCTATATTTGGAGAGGAGTGAATTATTCAGGTCTGCTTAACACTTCAAAAGAGGCGCCTATATCCGCGTATGGAGAAAAAGAAAAACATTCAACACACTCATGCACACCTTTCTCCCTGTCCTCGCACAAAGCATCGCAGGAAAGCTCCTGGAACATCCTGCCACAAGTGCTGAATCAGACAAAAACTTTCAGAGTTATAATTAGGAATGCACGACATCAATATTGGCTGTTAAAGGTTTTAACGTGAAATATTAGCATCGTTAAATGTACCTTTTCTGCCAATATGACCATATGGCGATAAGATGACACTTTAATTATCCACATGTGACACAAACTGTTGACTAAGTAGTTTTCTTATTTTGCCTATTGAATGTGTACATTCTGAAAAGCATTGTATGTCAGCATCTGCCAGTGGGCCATCATGATAAGAGAAGCTATACAAAAACGTCCAAATCTGCAATTTTCTGCAATAATGAGGAAAAAGTATGTGCATATTTTGGCACCGGCAGTCGGCCAAATTAGTTGGGAAATATTAGATTTCTGCAAAAATACGATATTGTACATCCTCGAGCTATAATAATTCGGTCCTGGTTAGTCAGGTGACATCTGCAGGTGAAGGTTAACACTTTAGCCTCCGAGTTCAGACAGTCCTCGAGCAGCTACTTTGGCAGAAGTACAGCACAAGAACAACGGGTCTGTTTACAGCGCAGTCAAACTCATGTTTTAATAAATAAGTCAGTCAATAATTGGCCCTTTTCCATCATGCCATGAGCAACCACGGTCTTACTAAATTCCAGTGCAAGCAGTCTCTCAGGTCACAGTAATGTTGATTACCTTGCAGAGGAGCCTGCAACTCTTTCCGCTTTGTGCAGTGTCTCCTTTTTGTTCCATTACTCTCTTCAATGTGTACATGTGGTCCACGCCAAAAATGTTAAATTTCATGTACTGGGTTATAATTTTGATTTAAAAAAATCTGGTACATACAGTAACTCCAATTAAAGTCCTGTCCAGTTAATACTGTGTGAGAATGAGGGCGTGTTAAGACAAGGTCAGAAGGAGGTGATGTTTCACTAGTCTCTGTGTGTGCGCCCGTAATTAGATCAAAGAGTTCCTTCCCTCAGGGTCGACCACTGTCTGTCAAGGCAGATCATTACTCAGCCGGGCTGTTGTCCCTAGCAACCCCTTCTCATACATAAAACACAAACCCATCCATACATGCGCAAACACAACATACAGCTGAAGAGGATTTCTTTATAGGCACAAAAACATGATTAGATTTTGATGAACTTCATATTTGAGTTTCGTGATCAACGTGTGCACTTAAAAAACTCAAATGTGAAGGACACGTTTGCATGCACAAACCCTCCGCCAGACATAAAGCACATAGAAACAATCTCTCAGCTGTTATTGACCGACTGACTCAGTAAGCTTTGTTGTCAGTTTACCTGTCCATTCACAGCTGGTGGCTCCCACATGTCGTCTCTCACTATCTCTAGCCCTACTTTCTGTTTGAAAAGATAATCTGGATCACAAAGTGATGATTCCAAATCGCAACTAAATTTAGAAGACAATCATATAATATTTATTAAAAGTCTTATCTGTATACAGCTCATGAGCAAACAGCAGCCTCCGAACCTCGACTACCATATACAACATTTGTTTATTAACAGACATGTGTACTGTATCTCCAGCTTGGTCACTTAAGCGCCTCTTCTGTAATCCTCTTTAAATGTTGTCTTTCTCCACAGTGCTTCTCCATTTAGCCGATTCTGTCAGCACAGCCACACACTGGTGCGAGCTCGATGCTTTTAATGATTCAGTTAGTGCTGCAAAGTTGTGAGTGCAGCGGCGGATGGTGGGTGGCTTAGTTTGCCTCAGCACTCTCCGATAATCTCGGAGGTTTCTTCCTTCTGTTTGTTCGCTTTGATGTCTACAGTCTTGTTCTAATCTAACTCTGCGAACACAGAGGTGGCTGATTTTTCTCCCTTCCTCCAGTGAAGACGCTGTGACGCCTCTTGTGTGTGGGCGCGTGTGTGTGTGTGTGTGAAGATAATTAAGGCATGCGTAAAGTGCCAGTGCGTGGGTGTCGATTAAACCCCATTCATTAAGAGCTGTCAGGTTTCTCATTAAAGGAAAAAAAAATTATGTCCCCTTTCCTGTTAATAAACAAGTACCGGATTGTGTATCAAGATCGTACAGGTACATATTGACATCAGGCTTCCCTGTTTTTCAATTGTGTACATTAAGGATCAGGATTAATGATGGTGCTTGTGGGATGCAGCAGGATTTTTTTCAGAAGGGGCTGCATGTGTTGTGGAAGAAGGATTTGCTTTTCAGTCCTCTCACGCAGTTTTTATTGACCCCTCACACAAAGCCCTCTGTGATTAAATTGAACAGGCACTATAACGCACCATGAAATAAAGGTGCCCACATGACAGGCCTTTGCTCTTCAGGAAATGTATTGTGTTATCCCAGCCATCCGTCAAACACATTGCTGTGCTTGATTTTTGTCCATTGTCTCATTTTCTTATATCTGCATAGTTTTTTAATCAAAATGAATGGCTAAACTGTGTCAGCTGTATGATTGTAGTATAGTTATTAATCCTACTTTGGCCCTATTCAGTGTGAACAGGAGGTACTAATGTCATAGTGAGTTAGAACTTTAATGCTTTCAACACCTATAACGCTTCATAAACATGGTTTGTTCTTATGTAGCAAAACAAAAGATCACAAGTGTTGATATTGTCAAAATAACAAAAAAAAGTTTGAAAGCGAGGTCTTGCCTCATATCTAATTAACAAGTCAAACCTGTATGGGTTAGTCAGTAGCCCCATTCACACTGCCATTTGCATGCAGGAATCCTGCGCCAATTATCCACCTCCTCCTCTGTGTGAAAGTTTCAGATGCGGCGAGGGGTGAAATTTCGCTCAGGCGCTGATCCACCTGTGGAGGTAGTATCAGGGCCGTATTATTGGCAAACCAAACCAGTGTGAACGGATAAGCCGGCGGCGCGGAGCGGGGGCATGTCGATCGTACAGTCTGATAACTGCACAGGTTCCTCACTCAACTTAATAAAGAGAAATTTTCCACAAAGCAATGTTACAAACAAAAGTAATGTTTTAACGGTAACCGTCTTTGGCAACTTATATGAGGAAGAAAAAATACTGCAGCTGTATGTGGTGAAGCATCCGTCCTCCTGTCTGTCCTCCCACCCGTTCTACCAACTCTTCCTCACATTTCTGCCCGAAAAACAGCGTCTGTCACCGGCAAAAAGCTTTAACTCCCCGAGTGTTTGTGATGAAATAAATCTCTGCCACGGTCAGCCCTCCGGACCGAGACTTCAGTGAACTTTCCCCCGGAAAACAGCCTCTGTCCCTGTGAGTGACAGAGTCAGACAGGTCCGGTTTACTGATGGCGATTATGTAATGATGTAATTTAGAGTGAAAAACGTAACTTCATCCCTTTCCAGGATGTTTGGTGGGTCAGGATCTCAATCACTACACATTATAACAGCATCCATATGATTATAAACTGTCCGCGGGTTAAGATTGACAGGAGGGACACCGGGGAAACACCTTGAAAACACACCATCATGATATGTACAGTCACACCTCTTTAGGAACCGCAGCACCGGCTTCTTTGTGAATTACACAGCGGTTCATCTTTAAGGCAGAGATGCTTCGCTCTGTGTGAATGACCATTAGCGGAGAATTGGTGAACCAACACTGTGTAGGTAATGCAGCGTCGCTGTGTAAAAAGGGCTCGTGTCAAACTTATAGCAAGCAAGATCTCACTTTAAAATGGGTTAAATATTGTTTTGTATTCTGAGTTACAAAAGATTCTTAAAGGTAAAGAAGGACATTCTGGAGAAAGATAGTTGATTGTTTAGTCATTTAAACTTTATAAGAAGTTTTGTCATATTTCAACTCTCAGATTGCCTTACTTGTATCACACCTCGCCCCAATCACACCTTTACTCTTTTCAAACAATAGCACTCTGATTAAGGAGTTGATACTATATCTCTCCAGGCCCCATCCCACTGTCTTGTCACCCTCATTTAGCAAGCAGATATGTTTGTCTATTATTTCATCCATTATCTATTATTTAGGCCAGGATCGTCCTTCTTGACCTCCACTCCAGACTTCGCGACACAAAATAACAGGTTTCTCACGAGAGAAAGAAGTGTAGTTTGACACTGCGATGCTCAAATAGCACTGGCAGAGAGGTACATTCAGAGGTTATTGATTATTGTGAATGGTTGCAATCTCTTAAAGAGGATTGTGGCAATCTAGTACCATGTAAAAATTGATATGTATACCAAAAAATGTGAGAACATCACCCTTTGATTGGTTAAAATTGCCCACTTATGGAATTAGGGGCTTCTTCAACTGAAGTGAGCATGCCGGAAACAATATGTTTGATTGAAACTAGAGAGAAATGTGGCATGGGCACACTGAGACCTCACAAGCTGGGAAATCTATCTTACTGCTGTTGTCCTGATATCATTATCTTGTTCAGCCCTAGATTACCAATAGCATGCATCAATGAGAGAGCTGTGATTTTTCATCTAAGTTGTTTGTTTTTCGCTTTTTATGAACAGATGCAAGATTGTTCTTACCATTTCAAAAGTAGGAGTTTGAGCACTCTCATTTACAAAGATACTAATCTCATCTCCAGGACTGTTTAACATACCTTTTGAATAAACACGTGTATTCATTATTGGTCTCTGTTTAAATCCCTTTATAATTAAGAATGGTTTCAAACTCTATTTATATGCAGGCAGGGAAAGGAGGAAGGAAGTGTTATGTATGCCTGTTCTGCTGCCCATAGTTCTGTAAGTTTATTTTGTTCATCGTAATCTGGAGTTTACTTACGTTGTGAGGAGGTTTCCTGTCTATCTTCCTCTGACATAAGCATAACGTACTTACAACCACCTACAGAGCATGTTGGCAGAGTTGCCCAGCATGTTGCTCCTCTCTGCCTTTACATTTTTTCCAATTTTGTTGAAGAATGTACAAGAGGCGAGAGGTGAGGAAAATGTCTCATATGTGATCTACCATTTGTTTTACAGCCAGTTCAGCTGTCGGTAGCCACGAAACCTGCATCATTTCTCAATTACCTCTTGTGTTACCAACCCTTGCAGATAGTTTTGGTTGAATTTGTCTAGGTTTTGATTGATCCCTTCCGGAATTTCTGCCATTCGCCCAATAGATTGAAGGTAAATTTAATTTCCCACGATAATTCAACTACTACTGGATTTTGAGGCTTTATTTTTTTCTCTTCCTGTTATTGTGGCCAGGATGTCCACTAGGCAGGACATTTTACAAGTTAAAAATCTGCTTGTCAGTGCTGTCTGGTGGTCATTCTATGTAAACCTATTTCGGCATTTCTGCACTTTACCCAATCGCCAGAATAGATGTCGGCAATAGACATTTCTGCAAACCATAGATTTGTGGAAAATGTAGCCTCAGTTTTCTATTTCATATTATAAAAATGCTGTACTTTTTGATCTGGTCAGGTTTAGGCACAAAAATCACTAGGTTTGGATAAGTAAAGGATCCTAGTTTGGCTTTAAATACCTGTTTTAATTGCCACAAACACAGCTGGCAATGTCCTGAGGTCTCTTTAAAAATATCCAGTGGTGTAATGCTTACAACTATTGAGACACAATCTCGAAGACTTCTCGCCAGTATGTTAACCACCAACCCCTTTACATCTGGATACGACAGTCAGATAAGACATATATCCTAGAAATGTCGATATATTATGTGGCCTACGACACGTACAAATGTGAATGTATCAGTGATTTGCAGAAATATTATCAGCCAACATTTAATTCTGGTGACTGGGCTGATGTTTTGCAGTTACTTATTATCAGCGCATATATAGAGAGTCAGCCAACTCATGTGGAATTCATTAAAATGCAACTTTGGAATATATATAGCGTCAATGGTTGATATGTAGGATCTGATCCCATCACTCCCCCAAAAGTAAAACTTCAGCACAGCACTAGGGAGCGACAATACTAACTCCCTTTTAGAAGAAAGTACACTAAGAACCTACAGATTGAATATCGGGTGCGGTTCGGACTTTTGAAATGCTAATAACAGCAGCAGTAGCAGCCACTAACAGCATACCATTCAGGTGAACAGTGTGGCAGCGGGCAGGCAACTAAAGAGTGAGCATAGTACTGATGGCTGAACTTCACACTGTTTTTTAAGTATCATGCACTGAGAAGACTGTGAGGGTAGCTATAGACTTGAGTCGGACAGCCTGAACTAGCTCTCAGGCTTCACTTCATTAAGCTTGTATTGGCCAATGTATCACTCTAGCTGCAGTGCTTTAACTTTATGCACCAGATGGTTTGTTCCACATGACCAACAGAGAAATCCTCTCTGGAAACTGTTTGGAAAAAGTTTGGGTCCTTTCGAATAATACTTGGCAGGTGATTGGATGAACCATCTGTCGATCACCGTCTATCACAGGCAGACTTCAACCAGTCAGGTCAACGAACCATGAAGGAGAGCACTACCACCAGTAGAGCCTGTGGGTAAATCAAGCTGATGCTGAAGTCTGTAAAGAGAAGAGCACAAACACCTTTTCCATCGAGAAAAAGCCTCAATGCCGTTCTTTGTCATCGTTCAGAGAGCACTTCTCTCCAGGTCTGATATAACTAATTCTATAGCAGCATCTAACCTCTTGATGAGTCACTATGTTTTCAAACAAACAGTCTCTGGCTGGATGTCACACCTAAACCACGGCTGTTGCTTCCAGTAGTTTCTCATGGAGCAATGATTAGATAAACCAGTGTGGTTCAGCGACAAACACATACAGTAGCTTGAAGCCTGGCAAGATGGATTCTTGATTCATGAATCCAGCTAGTAGTGCTTACAGTATTATAATACATTTAAGATTTCCACCACATGATGTCTTTCCCTGGATGATTCACAGACTTGCTGTACTGAAGACAGACAAAGAAATAGTCCCTATGAAACTGTGGGCAGCATGAGTGGAAACCCACAAGAGACACATATTAAAATATATTTGCTTTCTTACTTTTTTTTCTTGCTAGTTTGTTTTTTTGTGCTTCATTTGTCTGAAGCCACGCCATTAAAATGTGGTGGGTTTGATCATACATATGACCTTGACTCATTCTGTCTCCTTGTCTCTGGCACCATTTCTATCACCGCTGCGTATTGAAATACATCAAAGTAATCTAAAAATATCGTACTTACCTAGAGGAAACAGGGAAATAGTCTGGAGAGGCTTTCAGCACCTAATGCTTTGTTGTCGTAGTTAAACTACAAAAAAGAAATAACTACTACATTATGCATTCAAGCAATTATGCCTGGTCTTAACAACAAGTCGAGCCAACAAGCATTTTTACACACGGGCTTTCATTTGAAGATGTACAGTATACAAAATGTATGAGGTGTAATCACTGAAAATTGGGCTCATTATCATGAAAGCAATGCATAGACCCATCCATTTGTTTTCCTGAATACTATATTGAACCTCCTTCAACCTCTAATCTCTATAATATCACTGCAATTTACTTTTAAATGATGCTGGAGGGCTGGTTTCTGAATGATATCTCTCCATCTGATGTCGCCATTCACATGCAAATGATGAGCCAATGAAAGACACTGTTCCTCCTAGTAGCCCACCATCCACACACATAAACACAGACACACACACTCCATACACCAACTATTATTACCTAAAGAAAGAGCACAGATGATTTTGGCCTCAGGCAGCTGGCACATAGATGAAACAGAGGCAACTGATCGCCCCAGTGACACCAGTAAAGACTGTTTTATAAGTAATGGCAAAAGAATGGTATGAGCAGGGGAGGAATTTGATAGGGCAGAGTGGATAAGTGGGCACCAGCTACTAGCCTGAGGTTCAGAAATGTGTTTATCTGGCTCAGCACAGGGTGCTTCAGGATGTAACTGTGTGTTGCATGTGTGTCTGGTTCAGTGTGTGCAAGCTTGTGTTTGTGTAAATCATTTGTTAAACCCTAACTAGAAAGTTTAGAGCGGAAAAGTAGATGTAGCATTACATTACACTCAATTGTTAAATACCCGCCATTGAATAAGATTGTTTTATGTCTTTTGTTTTATTTAAATGTAAATGTAATATACTGTTTTAAACACAGAAGCAAGCCAAGATTTGTGGACTTCATCAATGATCTGTTTAACAGCCATTAACACCACAGAGGTCCTAATGGATCTGTGCTTATCTGTAGGGTGCAGGACCTGAGGGAGCTGGGGGAGCTGTCTCCTCACTGGGACAACTTAAGAAAAGAGGTGATGACACGATATGGAGGAATCATCAACTCCTACCAGGAGACTCTGGCTGAACTGGACAAGATTACTGGTACGACTGCACCTGCTGCTAACCTTTCCATTCATAGCTGTATCAACAAATGCTCTCATGCACATGTGTACAAAGGCGTTTTTTTTTTTTTTTAAAGAAAAAGTTTACTGTGCACATCCAAGCACCTTAAATAATAGGGGCTCGACAGAAGCACTAGTGACAATAGATAATGCGCCCTTCCCACACTTATCATTTCCAAAACATTGAATGGAAATAATATGTGTTAATAGGAGCATTATCTAACGTGCAGACTCTGTGTTTGTATTGTACAAAGGTGTTTTGCTCCGAATCACACAAACACACATGGTTATGAAATTGGAGATGTTTAGTGCGTGGGAGTCGTTCAGATATGATTCTGCTCCAGCAGATGAAAATCGTTTTGTTCTCTTCTAATCATCGTTTGTCCTTGGATGTTCAGAAAAAAAAAACGTTTTTTTTTTTTTTTAATCTCTCCAAAGGATTGAGAGTCAACACATTGTTGTACTGTGAGCGGAAATGGAAGTAGAGGCCAAGTTGTGCAGATGTCACTACATATCTTATCAATCGACCAACTCTCTTTTCATTCGTAAAATTCTGTTGAAAAAAACAAATGTTTGTAGTGGTTAAAGTAGTCTCCTACTCCATGTGTCATCCATAAATACAGAGGGTTACACAGGGCTAATAAGGGCTTGGTTAGGTCTGTAATATGGCCTGATTTGCCCCTGTGTTGATTCTGTTGTAACCCGGTCAACCTGATCTCTCAAAAAGAGAACTTTAAGTTGAAATATGGATTCTGGCTGATTTCAGTCAATAGCAGAGCTTAGAGAGAGGTTGTCATTTATCTACTTTCTGTTAAAGAGTTTCCATAGCAACACAAGTTTCTTCAGGGGCAATTGAAATGTGTGTGCCCATGTGCTCTTCTGCATTTTGTGAAATTAACCGTTTCTAGAGCACATAAAAACTGACACGCACAAACATGAGTCTTGCATCTCATTTACAGATATTCAGTGTTCTACTCGGTATGCAGATATCTTTTGCACACTTTCTGCAGATGTTTTACATAATAAAATGAATCAACTCAGTTAGCTCTAATGTGAACACAGAACGTAATTAGGCTGTTTCTGTTTTGCTGCTGTCATTGAACAAGGAAACATCAGACGTGTGATTTAACCACAGAATGCCACTGATGAGCAGGTGTTTGAGATGTATTTAGAAATATGTAGGTGATGTTTTTGTTGTGTTTATTTATCACTCAAAAGCAAGAGGAACACTCATACTACATACCAACAGTGTACATCCTATGTATACAGTAGGCATTGTCCTTACCCTCAAAGACACAAACTCCTTTTATTGTGCCAAACAACAGATGTTAGGTGTTTGTATAACTGTACCGTAATTATCTGCCGTTGTCTTCAACTTAACTCATTAAATTGTTGCTAATGAAAATCTTAGCAGGAGCAACAAAACAGAAGCTCATACACTGATCGATCACTCTGCATTTGTTCCTTTTCCTCTCTACAGTCTCTTCCAATTCATATATTAACTCGCTGTGGACATAGGAACATTATGGCTACTGATTAATTTTGCCCTGATTTACTCTCATCCCTATAATGAGATATTTGTCTCTGCTGCTTTTTGCTTTGCACAGCTGATAAGAGATGATGGTGGCTAAGCCTCTGCACTGCCTGCCTGAGCTCTGAGGGAGGGAGTTAAGGACGAGGGGAAATGGATAATGTGGTCTTGGTCATTATGGTTCCTGACAAGTCCCTTGTGTGTCCCAGATGCTGCAATACATGTAGGAGCCCCTGTCTGACTCACCAATCTAATCCAGCCCTGCATTTACTTAACGGGATGATAGACGCTGCTAAAACAAGTCAGGCTGGCAGGCTGCTGCTAGATTAATTATTGATAAGTAATATCATTAAAACAAAGGTGAAGAATAAAGTTGGAATAAAGCAGAGTGTGGAGGTGGTTTGATTTTGAAGACCAGGAAAGGGAGTAGGGAAGGATCAGGGAGATAAGCACAAGATGATTACTAAAACACGACAAATGGTGACCGAAAAAAAAGTGGCATTTGTGTAAGAACTACGCTTGGAAAATATATATTGCGCTTTATATTATAGACACTCATTCGCTTAGAGCGTCCAGTAAACGGCACTGGGGTGATGGACACTGAGGTAACACCAGAAATGTGTCGTGTTGCCCTGTTAAATTAACAACAAAGACGACATGTAGTCACAGTAAAATTCCTTGGCTGGTTTTTTTTTTCTCCCATTTGCTCCCTCTGAAAAGTCCTTCATGTCTGTATATTAAAGCGCTGCATGCATGCAGCTAATTAACCTGTTGCACCCTCTCAAATATCATTGCCTCAGCTGCCACAAAGGCAGCCATGCATTTTAATTTCAAAATAAAACCCTAAAGATGCCATAAAGACTATTCAGTATTGGGGAAAATATTGCATATGATGGCAAATATGTCGCAATATTTGTTAATATCTAATATCCCAAACTGAGTCAAAACAGTTGAAACAAAAACATAACTGTTCTCTTAACTGTTATACATGAATAAGTCCTTTAAAATGATGTTTTATGCAAATGCATTGAAATCACAAAAAGGACACAAAATACAAGAAGTTAGTGTCTTTTAAATTTTGAATTATGTTTTCAATGTAGCTCGTTTTGCAGACTTCACGTGGCTCTGAGGATTTCTGTCCTTTAATAGGATTATTTATGCATTTATATTAGAGGCTGGCTAATGTATAATTTAAGGTCAAACCTGAATCAGAGGGATTTTCATGCGCAAAAGAAGTGGTCTGTTCACATTTCAGGGGTCAGATGCCGGTTTTTCCTTGCCGTTTGCTGTTATTCAATTTGTTTTCATAAGAACAATAAAGCTGGAAAAACTGCAGGTAGTAGAATAAGATTAAGAGGAGGAGAAGCAGTCCGTTGGGAGGATGATAGCGTCCCCATGTTCAGGTTCAGCACCCTCACTGATTCCATTTTATCCATTTTTAATGATGTGCTGACCTCAGCAAACACTTCAAATGCTCTAATAACTGTATTCCATTCATAAATTAATCATCCCCGCTTTCATTGTTTACCAGCCGGCGAATTAAAGGCACAGGCATAATCCTGTTAGCGCGGTGTTTGTTGGACCTCCGATACTGCCGGCACTTCTCCGCACAAAACTGTCAGTCACTCTTAAACTCCACTTATGGGATAACTACAGCTTAAGGCCCAGAGCTTCGTATTGTAGATTAAGGCTCATATCTTCCTTTCTCTCTTTAGTATCTGTATTAGAACAGTAGTCTCTACAGTATGTTGCCTCCAGGAGAGGATGTTCAGATGTGGTCTGCACAGATATGTTGCAGGTTACTACGGTAAGCATCCAAACATGTTAATAGAAAAGAAAGGCCCTTAAAAATAATTACTGAAGACAATTTAGACGTTGACTAAAGGGCATTGTACTTCTAAACATGACTCACTGGCTGCTCACACACAGCATGTGTCCAATCCTCCTCTATGTCTACAACATATCTAACTGTGAATTGATTAAAAAAAAAAGCCTGCTGTGCTCTTATTGCCACAGGAACAAGAAGATGAAACCCTCTACATAGTTAAACAGACCTGCACGGATCTGACAGACCTTACTTACAATTTTTTGGATGCTGTAGTTCTTGATCTTGTTTTTTCCTCTCAGCTTGTCCTCAGGCACCCAGGCGGAAATATCTCAAAGCATAGGATATTGGTTACTCAACTTCTGAAGGTTTTAAAGGACTAGATAAAAGTGACTAAGAGCAAAGAAATGACAGGAAAAAATTAAAAGAAGTGATAGTGGGCAGATGTTGGTCAGGCCTTCTGGCAACCAGCCCTTCTGTCACATAGCCAGCCCACCTGGGCAAACAGATGGGGATCTGATATGACTAATTCATCTAACCGACAACGGTCACTAGCTCGATTAGCCTGGTCCCCAGAGCTCTACGGCCAACTGTGGAAGCCCACTGAGAGCCGTTGACAGCCCGACCAGTGACTTCATTGTTAACCCCTGGAAAGAGCTCATACTCTCGCACAGTGGATGGAAATGTAGGTCTGCAGATTAAAAAATCAGAAAAAAGCGGTTGATCTTGAAAAACAGTTGAAGATGGATTAGATCATATTAAACATTCATGGTCACCAGCGGATGAAGACTATTCACTTGACCTGACATTGATGTTTCTGTTTTTTATTTTTCATCGGATATTTGACTTCCCTAGACAGGACTCAAAAATAGTACCAGCCTCCAGCCAATTGCTGGGAAAATATGCAAGTGGCTGGGATGTTTCCTTCTCTTCCCAGCCAGAAAAATAAAAGTGATATATTGGTGGTAAACTATGAACATTCACTTTTCATTTGGCCATTGGACAATACAATAATTTGTTTACCCTGTCTCTAGAAGACCCATTTTAACAACTTTGTAATCCTCTCATTTTATCTAGCGCCATCATCACATTCAGATTCCAGGCCAGATACATGCAAAATTGATTACATTCCCTTCTGTCTCAACTGTACTTTGTGTTTAATGGTAATTAGCAAGTACTAACATGCTCAACTAAGGTGGTGAACCTAGTTAATATTACCTACTAAACATTAACATGTTGCTGTGCGCATGTTAGCATGCTGATATTAGCATTAGCATTAGATATTATCTCACAGCACATTGTGCCTAAGTGGAGCATCATGGAGCCAGTGGCATGCCCGTAAACTGTTAGTCATGTTAAGCAAATTATCACATCGCTTACCCTCTGGGACCTCTTATATGATGCATGTCTTGGCTAGTTGACATCATACGTGTTAGTGGTACAAAGGTGTACTTAGGACTGTATGAATTATTGAACGTCTTAATGTTTCTCTGGTGCTCATATTGAGTGCACTGACGAAGAAAATGATTTACGAAAATGGCGAACAAAGGCGAACTGTGGTTTTCATTGAGTTTGCAGCTGCGATCTGTGTGCATTTGTCTGGTTTCTAAGGCAGCAGCTCATTAGACAGTCAGCTCCTGGTCTGCGCCTGATACTGAACCTCCAGACGCTCAGATTGTATATTCAGTGGTTAGAAATGGCATCTGTTTACATTTACACGTTTATAAGCAGCAGCAAATCTGTTGCCACCTTAGGAAGATGACATGATTGATTTCCAGTGCTTGAGAATAATAAGCCACATCACTGTCAACAGTGTTATCCATTTCTCAGCAGCTTCAGGTAATGGAGTTGCAGTTGTTTTAGCCAACTTGCCAAAATGTTTTTTCTCACCTGGGTGATATGTGAAAATAACCCCTCTGTAGCACTGAAGCTTTGATTGATGCAAACTGGTCTGTTGCTTCAAGTGTAATTCAGAACAGGATGTAAAAGAGTGTTCACTGCTCCGTTTGTAGCTTATCTCCAACGCCTGAGTTCGTCTGACTTACACCACAAATCAGATGGAAGACATGGAAGATGTACATACTGATTTAGTTTTTTTGTCATTAAGCTGTAATGAACATTGTGAGCTCCGGTGCAGGGAACACATGCAAAGTATGTTTCTGTAAAACCATAGATAAGTTAAAACTTAACATTTGCTTATGATGCAACATTTCTTTAGGTTCAGTTTTCAATTTCTCTCTTGTCACAACGCTGTGCTTGCGCTCTACTTAGGTTTAGGCACAGAAACCACTTAATTAGTGTCAGGGAAACATTATCACATGCAAACACCATTTTTGGCTACAAACACAGCTGGAAACTGTCTTGAGTTCTCCTTCATGAATAACCCGTGGTGTTACTTTCACAAATGCTTAAATGCAGTGGTGCCTCATTAAAAATGTTCAGTGGTTTCATGCATACAAATGCCGAAAACAAGGACTCAAAGGTCAAAGGTCGCCTGTAACTCCTCTCTGTCCCCCAATATGAAAGTCAGGTAACGAACATGTATTGTGAACTTGGACGTGTGCTGAATGCAATAATCGGTGACATAATAGTAATTCATTATGATTGCAATATTGCTAGTCATAATATTTAAATCTAAATAGCAGCAGAATGTCTGTCTTTTTTTTTTCATTTTCACTGCGGTCCAAATTAGTAATGAATTGCTTTAGTCAAGAAATTGCATATCAGTCTTTTAGAGAATCGTAATAGATACAGCTTTCCTCATGAAAGTTTTTATCCATCAGGTTTTTCCTGTTGAGAAAGATTCATTACCTCTGGTTGAAAGGAATGTTGTGATGTGTTTCCCACATCGGCAAAAGCATGTTGTCTGGAAAGAAAAAAAGCGGGATGGATATTATGATAAGCCAGATGACAGAAGACCGTTGCCAACAAAAGATTATCAACAGACAATTCAAGGAAAAGGCGTCACGCTAATGGTAACAATGGTGTGTGTCAAGTGATCACAGCACAGCTGACAACACATCACAAAAGATAATGTCAAAAACAAAGAAAAGGAAATCTTGCCGACCACAGTTGTGTTACTAAGAGATAGAAAAACATTATTTTAGTGCCAGAGAATTAAAAGACTCAATAATCTTTTACTAAATATCTATTAAACATGTCTGATAGGCCTAATAAATTAGTTAGTTATAAAAAATAGTTACCGTATAATGAAAATGTATCAATCCACACATGCATGTTTTAATACTTCCTTCACTTCCATGAAACAAATTTGTTACATCACAATTTGGGTTAATGAATTACATCAGCATGTTCATCATACACCATCATCCTTTGTGACCACCACTAGAGCAGTTTTGACCGGTTTTGTAACTCGAGCTTAATGCTTTAGATATAAAATTCAAAGTCAGGTTTCTTAAAAGAGGACTTAATTAAAAGCTTCGATGTCAGACTTGATTATGAATCTTTGTTATATGAGAATTTTGGTTCCTCTGTTCAGTCTGTTCTGAATAACTTGCTTTTTTTTTAGTGACTTACCTCCGCTGGCAAACATCACAACACGTCTAAATTGCCTCTGTTGCGTGATTGTTCTTGAAAGCCTAGCCTCATTTCAAAGAGGCCCATCAACCCTATTTACATATTTGAGATTGGAGCAGCCAACATGGAGTGTCAGTTTGTGATTTTGAGCTTAACTATAAGCCACAAACAAAGAATATCATTTGGCAGAACATTTTAATTGGACGTTTTGAGCAAAGTAACGACTGCAAAGGGCATAAAATCCTGTGCTTAAAAGATTACATCGCACTTTAGAAGATGTCATAAGCAGCTGATTGAAACAAAGAACTTGAGATAATTGTAGCGCTCTAATTGATACATTATCAGTCTGATATGTGTAGATAAGTGTTAAATGTTCTTGCATGGGCATGTAAAAGTGGAATGGTTTGGAAGTTTAACATCCTTTTAATCTTAAGCCAATGGCAAAGAATTTTCTTTGGGAACATTTGGATTTATTAACTTGAAACTTTATACTGTAATTTATTTATTGTAGTCTAAAACCATGGTCATAAGCGCCCACTCAGTGGAGACAATACAAGATAGTGTTACATTCTTTCCCAACATTTTTCTTTGAATATTGTCACAGTCAAGTTGTGAATGCCCCCACATCCTTCCAGTGCATAATTGAATCTGCACTGCAGCTACTTCTGCAATCTCCAATTTAAATGGATTTTAATTTGGTGCGATGTATTCCCTGTTGTCACTCAGTTGTTCATTAAATAGATCCCAAGTCATTCAGTTGACTTGGGATTCATTCAAGGCTTTTTTCTTTCATTGGAAAATCAAAGAGAACATTTGAACATCAATCCAATTTATAGACTTATCTGTCCTTATCTGTTCCTGTGTCTTACTCTATATAAGCACATAAACAAGGTGATTAGGAGAATAGCCATATAAAACAGTCATGTTGTTAAGAGTATAGCTGTAGCAGACGCTGAGGCCTTTCGTTAACACAGTCGGCCTTCATTGTGATGTTTTTATCTTGGAAACTTCCATCCAGTGTGTTTATGACAATCTGACTTATATTTGTTGTGGTTTCTTTTTCCAGGTCGTTCATTCAAGCCAAGCTGCTGCAAAGCCCAGAAATCTCTGGAGTTCATCCCAATAAACTTGCACACCCAGAGGATGAGGGTGACGTGCCCCAGAAAAACAGGTATTACGCTCTTTTTAGACCTATTATTACATCTCGCACTGAAACCGAGTAGCAGTAGCTGCTTTTTTTTTTTGCTATTTTGGGAAAAGAGGAAACTAGTTGCAGACACAGCATTGACATACTGTCAGCTTTCAATTTGATATGGTGAAACAGTTGCTTCATGCAGTTACTAAATAACATTATCAGATGTCAGTCCAGTATATACTCTCTTTTTGCTCTTGGAGAAATATCGGGCTCTTTAGCTGCCAATGCCAAATCACCTAGTCGCTAACTATGTCTGCCATATGTGGCTGAACATTGCATTTATAGTGGGTTTTTTAGAGTCTTTTCAGTGAAACTGACTGCCTGCTAAGGCTGGAAATGACACTATGGGAGCAAGTTGTGGGCCAGACAGCTGAACAATGAGCTGAATCATGCTATGAAACTCCATAATGGGAAACAGCAGATTGAGGTTTTAATTCTCTGTAGATTTATCACTACATGCGTTTCCTTTCACATCGTCACGCTGTTTTTAATTGTCGTTTCATACATTGTACATTCGAAAATAATTAAAGCTATTGAAGTTGATTAAAGCCACTTCAAAATGTAGAAACTTGCTCATAAGAAACATGGTTCAAAAGCTTTTTGACCAGAAACTTCTGGACAGAAAAAGCTGCTATTTCAGACAGGTGGTTTCATATGACACAGATTCCCACAAGCTGCTGCAGTTGTCACCTACTCTCTTTTTATGCCTGACTTCTCCATCTGTCAGAGACACTCAGAGGGCTCAGACAGGGTGGTTCTAGATCATCACCCGGGCTGAAAGGTGAGAATTAACTTGGCCTGAGAAAGATAGACAAAACACTAATTAAGCCCTTTGCGTATCTCCGGAGAGGGAGACGAGCCTGTCTCCTCCACCGCTGCTCTCTAGCTGGCAGGGCTGTTATTGCCCTGGAACTGTCTCAGTCTATTAAGGCGACTAATTGCTGCCTCACTATCTGTGAGTGGGCTCTATTTCAACTATAGACTCCATGATTGATGAAAACTTGAAGAGAGACAAATCTTGACATAAGCTGAGTTTTTTCCAGTGAAGACATCAGGGATGACAGTTAAAATACGTAAAATCAAGTCATCATACAACCCTGCAACTATCTGGCACTGGCAGGGAAGAGGGGGTGAAAAAATCTAGATGAAAGGAGCCTTAGAGGAGTTTGTCAATTGATTGATAGACATGGTGATAATTACCCTCTGTGGGCCCAATTCACACCTTGACTGAGTTCCAGGCAGTGGTGCTTTAGCTGATCTGCACGTTGTAGAATAAAGTAGGACCTGCAGGATACACACAGCTCCAATCAGCTTCATGATGCTAATTAAGAAGTCTGGTGCATCTGGTGCATATATTAATGGTGTTTTAAGGAAAAAACATTAACATCAGAATTTTTGAATATCTTACTGAAATTTCTCTTTTTTTTGCCATATTAAATGGGAACACAGGGGTATCATGCTGATATTGTGGTTTAGACACATTTCATACCACGGTTGCATGTCATTTCCCCTCTCTCTTCATACACGTGCGCTTGCTCGACTCGACTCGGCTTGACTCGGTACAGCGCCGTAAGGAATTTGCAACTCTCTTAGTGCAGGGATCCCTGCATGGAGGTGCGTCTTCAACTAATGGGTCACTTGTCTTGAGTAGTGGTCAAAGGAAAGGTTGGAAATACTTTTTCCTCGGCAAAACTTAAGACTACCTCGCACCATTGAACATTGTCCCACACACACACCTTCTTTATTTCACATTTGGTTTGTTGGGATCTAGTCACTCAAATGTTATTGTGAAATTTGCTGAATGGTTTTGCTAAAATTAAAGCCCCATCCAACAAGAATGTTGTTACAAAATGACCATTTAGTCTGAATATCTGTCCACCTTCTGGTTTAATTCACTGTAATAACCTTGTTTGTTATTGAATTACTATTATGTTGCGCATTTTGTTCGATTTAAAAAGGAAAAAAACGATTGCAGTCAGTCACGCTCAGGAAACACTGCAACTTGCTCCTTAATGGAGACGAGTCTCAGTCTCCAACTGTGGTCAATTGCTCTATTGTTCCATTTGATTTTCTGAAGCGATGCATTTCATTGAGCTTGGGTATGCAATCCAGTCGACAATGCTAAACCATTCGTTTTCATTTCGTCTATTTATCATCCAGCAAGAAGAGGAAATCGAGAGGAGAAAAAAACACTTTGAGCTCAAACTGTATTCGTTTGTTTTGCTGTGAATGGCTTTCTTCTGTCTCCAAAATGACAACTGCAAAATATTTACTGCCTAAAATGCTCAGCTTGGCAAAGCTGAATTCAAAGTATTGTTCAGCATTCATTTGGGTCATGTAAAAGGATACTTTGTCATTGTTAAACAGGATTGTGGAGTGGGTTAAGGATGAATAATAACCACTCATCCAGACTACCACAACCAGAGTCCTGTTATAGAAAGCACCTGTCCTCTCACTTAAACAGCTTGTTCGGCTGTTGATTTACTGAGAAAAGGATGGTGTGAGAGGAAGAGTGGGCAGATCAAGCACAAATTGGTCATTGTGCGTGATTTTTTAACACCCGCCATTGTATTTCAGTGTTCTTCTGGTGTGGGAAAACCAATTAAGGGAACTTGGACATCTGAAAACTCCCGGGGCCGAACGCGTGTCGGACAGGGAGCCTCATGGTCAGGCGCAGGGATAATTAATGGAAGAAGCAGTGGGTAGGAGTGAAGCCCCTACATCAAGCCACCATTGGTCTATTGTGGTGTCGTTAGGGGATGGCCACACTGTCATTCACATTTCTGTGACACTGCTCGGAGCTGCGTTTTGTCATTAATTTCTATTTTCAACAATTTTTCAAGCATTGTTTTTTCCTATGGTAGAGCCGTGCACTGCTGCCTTCCCGGGGGTGTTCATTAGCTGACCTGGCTCTCAACCACACCAAAATATTCAACCCTATAAACCCCTGTCCACCCCCTCTCCTCCCTGTTTTTTCGGATTTAATTGTCAGCTCATCCATTACTCATTCAAAACAAGGCCTGTTGTAAGCACCTCTGTGCCCACCTAGCCGTCTGTGAAGTGTTTATTTACTTTTGACGACGGTGTGCAAATTGGAATGAAGCGCTGTGACATTGGCCGTCCTTCTGGTTTAACATGGGACCAACACTACATTAGGAGCGAAAGATGGCTGGAGAGAGATGACTAGTAATAGAGTGATGTAGACACAATATAAATGAACCTGAAATACGCACGCCAAAAAAAGCACATTTACTGGCACAGTGCATAATAATGTCATGCCTCGTTTCTTTGCATAAATATAGTGTGGGCTTAAAAGTACTGTGTGCAGGTTACAAAAGGTAACCTCACCATATAACTTTAAAATTCTAATGTGTACTAATGCTCAGGAACAGCTGCATGGTATATTCATGAATATTGAATCAATCCTAATGTCAGATACAACTAACTGTTGTATAAAAGTATACCTGTCGAGAATGATTTTACAAAAAACTCAACTGATTTAAAATGAAGTTGAACTCTATGTAGAATAAAAAATAAACACACTTTGACTTGGATAATTCATTGTTTTAATCTAATTTTCTCACCTCAACTTCCATTTAGCGCTGATGTTTCCAGCTGTTTTATACATGTCATGGATTTTAACCTGTCAAATCTATTTTCTCTCTCTACAGATGCATTCTATGACATTGTCACTGTCGGTGCGCCTGCAGCCCACTTCCAGGGCTTCAAGTGTGGTGGTCTGCAGCGTCTCCTTAGCAGATATGAAGCAGAGAAAAAGAGGTAAGACATTAAATTCCTTGCAAACAGGTGCACCGTGGTGTTTCGTGGGAGCATGGGTGATTTAATACAGGACACATGCTGGGGTGGAAACCGGCTTGTATTGACAAAAGAATTTAACTTGGGCATAATTGATAGTGACAAACAAATTTGTCCCTGGCCTGTGGACTTGATTTTCCAAGCTCCATAGAGTTACTTACAGCCGAGCAATGCTGAATTTAGACTGGAACGCCACTGCCTCTGACAGCTCAATTTGACTGGAGGCAACAGGCATGATGGAATAGGTTTGGTGAGTCAGAAGTTCCTCTGTACTGCTTCTTTTCCCTAGCAAGCATTTTTCATTCTTCCTTCTGAAGTTGAATGTTAACTTGTCACTGAAGAGCCAAACAATTCGCTGCAACATCCCAGCTCACTCTCGAAATGCTCTTGAATTCAAAACCAAGTGAGTCAGCTAACTAAGTCATCAATATTGTTAATACAAAAAGTCTGAAATGTACGCGTCTACAATAAGCTCTGCAAGGATCAATCAGTTTATCTGTTAAATATTTAACAAGCAATAATAACTGTCACTTCTTCTAAGATGTAATATGATGGTTTTGCTCAGACCAGTGCTCAGTCTAGAGATATTTGTGAGCTGTTGTCAGTGACACACAGGGAGCAGCATATTGAGCTTTGTGTTAGATTGAGTTCACTCTGTGGCTGTGAACCAGCTCTCTGCTTGATCACTTGATGAAAGAAATATGTCTTGAGTGTTTCCTTTACTGACCGAAGCCGCTCGCTGCACGTACACTCAGGGTTGACTGACTAAAATTGAAATAAAATGAAAAACCATGCTACTGAGATTGTATTTACACACGGAAAACAAAGGTTAATGTAAATGCACTGACTAAAAGTGCACTGAGGCAACATACCTGTGTGACTTCCTTGAGCCTGAGATCAGCAGTATCCTGTAAATTTTTGCTGTCTTTGCCCTTTGGATGCAGGCTGGAGGTATATGTCACTGGAGTTCAGTATGTGGTCAGTTGAGTGATGCCAGAAGAAATGAAGGGTGATTTTTCCCAAAGCTCCCCATAGAGTGCAAAGTCATTACAGACCATGCCAGATCCAATTAGTTACAGAGTTTGCAGCTCAAGAAAGAGGGAAAGAGAGGCAAGAGGGATGAGGGCTGAGGTGTGGGTATGAAATGGATAAGTTGATGGGAAAATAGTTGGGGGCCTGTGCTGATAATAAAATATAAAGAAAGGGCTTCTTTACGCTAAAGTGCACAAGTGACTTTGCCGAAGATGGTCAGCTTTATCTGCTAGCATGAACTATGATAAGGTTAGCATATTTTCGAGAATCCACTGAAGTGAAATCATTTCCTTTGAATGAAAGATTAGACTTCAGAAAGAATTCTCCAGGGAGACAGAGCTTTTTGTTTCATATTTGACTTAGCTAATGACTCACTGTAGCTTAAATTTTCCAATTTTCCGCCTGGCTAACTGACTACGGTCTGCGCTGAGCCTTATCCATGTTTGACCTGGAATGCAGTCATTTGTCAGTCGGCTTCAGAAATTGGAATAAAGTCCGCTTGTCTGCGATTTTGCAGTTTTCGCGGTGGTCATTTTAATGAAGGTGCATGTTTATTTTAAATGAGGAACATTCATTATGTCATGGTTTCACTTGCTTTTATAAGGCAAGCTCTAAACATCTGACCAAATTTAGCCTAGAACGACCCGAACAGGGTTTCTCAGTTGTGTTTGAATGTGTAACACTGTAGTCGTGTGTGCGTGTTCAGTCAAGAGTCACTTAATTGGACGGAAAGTCAGCTTATTTTAGCAGAGCAAAGATACACGTGTGCGCGCACGCAGAGACAGTCACTCATTATCGTCGTCTCGCCTTTCAGAAGCAGCCTTTTGTAATCACATTTCATTAAAAACGGAACAATCGGTGAGATGTGAGACTTGGCTATTCATTGTGATATTAATTCATCAAAGAGAACATGGAAAGGGATTGAGGAAGGCGGGGGAAAAAAGGAAAACCTGCGCACAGAGGTGTTACCAGGAGGGCAATAAAAGAGCTATTCGTCTTTGTTCCCTGGACACTGGAAGAGAGGGAGGGGGGGGTTCTTTCCGGATCCATTAAAACCTGCATTGGCCAAACTTGGCAATGACCAGAGTATGCAATGTAGTTTGTCTCTCAGGATGGGCCAGGAAAGAGTTTAATCAATAGCTACACTTAGTATTCCTTCAGAAACCCCGCACATGTACACACAGGGCAAGAGCATTTATCTTTCATTAATGCATGCAGTCCCACTTAAATGGCTGTTTTAAAAGTCACTGGATTTTTATCCGTTTTTAATTGAACCCTGTAGACAGAGCTGTGGATTTGCTGAGGTGGCCTAATCTTTCATTAACAGCCTCTTCTGAATTATTCAGCTAATCTGCATAACGATGCAACCCCCCCTTTTTTTGGACACAGGTTTTTATTGAATCTGAGCGTTGACAATCTTTTCCTGCTTGTACTGATACTGTGTCTGTGTCGTTTTATTGCAAATGTGTGGGAGAAGGAGGTATGTATGGTAGTTTGCCTGTGAAATGTTAGTTAAGTCCTGTTTGTAAGGTCAGCTGTATTTAGTAGGTGCAGAAGCTGTTTAGTGGAGCTCCTCGAATCCTGTCCGCCTTAAATGAGAGGAAGGAAGCTTTGTCATTTTGCCAGGCGTCCTGGTCAAGCAGAACAGCCCAATGACACATTTCTGGGACACTCGGAGTGGTTGAAATGACATTGCGCACACTTAATAGAGTCTCTTGGGGCCGATGTTCAGATTTAATGTGACTAGCAGCATGTTGTCCAACAAAATAACTTCCTCCCAGGATTACTGTGTGTGTTCAGTGACAGGACATTGGCAGTAGCTTGGACACCATGCTGATGGACAGCAGCTTGTTAGTTCTTTGCCTGCTCTGGAGTCAGCCTGCTCCAGGTTCTGTTTGTGATGGCGAGGGACGCTGGCAGCAGCCCTGAGACTTATCTGGTCTTAGATCAGGGTTTCTCGCTTGTGTCTGAGTCACTGAAGAAAACTTTGGCTGTAATTCTGAAAACTGATGTGAGATCAGTGCCCAGTGGAGGATTCAACAGCAGATGGAGTTTGTTCAGATCAGATTCTCCAGCATGTATCTATAGCAGCAGACTATATTTTCACTGCGGTATGGCAGTGGCCTGGTGCTAGAACCTTGATTAAAGCGTGCTGTCTAAATGACGAAGGAGGCTTTGGCAGTCACCTGGAGTGCTGCAGGGCTCTCTGCTGACGTAGCTGCATTTTACTCCTGCTGGCTGTCAGCAGCAAGCCACAAGCTTTTCATTAATTTCCTCTCCACTATTAATTAGCCATGCGCTGGAGATGCTGGCTTAATTAGGCTGCTGGGCCCAGCGGTTTCCACCCTCTCATTACTGTTATAACCAATTCCTATTGACAATTTAGGTAAACCAAAGAGGAGGTTCATCCTGGACAAAGCTGCTGGTTTAAGTAATCTGTTAGTTGACTGTCGTCTCCTCATCGACTCTGGTTTACCTGACGAACAGTTGAGCCACAAACGTGTCAGCGTGGATACTTTTTCCTGCAGATCCAGTGCTGTTTGTTGTGTGAAACTTGAATCATGAGAAAATTAAGGGTAATCATTTCATGAGTCAAAGGGCAGTGAGCATATTGTGCTGAGGGAGTGGCAGCACACCTTCGGTATTTTCATGGCTGGAGGCGCGTCGTGTACCCAGGGTGCACATGGAAATGAGGCGGGATTAAGAAGAATACATTATCATACATTTTCAGTGAATGTGTTGGGGTCTGACAGCAATTCCTTCTAAAAGTGTTATGACGTACTGATGTAATGGAGTCTGGAGGAGCTTCACCTAAGCGGAAACTAATATTCTATGGGAGAAGAGTTGCTCCTACGGATACAGTTGATTTAAATTCTTGTGTCTGAGCATATGGGACATTTTCTATTGTTTTCTTTCATAATGAACAACTTAATTTGGAATCAGAAATGGGTGCATTTTATTAACATACACCACTAAAGTCACTGCTGCCAAACGCAAACTAAAACCATTTTTCTATGCAGGTCTTTACATTTTTTTGTGGACTAAAAATGACCATAAAGAAACTGAATGTGAGCCACAAACAGTTATTGTGGAGTTTTTACAACAAATGCTTCTCTTTAGTCACGCAATTCCGAAAACTTAGCCAGCCACAGTTACATGACCAGTCATGATTCCGCTCTACTGTTCCACATCATGCTGTTTGTCACGGCCTCAGGGTAACCTCTGCTGCACGTGTCTTGAGGACTGTGCGCTGCCCTCGCTGCATTGAGTAGCTGTGTAGATCTGGCTCATGAAATTAAAGTTAGACAAAGTGTGTCACACGGATGAAAAGCAAACCTGACACTCATGTGAACTTTGTCAGCTGATGGGAATTGCGAGCTGTTTTTGTTGATCCTGACACAATTAAAGTATTCAAACCTCATCTTCAATTCCAATTCTTCTGGAGTTAAATATGGTTACAAATCTGCAGTATAATTGTATTTTTGTGCGCACTTAGATGTGTCAGTGATTAGATTTTGTTAAGACAGGAAAGAGACGGACAAGTTAAACATGAGTAAAACAGGTTTTCATGATTTAAAAGGAGGTCTAGAAGGGCTCAGCGTTCTGGACCCTGGAAGGTCTTGGCTTTTGTTGGATGTAGGTATTTTATATTGATTGATTGATTGATTGATATTTTATTTAGAACAAGCTTTTTGTGAAAGAGTACAGAACAAAAAAGAAATGAAAACAGAAAAATCCTAGCCTACAACAAATTCAAGAAGGAAATGCACTTCTTTCTTTTGAAATACTGTTTTTTTATTTCCACTGGACGTACCTGTTCTTTTTATATGAATTTATATGTTTTTTATGTGCTGTTTCTCCTTTTTTTTTTTT
>CAEMYA010001996.1:3672232-3695182 GCA_903131615.1 Diplodus sargus
TTTACCTATTTATCAAGCTCTATTTGCACTGAAATGATTGCACTTAATTTCGTTGTACTTATTACAATGACAGTAAAGAAATTCAATTCAGTTCAATTCAAATGCTCCAAAAAACAACATAATTTATATTTAAGGAGTAGTAGTAAGATCATACAAAGTAGTTTCCTGGTCACTATTAAGATAACGAGCCATTAGTCCTTGTTTATAATTAACTGTACTTGTGCTGTTTAATGGAATATGTGCAACTAAGCCTCTTTCATGTAGTGGTGCTCCAATTATGAGATAAATGAAATAAATTACCATATGTGGGCATTAGCAAGCTCTTCTCATAAAACTGCATTTCATCATACATGTAAGCAACCAGTTCACGTGACATGCTCTATAGTGCATTTGCGGAACTGTACTCTAATGAGTCTCTTAGGTCTAACGTGAGGTACATATAAATATCCATGAATAGCATGATGATGAAATAGTTTTCATGGTTGCTGGATAAACGACTCACATTCACATTATATATATATGTATGTGAACATTTGTATAGCGTAAGCACAGATTGTTTGCATTCAAAGCAGTGCTTTGGGTCACATTTCCCAGCACTGCTTCTCTTATAGGGACTTATACATGAAGTTCAGAGAGCCCCCAAACCTTTTCTTTTCTTTTCAAAGGATTTTCCACCTCCTCTAGGATCGTCATAGATAATATAGCGCTACACGCCATAACAATACTATTGATATCAAACACTCCAATTGGTTTGATCAAACTGCATGAGAACAAAATGTTTAGCTTGAAAGAAATTCGCCAAGATTTCAGCATGAAATTAGTCTTTAAACAAGCAGTAAATAACAAGTTCCTCTTTTGGGGCTGCTTTAATCATAAGTGAAGAGAAGGAGGCCTTTCATGACTTCACCCATGCTGTGAGTTCACTTGAGGCTAAGTTCTGCCAACGTAGAACCTAGACAGACAGGAGGGTGGATTTTCAGCTCCTGTATTTATTTATTTATTAATACTGGAGATCACGCACTCCAATGACAGCAAAGACTGGAGCCTCAGACATTACCCGAGGGTTCAATCACCACCTGTCTGACACATATTCAACAACAGATACTTTTGCAGCACTGCTGTATTTTTCTTGTATTTTGTAATTTTGCGCTCAACAGCAGTTTTATTGGCATCGTGTTTTAAAATGTTGGCACACAGCACTCCCATATTACATCAGGAATGGAAGACATACCCGAGGCTTGAAATGACAATCAGATCCTGTGATCATCCACTTTGGCCTTTCATCAAGTTTGCTTTCACAGATTTATGCTGTTTTACCTCTGCATGGTTTGCTGTCATGGTAGACCCGTTTGGACTGACAGCAATGCTGATGAGGCAATTAAAGTTCTTTGCCTTAGCCAGCCTTAGAGGGGATCAATTCTGTCCTCTAGCATCAGGTGGCAGGTCCTAACATTCATTATTTCCTGCATAGGCTCCCTAATGGGATTGGATTTGTACTTATGAGTCAACAGAGCTGTTATTGAATCTCAGTGGCTGAAGCAATTATGCTCTTCCAATAACTTTCTTCTTTGCCTCTTTTCCAGAGTATTTCTATTGTTGCAGACCTGTGGGATTTTTTTTTTCTTTTTTTTGTCTTTAGTTCTGCATAACGTAATAAGATGAATGTGAGCACACAGAGGATGTAAGCGGCTTTAGTGACTTTACTTTGTTGCAGTAGATTATTCAATTACAGTCTTCTCCTGTGCCTGTAATCTTGTTTCATTTAGAGGTATGGTTATGGAAGTGGGCATAACAGAATTTTTCATGTTAGGAAGCAATGTTGGTGTTTGGTATGGGTTGGGTTTTCGAACTGTTTGCCCTGTGTCTCGCTCACTTAGTGATTCCTTTGATAAGCTTTGAGCTTGTGGGTGGTAATTCTCTGGGGGGCTCATTAGCTGTAATGACAAGGCCACGATTTTAAAGTCAGCCAGTCAAAGACATAGTAAGTGGCTAGTAACTACTATAGCAAGGCTAATTTCTTCAGGCCTCCAGATTTTTCATACTTACTGATACATCAGGTAGTGCTGTTCCTCGCAGGGCGACTTCTAAAGAAGCACTGACTCTTTTTCCATCGCTGCAAAGTATTAGGAGCGCTGCAGAGAATACTGTATTTTGCCAGCCTTTTGTATGTGCTCCTCCCTTTCTTCCCCCCCACCCCTCCCCCCCCTCTCTCTCTCTATCTCGCTCTCTCTCTATCTCTTATGTCAATTATGCCTTAGGATCTGGCTCTAGGGTCTGGCCTACATAGAGGCTTGCAGAGCTGACTCTAAACTAGCTGGGAGGGTTGCAAATGACTGCCTCGCTCCGTGCTACGTCTGATGGCGGGAAGTCAGTGAAAACTCATTGAAAGTCACTGGAACTTTACCCGAGGAGAATGTTTGATTGGAGTGATTTGCCCTGAATCTAGGAACTGACAAAAGGTGTTTTTGTCTGAGATTAAATAGCTCCCCTGGAAATGAGGAAGGGATTAATTATTCATAAAGCGAAATAGGGTTGACATTGGACTGCAGGTCCATTTTGACAGTTCAGGCAGAGTACCTGGAAAGCGTTGCCGTAGTACATTTTTTTCAACGCAGCAAAAGTAGCAACACATAAAGAAAAGCGCTCAGAAAATCAATGCACCACTTTGTGATGTTTATAGTAAATAAAACCCCATTATTTGTCTCACAGTACCATCAATAATATCCATTTGACCTTGTTATACGATGATCCCCGTCTGTAACACATTTTTTGATCGGATGAGTTTTTGTGAAGCGTTTCTGCTGTCATGACAACACCAGTTATATTTCTGTCCCTTTCTTGAAGATCCAGAGCCACACTGTGTCTAATTTGTATCCATGCTGTCAGGCACTGATTTACACCTGTGATGCAAGCTAAATACAATTAGCTGCATTTGCTAGCTGTTAGGAAAGGTTGCATTTGTTATTCTCAGTGGGGCATTCAAGCTTAATTTGGGTGTCATAAGTGGCGTTTAGAGCTGCTGCAGCTTAGTGCACAAAGAATCTATGCATGCTCCACCACAGCTATCAAAAGAAACCATTTTGACGTCATATTCGATGTGCTAATATCAGCATGTTATTCTTTTCTACATCATAATTACTCTTTTTCTTCCTCCAAGCTTCTTTCCATTACATTGCTTCCTCTCCCACATTTTTGCAGAATGACAAATCATTCCAGTTTAACTGCTTATCAACTGAGTGTCTGGCCTGATCCTCTCGCCAGGCCATAATTCTTCAATACTAAGGCCAATTCAGACTAAATTTAGGAATGTTGTACGTGTCCTTTCACTTCATGTGTGTGTAAAATTGTGTACAATTCTACAGTAACAATATAAATCTGATATTTCTGCAACTGTGTTTTTTTATGAGCATGCACACAAGGTGTTACCAACAGGTAATGGTACCAAGAGCACAGCCCTGTGGCCGCTAATAATATGCTGCCATAATATATGATGATTCTATTTCAAATTTAATTTTTTTAATGCAGAGACATTAAGACATGAATCGTCAACGCATCCAGTTTTTACCAACTATGCTAGCAAAGCGCTGACAGCTCAGTCCAGGGTGGCTTCAGTTTCACTACAAGCAGCTGTGGCCCAGTTCTTTTTTTTTTAAATCAGATTTTGGCCACGTCCACATGTGATCTCAAAATTGTATCCAGTCCTTGACGATGAAGCTGCTGATCTGTCAAATGTGAATTGATGTGTTATTTTTTTTTTCACCACAGCTTCAGCACTGCCTACCAGTGTATCTACTACTCTCCAGAGCACACAGCCAAAGCTCAGGAGGTACTCAGTACCGTGAGCCTCCTCCAGCCCCTCATCACAAGCTTAGCAGACCAGCTCCTCCAGGCTGCCCAGGAGCACTCATCCCCTGGACTGAGGGATGCACTCAAGAACCTTTCTGACAAGGTGAGGCAGCCCCCAAACCCTCCACCATCCCTCACTTCTCACTAAACAGTCCCTTTATCCCTCTTCGCCCAAGTTGCTGCAAAACATAGACCACCTTTTCTATTCTTTGAATATATTACAACATACCTCAGACTGAAAAGCTTTTTAGATTAATAGTTAACTATGGTGAAAAGTTTTTTTAAGACCACATTCCTCTAAAAACAACCTCATTATTTGCTCAGGTGTTTTGCTTCTAAGCCCATAACCAAAGGCTTTCCCATTAGAGTTGGAATCTGAAGTCTATTCAGGCTAAACTGACTACAATCTAAATATTTACCCTGTCAGAGGTGTTGTCCTCTGAGAGTGGCTTTGTACCAGCCCTGGTAAATATTACTATGCTAGTTTCATCGCAAACAAAACTGCAAAATGTATGAATTCTCAGAAAAAAGTTCAAAACTTTAAATCAAGCAGTTGCTGCGACACAGTTACACACCCACACGCACACACTAAACAGACAACCTCAGGAAAAACACATAACTCATCATAAAAATGCCAAACTAACAAAAGTGAATAGCAGCATGGAGGTTTATGGAGTTGGGGCGTTTTTATCAGTATAATTAATGAATTACATCTGGTGCTGTCAGATTGCAATCTGTTGTGGGAGAGATTGTTTTTGCCACAGTGGAATAGAGCCCAATCAGCCTGCTTAATTGGTACATTCGCTCTGTCACCACTTCCTCTCATCCTTGATTAGACACGCACACACTGGCCAAGTAAACCCCTGGCCTGGTCAGCACAAGCAGGACTGCTCTCTGATTAAAATCTCAAGCTGCATTTGTGTGTATATGTGTGTGTGGTTGAGGGGAAGAGGAGGTGTGAAACTATGGATGTGTGTGTGTGTGTGTTTGAAAGCTGATGTGACATCACTGTCTTCAAGCCCCAAAGCAACCAACCGTCACACGGTGTGTATCATTATTTCTTCCTTCGCATCTGGTCCTCCATCACAGGAATCTACTTTTTTGTACAGTCACAAATATGTACAATACACATCTGTGCACACACGAGTGAAGCCCTGTCAGTTATATATAAACTGGCAAGTTTTCTGCTTCAACATCTCATCACGTTTATGGCACAACGTTAACGTGATTGATCTAGAATAATGAAACCATCAGTATTTACACTGGTTCCCTACAAAACTCGCTATTACTACATCATTTAGTCTGCTAAATGGAAAGTTACCTGCCGATCCATTTCTATTGTAGACTAAATGGTAGAATAAACTCACACTTTGTCTGTTGACACTTTAAAATACCCAAAAATCACACATTTCTTCACAAAAGGAATTGTTCGACAACTTAAGAAATAAGTCTTTTCTCATTGAGAATTAGGTTAGAAGTTGGATTCCACGCTCATACAGTATGTCACCACTGGATGTAAAGCTACAGCTGGTTAGCCAGTTTCGGACATTGTGACTTAATTTCTTTGTTGTTTTATCAAAGATAAATGTGTTCTCATGCAATTTGTTTTTATTGTCACGTTTGCTTTTGATGCAGCAGTTCCCTTGACCAAAGACAATTTTCTGTTTATTTACTGGATGGATGTGAGAGTTTAGTCAATCTTCACATCAAACTCGTTTTGCAAAAATGTTGAATTATTGTTAACATTATGTAGAACATACCAGAGCAGTAAAGATTAACAAGACATCAGATTCATAAAAAAAAAAAAAAATCTGCAACAATTTGAGAATTGATTCATCTTTTTTTACTCAAATGCCAGTATCCCCGGTCCCTCAAATGTGTTAAAGCTTGTCTTCTTTTATACACCAAATATTTTTGAGATAAGGACTGCTGGTTGAATTGGATAAGCTATTGAAAACCTGGAAAATTGTAATGGAATTTTTTTTGCCATTTTATTCTCTATTTATTGATTGATTGATTGATTAAACAATGAAGGAATTGGCAGATTATTTGATCATTAAATAATCATTATTCGCAACCCACAACACCCTTCATCTTGAGGCCTTCGATTGGCCAGTGAATCCAATCCAAAAACACCTAAAATGGGACAAAAAGGGATAAAGGACCCCCACACACACACTCACACATATCGTCAGACAGGTATTTGATATCCTTTGTACAGACTTATAAATAAAGGTGGATGCATTTGAGAATGCGTCTCTGCCGTATGTGTGTGTGTGTGAAGAGTCTTCAATAAAGACGGTGAGTCACACCTTCAGAGACTCTGGGAAAGATGAGACACCTGCAGAGAGAATCAGGGGGATGTAAGAACCTTTTTCATCAAGTACTCGCTGCCTCTGACTTTTTCCCTGTTTAGTTCAGACCACCCAACCCAAGGCCCAATGTAATATTTCACTCCTGAAAACATTTCCTGGGCACATTTTGATTAGCCTTGGACACGGCAGATGCGCTGTTGCTTCTCTAAGGTGATGATTCTGTTGATGATGATAATAATAATTTCACTCTGATGATAATCACAGTGTAAAGCCAGTTGCAATGCATCTCCCCTCCCTCCAGCTGTGTCCTAGGATAAGTGATATGTCTCCACTGTGTAGCCGTTACCTGAGAAGAGCTGTGGGTTTGATCGTCTATGCGTGATTATGTTAAATTATACGGTGTATAGAGGTCACATACGCAATAGTGAGTAAGTGTTCTCACAGCCAAGTGCTGTTGGAATCTGACCAGCTCTATCCATTCAGCCTGCCTTCACCTCCCAAGTGAAGTTACATTGAGTGAAAAAGCTCTATTCTTAACTCAGCCAAAAATCCGCACATCCTTCAGGGTAAAACCATTCGAAACCATTCGGGGTGAATAGATTCCTACAGTTTTCTTCTTCTTCTTCTTAAGATCAAACGTGAATTATTTTTTAGCAGTTGCAGTCCACAGAGGCATTTTCTGACTTGCACTTCTGCTCAGTAGAGATCATATCAGCAGATAGATTGAAGAAAGACTAGCAGCAGGATTTCTCCCTCAGGATTTTATGTGTTTCAGATCTCTAAAACAGGTAGGTGTGGATGAGTTACACTAAGGAGTCGTCATGGAGCAAAGTTGCTTTAGTTTAGCCTTAGTAAGAGAATAAAGGTGCAGAGCTTTTATCCTTTGCCTAAAGGGGTGCACTTCTGATACCACACTTTGAAGATAATATCCATATGGATCCTGCAGTACAGAGTATCATTAAAATGTTATGCACCTAGCTGTAGTCCTGATCTTAGGGCCCTGACACACCAGGGCAACAGTCAGCCGTCAGTCAGTGCCAGGAACATCAGTGGCCCCAGCTTTTTGCAGGGCGATGCACCCTGCACCGTTAACACTTGTCATCCCTTTTTCAGGGCTTTTGGGCAGTTGAGAAGGCTGAATCTGCAGCTGAGCCCATCATTGCGAGAAATCGCACCGATTGTCTGTTCAGCATAGCAAACCTGTGCACGAGGAGAGTAATGGAACAAGAAAAGGAAATCCTTATTGAGGCTTTTCACCAGCAGTGCAGCCGCAGTATTAGACATATTCTCGATTAGAAGTGGCTAAATTAGCGTGAGTGGTGCAAAAGTGGTAGGCAAACGCCTGTTTAATCATAATGATCACAACAATGGTTTCTAAATCCATGATCCTGATTTTTTCTCATGCAGGCGCAGAATGCACAAGCGAGTTGGCTGTCGGCTGTTGTCTTTGCATTGTGTTCAAGTGTAGCTTTAGGGCTGAGATGCAGAGCACGTGGGATTCACAGCTGTTCTTCAATAATGCTTTGGGGGTACAAGCCCTGGCGTCATTCTCAACCTCGTCCGTTTGTTAGTTGGTTGGTTTGGCAGCAGGATTACACAAAAACTAGTGAGGGGATTTCCAAAAAAGATGGAAGGAGGATGATCAACCCATAATGGACCCATTAACATTTTAGTTGCAAATCCAAATAAGGGATGGATACATGAATTTTACATTGCGAGATAGGGCGTTTATTTGACATTTTGTTAATTTCCAGGGAATGATGCATGAAAAGTCCAGCTTATTTAGGTGGCAGGTATCTGTACGTGACTACAACGGGGACTATTGGGTCTCAGCAGAGGTATGTGCTCAACTTCTAGCTATGAATACGATTGAATGATTTTTTTTTTTTTAATCAAAATTTAATGTATGAGCACCAGCTCAGTCAAATACATGAGTTCTGTGACTCTGTCGTTAAGTGCAAATATGCTCCAGATTGTGTTAAATACAGTGTGTGTCTTTGTTCACTCATCTCAGAAAAGATAATGAATAATACATGTTCTCATAGATTGCAAATTAACATTGAGGTCAGATAAGCAGAGTTCAATTTGAATATGAATTTACATTTTTGAAATCCCCGCTCCTGTTAAGTGTTTTGGTTTCTGTATGAAGCATGGCACATTTTTTAGTCATTTGGACAATATTTATCTTTTAAAACGATGTTTGCTTTGTATTCAATTGTGTGCGTTACAGAATAGTATTCCAGCAGAAATGCTTGTTCTCAGGCAATTACACACATAGTCTTATCCATAGATTTCAGCTCTCACATCATTGACTTAAAGTGACGGAACTCATTTGGATCCATGCAAGGCAATTAAAATGGATATGAATTGAATACAATGGTGTGTTCAGTGTAGTCATAATTTGCTTTTTCTACTCATACATTCATCAAATACACCATTTCTGTGGACCTCGCAAGAGCAGAACAGTTAAACCGGGCTCAGATGGGACAGTTGTGCTTTCTTACTGACTGAAACGGAGTTGAATGCATCATAATGTGCATGTCATGTTAGGGGCAACAGCTGAATAAGGAGAGATCAATCAGAATTGTTTGACAAAAGATGGATCATTCCTAATGGATGTGGAGCAGTTTGTGCTGGTCAATATGAAGATAGGAGATCATGACCCACACAAAAAAGTACTGAACGGATTTCCATAAAACTGGATGGAGAATGGATCTTTGCCCAGAATAGTAATGCAAGAATCTTGATGGAAAAAAATCAAGCGTATTTAGGTGGCCGGTATCTATAAGAGAGGACAAGAGAGGAGCTAGATCTAGTGAGCTGAAAATATGGTTTAAACTCAGTGATACAGGCCTGTCAGGTTTATTGGATAAAGCTTGATTGAATTAATGGGGACTTATTGGGCTTATGAAAAATAAATTTAATAAATACACATTACAAATCTGTTTAAAAAAAGAAAAGTAAAAAAAAAAAAACTACACATATGTGACTAAAAAAAAACAAATATCAGCTTGACTATGATTACTTCCTGGTTACTGAAAGACAGCATAAAGCCTCAAAAACAATCGTGATGTGGCAACTCTGTTGCAGATAGTTGGCTATTGAGCTATTATCCATGTAAACAGTGCTTGTGTGGGCGTAGTTTTGTACTGATCGGAGTGTTACAATAACAGACTGAAAATGCTGCTGAATTAACACCGAACGTCACAGCATCACAGTGTGAACCTTAACTTTCTAATGTCACAATGACAATGAATCACTTTGCAGAGAGAAAAATTACCAATATACTCAGAAATTGACAATCTTTGAATAAACTGTCCTCTCTTTTTTTATCTTGATTGTCACAGTTGGGCTCAAGAGACCTCAGCAGAAATGGACGGAAAAACCTTCTGGTTGTGATTCATGTGCTTCATTTACATTTAGGGTATTTAGCAGACGCTTTGTCCAAAGCGACTCCCACTAATTCATACATGCATTCATACACTGATGGTGGAGGCTGCCATGCAAGGTGCCGACCAGCATCAGGAGCAGTTTGCGATTAAGTATCTTGCCCAAGGACTCTTTGACATGCAGACCAGGGGCATCGAACCAGCGACCTTACAATAGCAAGAAGCCGGTCTACCCCTGAGCCACAACTGCCCTAAAATTCAAGATATATGTAAATGCATGTAAAAATCTGCTGGACAAATCGTGTTTTTGAGTTTTTAGTTTATGCCTGTTACAGCCTTCTGTTTTGCTGGGTGGTTGGATGATGTAAATGGAACAATCAGAGTGACTGAAAATCTGTAAAACTGCTTGCATGTCATTAACACAAGCAGCCTGTTGAAGGAGGGGTCGAGATTCATCGGTGCTTCAGGTGTCACAAGCCAAAAACAGTTCAGAATCACTTCCTCATGACATCCGCACAAAGCATCTGTGGTACCAGGGAAAGACATCTGCTGCACAGTTATCTCTTTTCGGGCTAAGTCGTCTCTTCATCTTGTGGCAGCCTCAACACGCTCGCTATTCAGTCCACATCGTAGAGCGGGAGATGGGTGCTTGTTTGACAAATACACGTATAGAATGACCTCGCAGGCTTCTTTTCACGGAGGGCTTGGCTCGTGTTTTGTTTGCCATGGTAATAAAATTGCTTATTGCTGTGCTAACTCAATTACTCTCGAGAGCCCTTATCATTACTTACGCGGTGGCAGCAGCGAGCGCGCGGCTGCTCGGTGCCGGGATCATCATCAACCTACAGTAGCTGGTGAATTTGAGATCAAAAGAGGTGTACTCCTCGGAGAAGCAGGCTGGAGGAGGAGTAATTGAATTGTTTGTTGTTTGTTGCTGTTTTTGTTGCTCACCGGCTGTGCTGCGGTAATGGAGAGCAGCTACTTTATGGTGAAGGAGTGTGTTCATTTTCCCTGTTTCTTCTCACTTCCTCTGTAAATACTAACCCGCTTCCAAGCTCACTACCACCGGTATTTTTCTTCTACCCACTCACTCCGCCAATGTGACAATCTCTCTCTATCCCTCTCACTTACTCTGTCTCTTTTACTTTTTCGCCGCTTACATTTTCATTTGTTTTGCCATCCCACAATAACTCTCAGTGTCTCTCTTTTTTCCCCATTCACTCTTTGCTACAGACAGAACAATTTGTTCACACACTTAAGGATGAATTGGTCAAGAGTGCACTGCTAGCACTACACGCGGCGCGGCCCGGGTACGTTTCCAAGAACCAGAAGCAGACCCCGGTGCAGGGAGGCCAACATCAAGGTCACATCCATCAGGGCAGTGACCAAAATCAGAGCCCAGTCCAGGGACTTCCAGGCCACAGTCCGGCCACATCGGTCGCTGAGAGCACAGCTGTGTGCAACAATGTGGACGGGTCACAGACCACGACTAGAGGAGATGGTGGGTTGAAGCACCAAGACTCCATTCCGCACCATAAAGAGTACGACGAGGAGGAATGGGTAAGTAGTACAACTTTTCTAAGTCGTTAAGAAGACTTTCAAATCTTTGTTATGGTTTTATCTATTTGAAGTTCAACATGACAAACAGGTATTTTTACTGACGGTCCTCAGAATAGAGCACACACAAGGAGATCAACTATTACTGTATTCCAGATAATAATTACTTGCTGAATTAGACCCGCAGACCAAAAAAATCTCTTTGCTTTTGATGACAGCTTTTCTCAGGGCTTTCAACATTTCATCATGACAAACCGACTGCAGAAGATTATTTTGTAGTATCTTTCAACTGAATCTAAGCCATGATGGGTTTTTTTCATTGAAGTGTGTGCGACTGTTCGTTGGTTTGTTTGCCACAATGACAGCAGGAGTTTATCATGATTTCTGCACACCAGTGACTAATTATCTCTCAAAATATTCCTCCCATTATAACATGTTCAAGCCAAGCAACCAAGACCAAAATACACCCCGCCACTTACTGTACACACACACACACACACACACACACACACTTGGATTGTCATTTTTGGACAGACACAAAAAAGTGAAAGCACGGCTAACAGTTGGAATTCAGGAGAAGAAAAACAAAGCTGGAAACAATCCAAACGCTTTGAAAGTAATCTCAGAATATCCAGAAAGCAATTTCCTTTTGACCTTTTGGACTCAAGCCAGTTCAGACTGTGAAGGGAAACACCTTTTTGTTCTGTTTTCTAGACACAATTGAGTTATTTTTATGGCTTAGGCTGCTTCTCTATCAGTTTTTATTACACATTTTGGTTTCCCTTTATTTCACGGTCTGAAACACAGTGACAAAGAGTGAGATCCAATGAGTGAGGCTGATCTGACGGCTGATTGTGTGTTGGTCTCCTTTAGGACAGGGTGTGGGCCAACGTGGCCAAATGTCTCAACTGTGTGATCGCCATGGTGGATAAACTCCAGGAGGAAGACAACAGCAAGCAGGAGCCTGTCCCCGAGCAGCAGCAGCTAGCTGATGTTATCACCTCACACAACCCTGGTAAATGACTGTTTTTGTGAAGCCCGATCATCTCTGTTAAATGTGGGTTTGTTTATGCAGTAAATGGATGTGATTTGGCACATCGGTAGTCAACTGACCATTACAGTGAAGCCTGTTATATTATTACACTTGTTGTCTGATGTTGGCTGGTTGAAGTCTGCAATCCTCTCCAGCCGCCGGACAAAAACATTGCTCACCTGATTATAGCCCGACAAAATGAAGGTTATGTTTTACTATAATGGACGTCCATCCTCCCCTTTACTTTCAGCTCCATGAATCAGCTTTTTAACTTGCTGTTATTGTTTTTTACGTTTGACTTTATCAGATTTTCATTTTAGTCTAACATGCTTATCTGATTCAGTTTTCTTTTGTTGTTTTTTCATAGTTGGTCAGTGTCTTCACAGTCCAAATCAGTACCTAAAGCCAACCTAGTGTTACCTGAGCCCAGACCCTTGAATTTGTTCCCTCCATCGATTTGAGAGATTCATCTGGCACTGTGACATAAAACGATTTTCTTGTCTAAAAAAAGCACACTGTCCAATGAGCACTGAGGGGGACGTACAATTAGCTAATGACAAACATGTGACTCAAGTCAGTTAGTCTGAAGTAAGTACCGACAGGTCACAGGTTGTGTCAGCTCAAGCTTACGTCTACTTAAGGCAGGTCAAGTCACTTTTTTTCTCACTCAAGGAATTTCAGTCTTACTTGCAGTTTCTGGTCTTTATAAAGAGAAAGGACAAGGTAGTACATGTCCATTAATGATACTATTGACCAATTTATCCAACCTGTTTAAAATTATTATAATGAATTGAATTTGCTTATTAAGATTGAGACTATGAAAAAATCAAAAACATTCCCTTCTGATCACTTCAAAGAGTAATATACTGACAAGCCAGCCGTAAAAAAAAATGTAACTGAAATCATAAAATAAACACAAGTCATTCATGGTATCTTGCCTCAAATCAAGTTAAGTCAAATGTCTTCCAGTCAAGTTACCTATTTCCTGTTGAATCAATTTGGAAGTTATCAAAACAATGACTTGAGTCGATTTGTGTCAAAATAACAATGACATAAGTCTACATCTCTCACAAGCCACTGTGCACTGGAACCAAGGATGAGTAATGACATCAATGGTGACCACTATGGACAAAATAGACTCTGCTTTATCATAGACAGCATGTATTCTCAATACCAGCTAACATTTAGTATGTTTTTACTTCGCTCTTTAAACCCTTGCAGAACCAGTACGTTGGCATGAGAGTCGACCTCGAAATTTTGAAACTGTCAGGTGCCCCCTGGTTAGAGTGGAGGCAGATTGAAGATGGAAACGCAGTGTATCAAGTTAACAATTGAGTCTGATATCAAGCAAAGCTTATGCTTATGTGGAATCAAATACACTTAATTTTTACGTACTCTAGAAAAAGATCTGTCCTAGATACACCTTGCACCCTTTGTACTTACCTGCAGAGTAATCTCAAAATCTTTCTGGAATAAAACATCCTACAACTGCACCAACGGGCGGCACAGCAAGGTGCTTATTGTAGATTTAATTGTTGTAGTTGTAGCTTTCTGCATGACAAAATTGGAATTAAATGTCTTCATATGTGGTAATTATCATTTTTTAATATTAATTAAACTCTTTGATATGCAGACGGCCTGCTGTGTTAAAAACTGCTTTGTCCTGTGAGGATTTAGACATTAACTGTTTCATCTCATTTATCTATCAAAGTCAAAACGGGAGTTTATAATTGATTACTGTTTATCAAATACATATCTTCTCACTTTGGAGAATCTTGTTTCTCCTTAGTTCCACACAAGTATAAGTGACTCCATGTGTTGCATAATGCAGAATTAGCTATCCTTCATTATCACTGGCAACATATTGCGATTCAGTTGTGACATATCTGAGAGTTCCCTTTCTGTTCCACAAAACAGCAGCTTATTTTAGTTTGATAAGCTTTGGCTTTGTGGCTAAGAAATTATATAAGTAATTTCAATCACATATAATTTCACTGTGAGGGAAATTATACTGAGCAGTCTGTGTTTTTCCGTGTTTCTGTAGCGTCAGTTGAAAGCAGTGAGACGAGACTCTGGTCCAACTTAGCGGCTCCCTGCTGTTTAAGCATTAGCAAAAGAGAAACTTAAATTGTTGCCAGAGAAGTGGATGAAAGCAATATTTGATATGCAGAGCCATTCACTGTTGACCACAAGCTGCCCAGTTTCCTCTTACGTCCAATGAAATCCTGCCTCAAGCTTGTGTCCAGACAAGTGCCCAGCCTGCTGCAACTGCCAACTGGCACACAGAGCAGCAGCATTATTCTGACCGAGCGACAGGGAGAGGCTCTGCGTGTGTGTTTAGGTGTGTGTGTGTGTGTAGTCACAGTCAAATGCACACTCAGGCATCTGTGTCTGTGCCTGAGTGTTGCTGCATTTGTAACATTTTGTGTCTGCATGTGCAAGTGTGTCTGCATGTGTGTGTCTGTCTGTCCAAGTGAGCTGGCAGGTAAGAACAAGGCCATCCACCCAGTGTTCAGTTTGAAAGATAAGCCCAGCCCCCCCCAAGCTCCTTTATTAAGACGCTGAACAGGCTCAGAGCAAGTGGTCATCTGCTTGTCTAAATACAAACATGGATGGAATAATGAGAGAGGCTTTATCTCCTTGCGGAGACCGTTGAAGCCCGGGCTTTTGATGACAAGGCGGTGTGGGGGTTTGGATGTTTGGACAGGTGGGCTGGCGAAGAGATGACAGCTGGAGTTCTGTTTCCTCCTTCTCCGTGCAGAGGCGGTATTTGCAGAACGAGATAAGACATGATTTCTCTGACAAGGCAAGGGCAAGGCTGATGTGCTATACATTCTTGGTCGTACCCAACTGTGCTTGTGCGTTTGAGCGTGCATATCCTTACTTTTCTCCCAAGAACTTTTCAACGTGTTGAGGCTGAACAGAATACATGGTGAAAAACTCATTTTGGACTTTACTTAATCAACACTGCCCCCTGCTGGCTAGTGAGGAGCTCATCAGAAAAACTGGATGGAGGAAAAGCATACGGCACCATGAAATCAGGATACAGCTGTGTTCTTATTCCTACATGCTGTTTCTAGGCAGGGTTTGATTATGCAGGGTGATGAAACAAAGTATACTCAAAGAAGCCGGTGCACATACTGAATCTGCTTGATCTCTGTATGTGCTGTGGCTCTACACCTTTATTGTCTCACAATGGAATACGCAAAGACAACAAAGCAGCTAAACACACTGCAAAAGCTGATAAAGCTTTGTATGATATAAAATCAATGGACAGTTAATCTAATGTACAGTGCACAGTGTATATCAGAGCTGTTGTACCCTCTGCAGTTATTAGGGCATAAATGGAAAGCTCAACTAATTAACCAAACTAACTCAAGCACCTTGATTTAATTACAAGATATATCCATTTCCAGGCTTCAACATTAATCTATCTTTTTTTTCTCTCACTTGCCAAGTCAGTCAAGAAATCTCCTTGCCTGAAGTCAAGTTTTACTTAACCCTAAACAAATTGCGTATTAGTGGTTATCAAACAACAACAAAGGCAAAAGTTAATTGACGTGTTTAATCCTAACTGCCTTACTCTCCAACTGAGAAGTACATAGTTGGAGTTCTGCCCACTTCCTCTTAATGCCACTCAACTAATCCTATGTTTCAAGTATAACGGAAATGTCTTTACCCGCTGTCGCTTTGTTGCGAGTGTTTGAACGACAACAACTTGGCTTTTTTCTTGCTCCTGGGCAGTACTTATTGTTAAGCCCTGATTTATTCGGGTCAAATAGGACTGTAAACAAATATGATTACAGCTTGACGTGATGCCGATCGACCAAAAAAAACAGATAGCTGCTCATCAACCAGAGCTTGTAATAACACATCAGCACCAAGTGTTTCAACTGAGTGAGAGATTTCTATTTAACAAGAGATTACAGGAGTTGGAATAGCGGGTTAAAGTAAATGTGTAAAAGGTTGTGTAAATTGCTATTATTGCTAATGTGTAAATTGCTAATATTTGTCATAACTTGCCAAAACCTTACAATTGGTGCACTGCCACTGGCAAATGGCGCACAATCATCAACTTTCACTTCTGAGTAATCTTACTCTGTTCCTGTTTCACCAGGAATTAAACAACAGCAAGGAAGTAGATAAGTGTTAGCAATGGGGTTTTTAATGACCTACAGTTAATTGTGAGGTATTATTGGGCATTTGGGCAGTACTGGTTCCTGATAGGGCTGCAAATTAAATGAATAAAAGTCAAATGTGTGACAAAGCAGCATTAAAACACATTCATGACCCCAACAAATGTCACATCAACCTGGTTTTGATATTTGGTAGTGAAAATGATGCAAAAATTACCTTTCCCACTTATCATATCTGTGAAAGTAATTGTGATGTGATTTTTTTTGTCTTTCTTTCTTTTCTTTTTTGATTAATTTTTTTCCAATGCCATGCAGTCCTTGTTCACGTTTCTTTCTTTTTTTCCTTTCTTTTTTGGTGCACTCAGTTAGGTATTTTCCTGACCTTGAAATTTTCTTCGTCTTACTGTGTGGTATTTTGATGACCAGCGCAGAGCACACTGGGCACAGGTGGGAGGTTCATTCAAATTAGACAGCGTGAAACAAAGCGAGTTATGGGTATGTTGGTCGACTTTTTGACGTGCGGACAACATGTCAGAGCCACATCTGTTTCAGTCTTGCCACAGTCAATGCATTGACATTTGACTAAACCGAACCTTTTGCACAAATGGCCAGCAATATCAAAATAACACTGACAATAATAATACAATAATACTGTAAACAAACTATCTTCATTCAACAATCACCATCCAGCAAATGGGTTTAATCGGCTTTAAAAAATGTAACATTAGATGTAGTTTAAGCAGCAACTCCATCAAAAAATCTGCATTTGGATGATTCTTACGGTATCTGATGTCCACAGCTGTGTGATACTGAATGAAAATCTTCTCCTTCGGTTCATTAAATCCCTGCAGCCATCTGAAGGCAGCAGGACAGATGAGTTGATAAATCTGCAGCCCGCCGATGTGACAAATGTCAAGACAGAGCGCGACGCCATTACACAGTGCAGCACTATTACATGCGGCTGTTCACAGTGTTTGCCTTCATTAAATTACATGCGAACAACATCAGGCAAAACAACCACGCACACCTGTACACGCATCAGACCAGTCGGTTATACTGATATATGATGTGTTTTTCAGCTCATTGATTATGTAAATCATTGTCTCCCTTCCAAAACAAGCATAATGATGATGTTTTATTCTTGATAGTTATTATGCTGCAAATGCTTATTTGTCACATCAGTTATGATAGGAGGTTATCTATTTAGGACCTAAAGTGCAGAATTCCAACAGAAATAACGCCAGATTAATGCAATCATAAAAACTGTGGCTTCAACAAACACATATTTTATTGTTATTTATTTGTTTTGTAATGTTAGTAATTGACTGTTGACAAACCCACACCGCCTGCCTTTGGCTGCAGATTTGTGGTGCTCTGTGTTAACATTGTGCCACAAAGACAATAATATGATTTCCTGTAGGAGAGTTATTACTATCATACTTCACCGATAAGTACAGGCCTTTCAAAGCTATGAGACCAGTGATGTGATTTGTTGGGATTGAATTTGTTCTCGTTATTTATAATCATCACCGCACCCTCTGATCTATATTTCTAGTTCCCTCAGTCGTTCCTACTTTGCACTGCTGCACATACATGAAATATATCTAAATAGGTCCAAGGTGTTGCCCTTGAGACAACAGCAGTACTTAAAGTAAAAGAAGTGCATTTGCTGAATCAAAGATGTAAAAGTGATGTCATGCATTGACCAAACATTTGCCATTTATTGATGTGCCAAACAGATAAATGTGGCCACGTCCCGACAGTAAAACTCGATGACCCGTGCTCTCCTTTAAACAGCGTGCAATCTGTTTTCGGTTCCGTTTTCAAATGTTCTTTCCTGTAAACCCTCTTCATTTTCAAGCAAACATGAATGGCTGAACCGGTTTTCGGCACCCGGATAAACATTGTATTTCTTTTGGCTGAGAACACAAGCGAAGCGAAGAAAGTTTTTTTAATCTGCAACCCCATCATAACTATCATTCCATCTGTCTCAACACTTCCACCCCTCTTTGACCCCATTCCAATCTTCCTCTGCAGGCGACTGGAGGGAGCAGCTGCGTCCGCCAGTGACCAGGTTAAAGGAGTGTGTGATGGAGGTGGTGGAGAAGGCGAAGAGAGCCATGACCTTTGTGCTCCTGCAGGAGGCAGCCTGCAGCATACCACAGGGCTTCTTCCTCCAGCAAAGGCGAGACGTGGTCTTCAGTCAGGCAGTAGGTGGCCACACTGAGTTTATAAACACACCTTAGAAATCCTCTTGCTGTAGACGTCTACTTGTCTCAGTTAAGCTGAGGTTGAAGTTGTTCTCCTTTGTTCTTGTCTTAAGAATGCAACAATGTTGTAAATGTAAACGCACCCATGTTCACAAACCAATCACAGGTTTCTCTTTGTAAGTATGTATCACTTGGATGTTTTTAACTGTTGCCAGCTGAACTGTAAAGCGCTGTGTTATCTTATAGTGTGTTCTTTGTGGCTCAAAGTGCAAAGCAGTCAGCGATGTATGAACTCCAATCTCATTTATCCAAACAGAATTTAGACATTTTCCCACACATTATTAGATATTCATATACACTTAAACTCATAACACCTTTTGAAGTATGTTTCTTTGGTAGGACTGTAGATTCATCAGATTGTGTCTAGACTATAATCTGATGTGCGTGAGCCAGAAAATAGGTAGCAAATACCACACAGATTACTTCACTAAACTCAAAACAAAACAACTACTAAAATCAATGATATCATTCCTCATGAGTAGATAATTACAACTCAAACGTCACGGTATGAAAATAGCTGTAAGGCTGCAGCTGCACCAGCTGTTTGTCCTCCCTCTCTCTCTCTCTTGGGTGGCAGCTGAATTATTCTGGGCTTCCTGATTTACATGCATACAGTTTGTGGCTGCTTAGCTGTTTTTGCCAATGATAATTTACAGGAGGAGATGTGGTTCAAGTGTTCAGTGTGTGTGTGTGTTTGTTTCTTTAACAGCTGGCAGCCTTAGCCTGTGGGTTTGTCATGAGGCTATATGCAGGAATGCAGGACAAAGGCTTCCTGAGGCAGCTCCACCTGGTTGGCCTGGTGGCCCAGTTTGAGAGCCTGCTCAGCACCTACAGTGAGTAAATGTGTAAGAGTAAAATCACAGCTGGCAACTTCATAGTCGGCACAGCTGTCAGCTTTATCTGCTTTCAAGGAAGGAAAAAAGACTAATATAGTGCTTTGGTTTAGGTGAGCCTGGCTAATGTGATGAATGATTTTGAGGCTGTAATAAATCACAATAAGCTGCAAGGTGAAGAGTCACTGCAATTGCACAACAACTTTACTACAGGCACTTATTAGGTTTTACACAACATGTTCCGGGAGTAGGCTGACTTGAAAGTAAATTAAGGGGAAGGCCCTTGAAAAATACGTGCACACTAGTAACCCTTAACACATAATCAAAGCTCTCATTCATGCTGGTTTTGCTAAAGCTCAAGGTCATTCATCACCCAAAACACGGTGAGAAATCTGAAATGTCAGAGGGATACTCACTTTCAAATCTCCTTAACCAAGCTCCCTGCTTGTTTTGGGTAGCTATATAGATGTGTGATGAGCAAGAACCAATTCTCTGCTAATCTGGTTGAATCGAACTGTTTAAGGTGAAGAGATTGGGATGCTGGAGGACATGGAGGTTGGAATCTCAGACCTTCAGAGAGTCGCGTTCCAGATCACAGAGGCCAAGACAGATGACCTCAGTGACCTCCAGCCTTTAGTGTGTGGCCGAAGGTAAAAGACGTTATCTCCATCCCTGTCTGCTTTTTTTGCTTCCACATATTCAGTTAGTCTGTGTGATAATTGCTATATCCTAAAGACAAAGCAGTTGAGTACTCCAACCTATGAACATGAAAATACATTAGCCATTAAAGGTTGTAAGATATCCCGTCAGTAATGCGCTCCAGCGATGTATCACTTTTATCAGTAAAAAAAATGATATTAACACATTACTAAACAGATTTGGGTGAAATTATTACATTAACTATGTCAGGACAAGCGTCACCACCCGACCTGCTCATCAGCAATGTCACATACAACATCAAATATGTCTTATATAAGTCTTTTTGAAACTTTGTAATATAAATCCGTCATGATAAATCCAGTGCTGATTGTCCACTGTGATTATTGATCTATTTTCCATGTTGAAACAGTTATTGTTTTTGTTAGCAGAGGCTCTGGGCTATACAATATCACCCACCACTGGATTTGTAATGAACTGCAATAAACTTGAGCTTCGGTTTGCATGGATTCACATATTGTCTTGCTATATAGTGTCTGACTGTAATTACTACAGGTATAGGTGATTTATAGGGCTCTTGGGTGGCATTTCCCAACAACAGTGGGTGTGTTTCTGCAGACACTAAAATTAAAGCAAAGTCTGGTACGAAGGGCTGTTATGGTGTGCAATGTCTGAGCCAAACAAAGTCCCAAGTGAGCTGCAAAACTGACAAATGAGTGTGTTGGTGCACTGCGCGGCCCAGCTGTACTGGGCTGAGGGTCACGAGGAAGTAGCTCTGACTTCTAAGTGTTGGTGAACTTTAATCCACGTGATTAAAATAATTTTTTCAGGAAGTCTCATACCACAGCAGTTTGTAGTGTTTACGTCACGATCACTTACACCCTACCCCTCCCTGCAATCATAAATCAGGAATTCACTTCCAGGACATTTGCCACGACAAGGTCAAGACACTTTATTTGAGCTCGGTCATGTGCACGTTATGCCAAATTTGATAAGATGATACACTCCTCTTGCTCCACCCCTCCCCCTCCGTGTCAATCTGTAAGGCGATCTGTCTTGCACACATTTGATCTCTCTTGCTCATGTACACACACACACATCTTTCTCTCTTTTTACAGCTTGCTCAGGCCTGTCTTAAGTGGCTAATTGTACAACCGCCCAAACGTATCAAATTCCGCAGCATTGCAAAACGTATCGAATACCAGTTTAATCATCTTTTCTATTTTACCTTTCATTTTTTTTTCTCTCTCCCCGCATTCAGAGACCACTTCACTGTTGAAGTGCCATTACCACGACTGGTTTTTCAGACCTTGCCAGAGGAGATCAGGGGGGGCAAGCCTCTACGAGTATTCCCGGTGCTGTTCAACGTTGGCATCAATGAACAGCAAACTATAGCTGAGAGGTACTGTAGCCACTCTGAAGTACTTCATCTGTTGCGCTTAAGGACAAGCTGTCTTTTTCTGTGAGCTTGTTAACCAAGACCTGTGTGGTCTCAAAGTAATCAATATCACATAGAGATCTTGATTTGTGCCTGGCATATTCTTTATTGCAAATTCTTATAGTATGCATCTATATCTAGAAAATTGATCAAAATAATCTTTCTGTGCAGTGCGCATTCAGAACTTCACTGGCATTAATGTGTAACTATATTGCATTTAATCAATGTTAACTGGTCGAAAATGTTTTAGGTTTTCTCTTAAAGCAGTAAAACATGACAAGTTATTTTCAGTTTTTATCACATTGTTTTTAACCGAATGCAGCATTCACAGCACTTCGTTACAATGATAGACTCCTGCGTGTCGTTGACGCTGCACCATAACTGCCTTCATTCTCTGTGTGTTCCTCTCAGGTTTGGAGATATCTCTCTACAAGAAAGAATAAACCAGAGGAACTTTGAGATGTTAGAGGCCTATTACAAATCATTAAGTGAAAAGGTGCCGCTAGAATGTAAGTGCACAACATTTTCATTCATTTTACCAACGGCAAATATTCTTTATCTTTGCAAGTCTTTCCTGCTCATATGCGCAGTCACAAAGATGTGTAGAAAGCAGGATTTGTACGTAATTGTTCATTTGTTTTAGTATGCATTAATATCTTATGAAGTTTACCACATCAAGGTGTGCGGGATGTGAGTTGTTTTGTCTGCCTGCGCACATTAATCTAACAGAATCTGAGCGTCACTTCGAGTAGCAGCCTGACGTCAAAAGCTTTTATCTCTACCAGAACAAAACAGGAAACAGTACCTCTTACTGGCAATGTGTTTTTTGGTCCCTATGAACAGGTCTACCGTGTTTTCAGACACAGACTGACATAAAGGAATTACTTGAAACCCTGGGCCAGAATGTAGTTACAAAGAAGAAGAAGAATGTGGAGATACTATGGATTGCTGGAACGGTGAGCAGCAGTGTTGTAACCGTGCCTATCTGTTCTTTTCAACAAATAAATGAACTTTCTCCAGCAGTCTTGTGTCACATTTGTGGCACGTTGATATTTGATACGCTTTAATGAGTGTGACAAGCCAAACACTTCCTGAGCATGATGATGGATTGACTTTGGAATATGATACTGTATAAACACTGAAACACTGTCAGCTTGGCTAAATTTCGGCATCTGTCCATGAACTGGTATACGTGTTCTCACAGAGCTTGTGACAGAATTCACTGCGAGAATCTGTTAAAACAAGGTCAGTCTACAGACTGTGGGTCAGTCTACAGACCAGTGCTCATGGTGTGGCTCCGTCAAGTTACCATGCTCATAAGCACTGAACACAGAGTCCAGCAGAGTCTTATTGGACTGTCATTAGTTTTGTAAGTATTTGGTGTTAAAACCAAGTATTGAACAGATAAAAAGTTTGAGCTGATGACCAAAGTTATTGTAGTTAATTTTGGCAATCCAATAGCTGTTGAGATTTAAA
>CAEMYA010001996.1:3695219-3718297 GCA_903131615.1 Diplodus sargus
AAAAAAAAAAAAAAAAAAAAAAAAAGAGTCAAACTTGCACATTGTGTCAAGTCATGTCAGGAAACATGTATAATTGAAGGTAGTCAGTGTTATTATTTGATTAGTCTATGTAAAAAGTGTTTTTTCTCATGTTATAAGATGTGTAATTTTAAAGGGTTATTATGGTGTTTATAAACATGGGTCCTATTTTTACATATTTTGATGTCTAAATGGTTTATATGAATATTGTATTTTATAATTGGTGCTGTAGATCGCATAAGACGGCGGCCGCAAAACGGGCTGCAGTGACAGCAAAGTAATCCTTTGGTGCATCTGCGCCCGTTTAAGGATGTCCACTAAAAGTGCTTTTTAGTTATTGCCTCTGACAAAACTTGGATTATTCTGTCAGTAGCCGGATCTGGCAACATTATGGAAAGGAATGCTACAGAGATGGACCTCGTTGTGAAAGAGTAAGATCCAAAACCAGCAGACTCCACTGACAAAAAAACATAATATTACCTTGCAGAAAAAAGGAGTTGCTGGTCTACTGCTGCCTTCATTGGTTAGTTTGTTTGTGTTATTGTGTGACTGGTGTTCTAAGGATTGAGTCAAAGCTGAATCAATGACAAATCATTTTGTACCTTTTAATCATTTAGACCCCAAAATATGAAAAAAATAGGGCCCATGTATAAAAATACCAGAATTACCCTTCAAGTCTTTGTCAAAAAAAAAGTTAATGATGCATGGAAACATTGCATTTGTTCGCATTCCTCCAGATCTGCCGCAGGTTAAATGGCATCAGGTTTACCAGCTGTAAAAGTGCCAAAGACCGGACATCCATGTCTGTCACATTAGAGCAGTGTGCCCTCCTACGCGATGAACACCAGCTCAGCAAGGATTTCTTCATCCGTGCTCTGGACTGTATGCGGAGGTAAGACTGTAATAAAACACTACATAAAACTATTATGGGTGAAAGTTATTGTTCCAACCAATACTAAACATTTATCATTTAAGAAGTCAGTCCTCCAGACAACATTAAGACATTAATCTTGTTTCCATCAATGCACTGTTATGCACAAATACTTTTTGCCTTTTTATAAAGAAAGAGCAGTGAACATTTAATTCACATGATCTATCAGCTGTTCGCTCATCGTTCCACACAGATCTTATGGAACCTGCAACACATTGGTACATGAAACAGAAAAGGGAATATTCATATGTCTCTATTGTTCTATTGTTTTTCAACGCATTTACTTTCCTTGTTGTTTCAATCAAGAAACACTGAAGATAATCACACGACCGTAAACCGTGAAATTTTGTAAAAAAAAATTATACATGTGAATGGAAATCTGGCTAATTTTATTCGACCTTGATTAAGTAGTATGTGGCCCCACAGATTGTTTTGGTTTCAACTGCTCAAGATCTGTCTCTTGGATTTTTGCTCAGAACAATGAAATACATTTGGAAACTTGAGCCTTTCCAGAAACAAAAGGCCTTGTTAATCTGGATAATCCACAGACCTCAGTCTGAACCTTGAACTACTTGATGTGAAAAATAACTTGTTACAATTTAAAGCGACTGACAATAAAATCTATGGATTTTCCAGAGTAACAAGCAAAAGCCACACGAAGAGACCATTCGTTGTCAGTGAATTTGGCTCTCAGCGAGTCTTCAGGAGGGATATCTCAGAATCTCAGCTCTTAAAACCAAAACAATCCGCATGTCTAGATACAACTGGAGGATACTGACCCTTTAATCAATAAAATAATGATAAGAATGATAACCAGTGTTGTATTATTACAAATGTCTGGCAAGAGTAATAACTTGCACCCACAGCACATGTCATGTGAGCAAAAGCCGTCATTCATCACAAACATCACATTTACCGTGTCTGCACTTTATCCCTGTTAGACGTGCCAGTATAAACATCTTCATGTGTTCCCTCCTCCATCACCTTCTACCCTCACACACTCAGAGCCAACCATGCATGTTCCTATCAGTGCTGCAGGGAAGTTGCTGCCTTTAGTGTTTGTGTTTGCCGGCAGGGTAAACATCTACATCTGCATCTGTCTACTGTAGATCTGATAAGTTCCATTTTCAAGAAATGCATAACTGAAGTGCCTGTGGTAATGACCTGTAGAGGCCAGCTGATGGCAGCTGCATTAGATGAATGGCCATGACTCAATCACTCAGTATATTCTACTACTAATCCGGGTCAAATATAGAGTTGGGTATACATTAGACTTGGTAATTTGATAAACTTGGTCATACTTTTAAGTTACAAAATAGACAGTTTTTTATATAGTAAGGCAACAAATCAACTAATAACTAATAAATCCAACAGGTTTTATGGACATTTTACCTTTCACAAACATTAACAACTAAAACACACAAACCCTTCTGATATACAACATTCACACACAAAGCCATAAAATAATTTCACCCCAAAAAGTTTAACCCTTCGCTCCTCACTGTCCTGTCTGCTACAGGTTAGGACTATGTAGGACTCTTATGGACTTTATCCTTGTGTTTCCTTGGAAGGTCAGTGAGGAGTTTACTGGGAAAAGAGTTATGGATGATACTGTCACTTGGCAGAGCTATCGCACGTAACAAAGTCATATTACTTGACAGACTGGCAGCGCTTCAGAAGCGTTAGCGAAGTGGGCTAAGCAATAATAGAAGTGTTCACTCAATACAGTCGCTAATCTGAATCTTCATAATGATAAGCTGTACCCAAGAGCCAAGAAAGAGGATTAGTGTGCTGTTGCCAAGGAAAACACCAATTCCAGTAAAGTGATGGTGGATAAGTATCCAGTCTTTTCCATCTTTGTGGCTATTTTCAAAAAGAGCACACTGTTGATAATATAATCAAAGGTACAAAGCAAAACACAGTAAGCAACTAAAACCTGAGGAACATTTTATCTCCAGGGTGGTGGGTTTTCATATTGGTGAAAAATATGCTTCACCCAGTCAACTATTTGATATATGAGTGACAGTGTACTACAAAAACACAAAAAAAGCAATGTTTTCATGTCAACTTTTACTAAATGATCTCAGACTATGCAGTGTTGGATGGTTTTTGTATCCAGAACTGTCACATTAACAACTATTTATCCCTGTAATTACATTAGTTGGCAGGACAATTACAGCTGGCAAAGCATTTAAGTAGCTCTCAGCATGTGTGTAAACGTCGGGTAGAATGTGATGAGGATATTGTTATACTAAAACGTTCCTCTGAATTTAAGTGTTGCACACTATCATTATCACTTCCTGATGTCTGAGAAATGTGGACATATGCGTTTCAGCCCCCGCAGTGAGAAGCTGAACTTCTAAGACGTCTGTATTTGTATCGGTAGCTTTATACATGTTGAAATGAAAATGCGTGCGTTGGGTTTCCTCTTCTGGTTGCTTTCATATTCAGATGTACAGTAGTAAAAATCCTTGTTTCAGTTTTTTAAATACAAGATGGTGGGAGATTAGTGATGAAGATGTATTGTAAAAGGATAAAAGGGAGCTGTATCTTTGTACAGTCCATTAATCTGCAATGATGTCCTCCAGGCACAATGAAGTGAGTCTCTGAAACTGTCTTGAGTTTTTATTCCACTATAACAACAGCTCATCATTGAGCAACAGCAACAATTTTACCATCACATTAAATAAAGTAAACAGTTGTATTTTATTCAAAATTAACTACAACTGTGGGCTTAATTAAACCTTGATACTCAGTAGAATGATTAGTCTTTTTAAGAAGAAGAAGAATTTAACATTAATTTACAGCTGAACTGAAGTGAGGTGAAACAGATAGTGTTAGCTAAAAGGGGGGAAATGGAGTCCCACCTCATCTTAGATGTATAACATGTAGCATTTTCACTTTAAAAGGCTGAAAAATGGCTACGCCTTTGTTTTTACATTTTGAGGTTGTGTGCGTTCCCAAATTTTTCCAACAACAATAATTTCCAGGAAAGCATCAGATGATGTCAGAGTGCGAGGATGGAAATTGGCAAATGCGACTAAACTATCTTACTGTGTCACGTAAGATAGATTTTCATCAGAAATGATGGTTGTTTAACAATGAAGATAACAACTTGAAACAATATGTTATTTTTTTTGATTGAGCAACCCATATCAGCAGAAATAAAGTATTATACGCAAATATTTTAGTTGGTTGATTTTAATCGTTCATTTTCATCATTTGGCTGTCTGACACTATATTTGTCTTACTAAAATATTAGCTGCTTTATCATGATTAAAGACGGTGTCGGTAATGTTTGTTGAACTAATTAGCTTTAGTTTGCAACAGTTGGAAGGTGTCATATCGTTTCTTTAACATGAACAGCGGCTTCAGTGAATATTTAAGGTAACTGTGCTTGTTGTCATTAGAAGACGCTGAGAGTCTGTTCCTCGTATTTGTCCATGAATTGATTTGACAGAAGGTGTCTTGAATCACAAATGCGGGAGGCTTAGGTGACGGGAAAAAGACAGGTTGGACCTGTTCACCTGTTTTTTTTAAACAGCGACTTCGTTTTTGTTTTCCCAGCTGTGAAATAAATGAGTCTTTATGAACCAGTTACAGCTGCGTATACAGCTGTGCTTGATTGTACGTGATCAGAAGTTTGAATATCATGAAGACTGACGTTTACCAAACTTGCTATTCTGTACATGCAGTAACAAACACAGATCGAGTGCCAATAATTGAGTCTATTCTTCTTTTCAGAAGAGCCATTAGGTATTTCATGCACGCTGTCTCTATGACTCAACTAAAACCTTCAGGCATGTGCTTGTCCGTCCTTTCCAGTACTCTGAACAGCGAGTCAACTCAGTTAAAAACAGTGTGAATGAAGTGAAATTTTATCCAAAGGGAAATCAATACGGTAGAGCAAAGTGTCAAGTTTGACAAAAACCTGTTAACCCACTAAGATGAGTCTATTGCACCAGACTTGAAGTGAGTGCATTATCAGCTGGATCAGGTGTAATGAAAACACATATTGCACCAAACCTCCTCCCTTTTTTAATGCATGAAACTGCATGCCTGTTCTCTCCATCCTCTGCCATCTCAGCCTCTCGTGAAGCCGTTCCTCTCATTTTCTTCTCCGTGCTTGTCTCTGGAAAAAACTACTAATGGCGATGTATCTCAGTGGGCTCTCTGGTGCAGCCTGTACTGGCTCTCGAGTGGTCAGTCTGTGCCAGAAGTTGCACTTGGACTGCATCCGCGCTGTTCTAACACCGCAGTGTTTTGATCTATGTCTTGTTCGTTCTGTTTCACTCTGATGGGCGCCCCTGCAGTCGGCTGACCCAGGGAGACGTTGGGCAGTGGGAGGACCCTGAGGCTGGCGCCGTGACAGAGAACAAACCAGCGTCACGACACTTTTACCCCATTGCCCTGCTGCTCGTTAGCTCCCACTTACTGGTTGTGTGGCTCATTTTAAGTCTTGTTTTTCTGCTTGCAAAATATCAATAAATTGCTGACAACACCATTTCTACTCACTCCTTTCTTCTGTGTTGTGCTGGTTATTCCTTATTGAGTGGCGGCGGTGTGATTTGATTGGCTTTCTCGTATAAGGTTAATTAGCGCAAGTGGTTTAATATTGACGTCCAAGATGTAAATCCCAGAGCCATAGTGAAAGGACTGGGGAAAATTGATTTCAGTCAGATTGTATTAGATTGAATAACTGGTAATTAAATGTTTACTCTGTCCTGATTTTACAGGAATCTTTTCTAACTAACTCTAAATTAGTCTTTGGTCTTGGGACAAGAGTAAACTTTCCTAAGACTTAAGAAAAGTTTGACATTACAGTATTCTCTGTGTCTGTGTCGCCCAGCCTCAAACCCAGCTGCAGATTCATGCCTGTTTGATGCACTGGTGAGTATGTATGGCAGTGGGATGGTGAAGGCTGTGTAGGATTTGTTTAAAATAAACAACAGTGCCTTTGTTAATCATAATAAAAGAGCATGTGAGCCAGTGCCACGGCAACAACAAGGAATACATTCTCATACACAAACTGCACTTGTTAGTAATATTGATTAATTGGTGCTTTTGTTCTTTTTATGTGATTTGTTACGCGTCGTATACTTTAACGAGTAACATCACATGAAACTATTTTGAGTTGACGAACAGAGGCTAATTTATTCTGATGATTATTCTGCTCAGAGGGGTTAAACAGTGGCACATTCACACATATGCATACAGTTCAGCTGACATTCAAATCACGCCTCTGGTTGTTTCTGGTCTTTACAACATACTGACACTGCTGTTTCAGAGGCAAACAATCTATTCTGTCCTCTTGTGCCTTTTCTCCATCTCTAACTCTTACCACCTGAGTCACATTAATATTTTCCGTGACTCTCTGTGTCGCTCTTGGCACATGTATTATTTCCAGAGAGAGCTCTGCACACTGCAACTTGAGAAAACTGAGGTGAATGAGTGAAAGATTTACCACTTTGATAACGTAGTATTAACATAGTAGTAACGTAAATGATACTTTTTGAGCAAATTGAGAAACATATTTACCCATCTGAAAACATGAGGGAGCATAAAGGACTTCACTCCGAATACAAAATATGTCATAAGTTAAGCTTGACTTGACTTGATCATTGACATGTGGTCAACTTGGAAATCCATGTGTCTGTGTGCAAAGTTCAGTGTTTCTCTTCGTTGTCCTTAATTTGCCTGCGTTTCGGACATTTGCATGTGTTTTCTTAAGCTGCGGTACCTGGAATGATCTCTGCCCCTGTGCTATATTATAGGCCTGTGATATAGCACTTAATATTGCCTGCAGTTTCATATTGACAATCCTTCCCTTAAACTCAAGTAGTTTGCTTTGCTGTCAGCACATGTACAAGTCATACATGGTCCTCCACACAAACTGTTTTAGGGGCTAAAGCATTGGATAAACTACCTCACAGTCTAACAAACCCAGACCTCAGATGCTCCCACTTCCCACTGCTTTACACTGGTGCCCTCTTACAGTTTGTTTTAATGCCTTAACGGCAGAAACCACATCGGTGACAGATGACATCTTAATTACTTGTGAAGAGTGAGTCACAGATGAGCTGATTCACGTCTGAGGTGTTTTACGCCGAACACATACTTGCAGCTTACGATCCTGGAGAGCAACACTTAGTGTGTCTGGAAATCTAAGCCTGTGGCTCTTGCCCCACAGTATATGCTTACAAACAGTAACATAATCTTTTAATATGTGACTGAAGCAGTAGCAGACACAAGTTAATACAGTGTCAAACCTGAATAAATAAGCCAGGTCTTGGATGGTCATGTAGGAAGAATAAGAAGGAGAACTTTTAAATGCCGCCTAAATTGTGTGATGCCTTTTCTCACAATCTGAAGCATAAAAAATTAAACCGGAAATGTTCCACTGGAATGCGTTTAAATGTAGTTCGAGTTTAAGAGTTATGTGGGGGAAGATGTGCTTAGAAAAAGTCAGTGAGTTCACAGCTGATATCACACAGTGTTGAAAACCAAATAATCATAGAAAGACTTTACTTGAGAAGGTAATTTGCAGTGCAAATGCTGGATGGGTGTGTAAAGAAGCAGCTGAATGAGCATGAAGATCTGGAATGATTTGATTAACTTATTAAATAGAGATTACACTGAAAGGCATCACTAATGAACTCCTATCACTTAGATTCATACATCGTGCAAGAGAGTGGTCTCTGTTGAACGCTTTACTGTGAAGTACGTGTTGGTGTTATCAAAAATGCAGAAAAATAGGCCGAGCTACGAAAAAAGTCCTCTTTCTGTTCGGCTGGCAGTCGTACAATCTGTACACTGTGGTCATAACTGTGGTCATTTTCAGCTGTAAATATTTAAACATGCCTGTTCGACCTATCTGAGGTTTCTGCTCCTGCTTATTTTACAGCAACTTCTTGTTTTGGGTACACTCAGGCTGTCATGTTCTTTCTTTAGGTAAAGCAGGTCTCCAAACAAACGTTGGTGAAAGTGTTACTATGCATTTTATATGAATGAGATGTATAAACTTTGAAAATGATATCATAATATAAGACAGTTAAATTGTCTGGCAATGCATGATGCAGGTGTTTTCTACCATTAAGTTACTGGAGACAAACAATGTGTTTCGGTCTATACAGTTATCTAGTCCATTTATCTAATCCAATATATAATATATATTATATCTGCATAATGAGTACTTTAAGTATATTTTGATGATACTACGTAATAAATGTTTTGAATGCATTAGCTATAACTTGGAACAAACATTTCTACAGAGTGATATCAAGCCATGTTTTGTTTTTTGATTTTTCCATATAAAACAACCAAATTACCTAATTCATCAAAACACACAAATCAGTATTTCAGGAAGCCAAATTAGAGCCAGTTAAGAGTAAACATTCAGTTGTGTTTTGGGTGAGAGGCCTCTTTTAAAGGCTTGTGTCAAACAATTAAAAAACTCATTCATGTTTACTTTTTTCTTTTCTTTACTTTTCTTTTCTTTTCTTTTCTCCCTCATTCCTCTTCACCCTCTTTATTTGCTCACCAGAGAAGGATGTCGGATTGAGAACGTTCAAAAGAATATTAGATGCAGAAAATATGCCTTCAACATGTTGCAGCTGATGGCCTTTCCCAAGTGCTACCGACCACCGGAGGGGACTTACGGCAAAGTTGACTCCTGAGGACACGTTGTGTAAACCACTCGTCGTGTGATACCTAAGGAGTGAATATGAAAGCCTATAAACAATGATGAAAAGGTAGAAAGTTTTGTTGTTTGTAACCACAGAACTTGCTGGATGTGATATTTTGCTGTTCGTTTAGTTTTGGGTTGCTCTGTTATGTGTTCATTGAATCCCATCATGTTACTTTTAAAGTCAATGCACTTTCCTTCTCTGCCTTGTTTATTCTTCCTGGCCTCAGCAGTGATTAAGAAAACACCCGTGAGGGCAAACCGTTGTTTGTAGATAATCTCTGTGTGTGACGGTGCAGAATATTAATGGTCTGTTTGAAGACCTCACGCAGTTCAACTTGCATTTGTTTGCATGACGATATGCAGACAGATCACGAGACAGGCTAGCTAACGGACCTTCAGCTTGAGACTATTTTTAGATAAAATAAACTGTTCCCAGTGTCCCAAAAGTGCCTTCAATGGAGACAAACTATTTATGGTGTCCATTCCATGTTTAGATGCTCTGAAGTTACAGGATGAAAGTGTAAGATTCAGAACTGAAAGTATTTCCTGCTCGACAGGAGTTCGTCCATTGCTGCAGTTCGTGAGCATTCGATCTGTACATTTCTATGGTATCACACATCCAGGGTCCAAATGTTTCCTGTATTGTTTTTGACTGTTACAGATGTATTTGGACTGAACAAGTAACATCAGTATTTCAAAGCACATGTTGAATCTTGTTGATAACTCATCCCATTCGCTTAAAGCTGCTGTAAGCATCGTCGTGGTTTCAGCTAGCTTCCTGTCCGTTTTGCAGTTAGAGATCCTCTCCCTCGTCTCTACGTCACCACAACTGCACGATTCCCCATTCTTTCATTCGAGGCAACTCTCTTTGCCTCTTTCTTTTGTTTTCCAAATATTTTTCGTTGTTTGGCATGTTTGGCTGTGCAAGCTGTCACATGTAGCGCTGGAATTGGTAGCTTTTCCTGCCGCCAATGCCAGTAAACAGGAGGATCCTGTTCCCTGCACATTCACAGGCGGACAGGACCCGCCTCTTTATGGAGTTCTCTGTCCTGATTGGATAAAGTGGGCAGGGATACCAGGAAATTATTTCTGTCTTTTACTGCACCAGCAGGAGGATGAGAAACACGAGTTACTGACCAAACACTCTATAGCAGTGTTTACTGTTGGAACACAGAGCTATTTAACACTCATTTTGATAATGAAAGAACGCTTACAGCAGCTTTAATGGTTGCACATCAGCTTTTTCCATAATGTTTTTATATCTCAAGGTACAGGTCATCGATACCACATAAAGTACAGGTGGGTATTTTACTGTGGCGAGAATATTGGAGCATCATTTCTGGATTTTATATAACAAATTCGATTATTTATTTTTATATTCTCAAATGATTTTATATACCAAGAGTTGTAACCTTGGACTTTGATGCATGTTTAAAATCTCTTTGTTGTATTATAAATTGGATGATTACTGTTTGCTATTTGAAATAAAATAAATGATTTAATGTGGATATTTGTGATTGTATAATGATGTATATGTGTCATGTTTTGCATTGCTGTTCACATTGATTTTCACAGGCGTGCGTTTAATTGAACATGTTAGTGAACTGTTAAATGTTTCATCATTTAATTCAAGTCTACGTGATGCAATGTAACTATAAGTCTATTTACTGAAACACTATACCTAGTTACAATTTTGAGGTATTTGTACTTTAGCTTCAAAATCACGTTGATGCTACAGCGTCTTGTAATAGTGTGACTGGTGTCTCTGTCTCAGCCACTTCAACCACTATCACTTGTTCCTGCACTGTGTAACTTTGTAACTTCAGTGAGTGGAGAGGATCACAGCGGCACACACTTTATTTTAAAAACATCACGTCTACATCTGACAAGTTGTTCCAGACCTGAGCTTTGTATTTATGACAAATCATATGTTGCTTTAATAACTGTACTAACTGGGACTTTGTAGATTGTATGCTGTTGTCCAAAGTATGGATTTTCAAAATAAATTAGATTTTTTTAAAGAGTCACATATTACGATAATCAGAAAAATGCTGGATATTGGATCTGATTATTGGTAATCAAAATAAATGTATAATTTACCTTAATTGTAAAATTGTTAATTTTGATACTTCATATCAGGTACTTCATCTCAAGTAATATTCCTGTGGGTGACTTTCACTTTGATCAAAGTAATATCATAAAGTGATAGTTCTACTTTTACTCAAGTAAAACTTTTGAGTACTCTACTGATTATGTTGGGGTTGAATCTATTGTGACGGCCCACACCTCCTAGTGTCCTGTGTTGCTCTGTAGGATTCATGGTGGATCGTCTGGCAAATGGCTTCCACCTGAAGAGAGGAGGAGCCAAGCCCATAAAAGAGCAACTCACCCAGCGTGTGCCCTCTGGCTGGGCTGCCTCCACCTCTGTACAATGGTTTACATTCAGACTGGTTTACTCTTTCCCTAAAAGAGGTTATAAGTGAAAATAAAACCCTTTTGATTTTGGCACTAGTTGTGTGTGTGAGCTTCCTCTGTTGTTACAAGCCTGAGCCGAGTTGTAACACTATCGATCTGTGTATCTATCTTAAGATTATCAGATCAGCATTCTGAAGCCCCTTTTACCTTTCAACTGATGAGTTTTCCAGCGCTGAATGACGACTGCTTTGTCAAATATTTCTTCAGTACAAGTTGCCAGCTTTTGATGCCACACTGACACAAGCCCCACCGGAGGTCAAATTTTTATTTCATCGATGACTGACTGTTAGCTCATCAGGCTAACACCCTGAATTGACTGGGCTTTGTCTCTGTGTTGCAACACATGAGAACCATTTCACACAGAGAGCTGGCTGAGTCAGAGAGAGAAAGAGATTAAAATAATTAAATCAACATTTCTGTCATTAGCACACATCGGATCTAAAACATTCCCGTTTTTAGATTTTCGAGAAGCCTCATTACAGCAAACTGTTTCCACATTTGTCCGATGTGACAGAGCATTACGATCCCAAATTTTTTTCCTGCCGACTGTTAAAGTCCTCAACTTAAATGCCGTCAAAGACAAATCAACAACCTTGATCATTATCAGCATTGTACAGTTGGACGGTCTCTGGGAGAAACTTCTCAGACATCAACATGAACAAAGGAATATAAACACTGACATGAAACAAAGAAATCACTTTTAAGTACACAGGACCTGATACAAGATGTCAACATCCTCTTGTAGGCACATTGTCTGCCAAAAAATAGAGAAGCTGAGAATACACCTGGATAAGCAAATATTAACTGCAGGCTGTGGTCCTTTCTGGCAGATTTTCTGAATTCCTGTGTTTTTTTTGGGACCCTGTGCATTCTTGTTGTCTTGATAATCCCTCAAACTCAATGATCTGTTCGTGAAACTTGCTTTTCTGGATTTTACTTAATGTGCCATCGGTATCTTAAGCAACAAAGCCCCACCCAACACAGCTGCTCCAACTTCCTGTGGAGTCAAAATTGCTGTTTAGTTTTGCTTTACATCTCACTTACACACCAGTATCAGGGACCTACAATGCAAAAAAAGTCGGCTGTTTTGAACATATTTCAATTCTATTTTTGAGGTTGTAACTTCCTCGAAAATCATTAAATATGTTGTAACTTCCTCGAAAATCATTAAAAATGTTGATGACTCATTCTGCACTCGGTGGGGGGGAATACAAGTTCAAACGGACTTCACCGATGGCTGTACAAAAACTGTATTGATAACCAGCAGCTTCTCAATGAACAGCTCGGAGTGACCTTGGAGAATGATGACAGAGGCCAGTTGGGGTACAGAGGTGATTTATGGGATTTCCTGCTAGACAAACACCGGTAGCTGTGCTGCTAAAGTAATGATAAAAATAACCTTTATTTATATATAAAGTAGGCACTAACTGCTGCTAAATGTAGTTAGCTGCCGTTAGCTCGGTATGCGGTTGTTGCTGACTCAGCCCCGGGTATCAAACCTAGCAACCAAACTACGTCTGTGCTGTGTTCCCTTCGGAAACCTAGCCTCCATCTTCATGAGTCGGTGTTCACCGAGAGTGTCAGCGTCGGCGGTTAGGGGGCGGAACTTAAAGTACATTCAACGCTATTGGCTGCTGCCTTTTCTTTCTTTTTTTTAACAGGAAAAAAAACTATGCCGAAGCAGCTAGCACTCTGTTGGCCTCTTCATGGGGACGTGTCAGTCTGAATGTCCACTAACAGTGACTTTAAGCAACAAAGAAACACGTCATGGGAGCACCTTTAACAAACACGTGAGAAATAAAATGAAAGATGGTGTAGTTGTGGTATTATTTACTGGAGTGGGCAAATATTCTCATACTGGAGTTCATCTGGCATAGACTGTATTATAGGCGTTACATTCAGTAGTGTTCAACAGTGAGCTTAATATTATACATTCTTTTAACACAGTACATGCCGCAACTGCATGCTACTGATAGCTCTTACGTGAAAGGCAAGGTGATACACATAGTGAGATAAAAAGCCTTTATATGTATACAGTAGTTACACACACACAGATTTAGATTTAGAAACTTATATTACACATCAGATTTAGTGTGGTAGTCTATATTAAAATAAAAAAAATACAGGACGGCATGGTTTGTCACAGGTCGATGCAGTTACAATGTGATATTTACAAAATAAAAACAGCCCAAATTCTGTACAAATATATACAAAGACAGAGACTCACAGCTTATATTATTAACATCATATCACGTGTTATGAAGCTTTTCCCGTTCAGTCATTTCTTCCAAAAGGGTATTTAGTCTTTCCAGGAATATTGTAATATTCTTAAGTGAATGTGCTTCACATGGTGGGCAGCCAACCTAGGATTCAAAAGAGACAAACATCATTTAAAAACAAATCATGAAATGTCTCTTTTTAAAAAAAAACAAAAACAAAGCTGATGACACTGTTTTTCTGTGTCAGCACATTTTTTTTTTAGACGCTTTGATTTTTGTAAAGATGACTTACAGGCTCTGCTTCAGGCAGCTTTTCAGTGAAAAAATAGATGCAGCTTGTAAAATTATTCTGAATGTCTTCTTCATCGGTGACCATCATCAACTCCAACATGTAACATCTGAGTGACATCATTTTACAGTTTTCCTAGGAGAGAAGAAATGCATCAGTATGAACACACGCATACATAAACAGTTATGACATCAAACAACAAAAACCAAGACGCGCTGTATATTCTGTCTTGAGCTGATTCTTTTTAATAGTACCACTTGTAACTTGACATTACAGTGCGAATGTAATGTCAACATGTTGCTTCATTCTAAAAAAGTTAAGATTGGCATTATTCTGTGTTTTCCTTGATATCAACAAAATCCAAAGACATAAATAGTAATAATTCCTCTGTCTGCCCCCCAGTGCATTCTGACTTCCCTGCCCTGTCCGAAGCTCAACCCATTTATTTAATGTATTTACTATATTCTAAAGTTCTGGGTTTTTTTTTTATTAACAGTCTACAGCTGTGCTTGCTCTCTCTGAGGCTATTATTAGGCACAGTGGTGCTTTGAGTATCGGATGTAACACAGTTGACATGTCCTCACGAAATATGTCGCGACCCGGGCATCCTGAACACATAACAGAGCAGGTCACCCACCAGCCAGAACATCAGTGAGGACAGGTGTGCAGCTGAACTCTTAACGGATCATCAGATCTTTTCTGCCGGTCCAGGGTGTAATATTAGTTCCCCAGGATGGCGAAGGCAGGACCTGCTTCACTCTCTCATTTCACTTTCAACACGAGTCAAGCAGCAGGCTCGTCACTGTCTTATAGGACACGGTACCACTTGCTTTGGCAATAAGTGCACACATCTGAGGTTTTCTCCACTAACTTCTGTCTTTCGTCATATTGTTGTCTGGTTTCCCTGCAGACCTACATTTTGTAATCTGTTTCTTTCACAATATTTCCATATTTCTTTTAACTGGCATGGCAGAGCAAAGTACTTGACATAAAACGGAAGACATGTAGGTACTTTGGACTCCTCCCAATGTTTGATGAAGCAATGGAGGTGCCAAAGCAGAGCAAGCCAGAGGCCAGATGCTCAGGCTGGTTTTTAATTCTGTGTCTTTTATATAATTAAATATGCTTGACTTTACTTTTTTTCACCAGACTTAACTGTACCCGGACTTTGCATCTACACACATTTAGAGGGTGGGGACATTTTTGCAATGAGTAAAAACATTAGATACTGTGGCAATACCAAACCGCATGTATATTATTAATAGAGTCAGATATGAACAGATAGGACAGATATTGAGACAATAATCTACCGCTGGACAGAAATGTAGACCACCTCTATCATTTTGCATCCCGTTGTAGTCTTTTTGCATAATTCAGTGTTCATTTGGCATCACTTTGCACTAATTTGGGTGTCTGTGTGGTAATTTAGCATCTCTTTGAAATAATTTGAGTATCAGATGTAACACAATTGACATGTCCTCTGATATTTTCTTTCACATTTTTTTTTTTTTTTTTTTTTTTTTTTTTTTTTTTTTACATGTACTTACTTTGACTTCATGAGCTGAGGGAGCATACAGCATGGCATCAGAGTTCTGAAAAATGAGCAGGAAAAAATGTAAACAAAACCGCACAAATTACAGTTTTGAATATAAACAAAAATATATAAAACGTAAAAAAGATATTTATTCAGTGTAAAACAAAGTTATTGTATCATGAGTCGTGAAAGGTGAACACAACCACACTATATTTGATGTGATATCTTCTCTCACCTTAATGTCTTCCTCCAGCTCCTGCAAACAAACCTTAGCGTCTCCTGGGCGATAAAGCACAGGAGCTGCACACATAGACGTACTCAAGAAGCTTTAAGAGAGTGAAAAGACAATGATTACAATATTATTCATGAATATAAAGAAAAAAAGACATCTGGAGTTTTGGCTTCTTAAAACAGGAGTTGTGAAAGCAGACGTGTTTAACAATTAGAGTGTATTCTACTGACCCTCTTTTGTTCTTGACTCGGCTACGAGTGAGTGCTACAAAAGGTTTTGATCATTTCAGCCGGCAGCCATGACACACGTAAACATTCGCAATGCGATTCCACTAAAAGTGCTTATTTTTTCAGGAAAGAATCCCTTCAGGGACAGACCGAGTACAATTACTTTCATATAACCAGAAACAGCTGATAGATTGCTCTCTTCAAAGCCACCAGACTCCACTAACAAGAACAATCATTTTAACTCACAGAAACACGGGAGTTGCCTCCCACAGCTGTTAGGTTTGTTTGTGTTATTGTGCCATTTTGATCCAAACTAACATGTCGACGATCTTGCTCTTAACAAAAAAAAGAAAAACCCCATCTCTGGTTCCTTTTTCTGTAATGTCGTCAGATGCTTAGAATAACAATCTCAGCTCTGTCAGTGGCAAAAACACCCACTTTTAGCTGACGGACTTGACAACCAAAGTTTCCCACAAGGATTACGTTGCAGTCATTGCAGCTTGTGTCATGTCTGCTAGCTCGAGGAATCTCCTGGGCCAATTCCAAAACTTTCAGTTCCTGTTAGGTTAAATAGTATCCTTCAGTAGGCTTTAATTCCTCCTCTGATTCGGCTGGCTGGTAGTGGGTGGGGCTTATCAATTGACCCAGAGGTCCAGGTGTGATAATTAGGCTGGGTCACCACGTTCAGGGTGGATTTTAGCGCTGAGCTTGGCGGTCAGAGCTCGTTGGCTTTTTGTGGAGCGAAGGTAAACCTGCACCGTTTACTGCCTGCCAGCCTGTCCTTTATGCACTTGTGTTAGGGAATGAGTTTGCCCCAGACACCCATATTAAGACTGCAAAATAAATGCAAAAATAGCTAGTAGGTTCAACATACGGTGATTTCCAAGCGTAATATTTGATGAGTGTGATAACTTATATTTAACTTTTGCACACACAAGTCACACACTGTATGCCTACCTCAGAATTAAGAAACAAAGCCAGACCTGAGTTTTGCGGCTCTCTCGGCACAGGTTACAGGTCGACAGGAACTGGATGCCTTTCTAGAATAAATACAAGGAAATGTTAGTGCGTCAGCATTCTGGTAATCTTGTCAAGCTGGAAGGAGACTGTTGAGAGAAGAAGTCCTGGTTAACAGGGTCAATTTTAACTTTACATCATTTGAGAGTGGAGCTTTAAAGAGTTAGTTATAATTGGATGGTTCTGTCGCCATCCTAACACGAAATATGTCGCGACCCGGGCATCCTGAACACAGAACAGAGCTGGTCACCCGCCAGCCTGAACGTCAGTGAGGACAGGTGTGCAGCTGAACTCTTAACGGATCATCAGATCTTTTCTTCCAGTCCAGGGACCTGCTTCACTCTCTCATTTCACTTTCAACACGAGTCAGGCAGCAGGCTCGTCACTCACTTATAGGACACGGTAGCACTTGCTTTGGCAATAAGTGCACACATCTGTCGGACCCACTTTTGGGAAGCTGAGGTTTTCCCCACTAACTTCTGTCTTTCGTCATGTTGCTGTCTGGTTTCCCTGCAGACCTACATTTTGTAATCTGTTTCTTTCACAATGTTTCCATATTTCTTTTAACTGGCATGGCAGAGCAAAGTACTTGACATAAAACGGAAGACTTGTAGGTACTTTGGACTCCTCCCAATGTTTGATGAAGCAATGGAGGTGCCAAAGCAGAGCAAGCCAGAGGCCAGATGCTCAGGCTGGTTTTTAATTCTGCGTCTTTTATATAATTAAATATGCTTGACTTTACTTTTTTTCACCAGACTTAACTGTACCCGGACTTTGCATCTACACACATTTAGAGGGTGGGGACATTTTTGCAACGAGTAAAAACATTAGATACTGTGGCAATACCAAACCGCATGTATATTATTAATAGAGTCAGATATGAACAGATAGGACAGATATTGAGACAATAATCTACCGCTGGACAGAAATGTAGACCACCTCTCCAACATACGAGCAGGTTACCCAGACTATCATTTTGCATCCCGCTGTGGTCTTTTTGCATAATTCACTGGTCATTTGGCATCTCTTTGCACTAATTTGTGTGTCTGTGTAGCGATTTAGTGTCTCTTTGAAATAATTTGATTCTCTATCTGTGTTGTTTATGTTTTATCCCTTTACTGTACTCATGCATCTGTTTGCTGTGGTATTTGTGTATTTGAGATCAATTTACATCCCTTTTGGGTCATTTTGCATCTCTCAGGTAATTTTGGTCCCTTTGTGGTCATTTTGCATCCCTTTGGATAATTTTGCATCCCCTTATGGTCATTTTGCATCTCTTTGTTGTAGTTTTGGGTCTGTTCCTTGTTGTTTAATGTTTTATTGTTGTTGTTGTTTTTTTGCTGTGTTTTTTGTCTCTTTGTCTTCTACTAACATAACCTAATAGGACCCATGCCAACCGGGCCCCGCCTCTACCTCGCTCAGAGCCTGCAACCTCAAAATGACTTGAGAATTGCGGCAATGTCCCGAGGGCAGTGACAGTCATCAGTGTGCAGTGATGAAAGACATTTGTGAGCCAGTGTAAGTGTGTGAATCACACTGAAAACTGTTATTAAAAAGTCTTTGATTTAATTAGTAGATACTAGACTGAGGCGTGTACTGTACAGTTCATTGTTCTGCTCTTTTGTTTTCATCCACGTGATGTGTCATAAACCTGCAAACCATTCACAGCAATGCAGTTGGGTCTTGTTTTGCTTTTTATTAGGTGACTCCTTTAGGCAATGCAGAACTCCTGGGTTGTCCTGATTTAAGGTATGTTACTCTGACAGATGGCTGTGAGATGTAGAGTTGCACCTAACGTCTTGAAATGCTGATTGTGATTTAGTTTGGAAAATGTGCATCACAATTCTATAACAAGCTCATGTCTTCAAATTATTAGTTTGTTTGCTTTCCACCAACAATTCAAACATGTTACATTAATGATGATGATATAAAAAGAGCTAAAGGTGGAATATTCTCACGTGTGAGAAGCTGGGACCGCAAATATTTGGCTTTTTTTTTCCTTTTATAAATGATCAATTTGTAATCAACTCTTCTGACTTCTGATCACTGTTTACTGACTATTATATTTAGCAGTAACACAATGCAGCACTTACTGTAAGATGACTCTGATATTTGGGAAGTAATGAACCATGTTTAACACAATGCTCTCAATCTGGGATAGTGGCATAGTTGAGATGTTTAAGCTGCCTGTATGAATCAACTCTGACAGCAGCTGTGTGAAAAGAAGTCATCCCTGCATCACTCTAATTCGAGGCAAACACATGTTTTATTTTAGCATAGTTAGTGTTGCCTTATTGTAAAGTATGTTCCTGTTGGTATGCTTTGATTCCTAAATAACTCTTCAATCAGCTGGTGGTCTTGGCCTCACAGAAGCTCTTTGCCAGATTGTTCTTCCTCACTCATGCACGACTCTCCAGCACGTTTCCTAGGACTACCTTCCCGTTGCGAACCCTGCCTGCCTCTGACCATCCCATCTCCTCTGCTCCCAGGTAAACGCAGCGGCTTTCTGTCCCCGGCTTTGAGTCTGGTCACTGCATCCTCAGTTACTGTTTAACATGTGGCTGTCTGATGAGTCAGCTGCCCCGTAGCTTCCTCTGGCTCAGAGACCGTCACTGTGTTGCCACATTTCCTATCATAATGACACAGAGATTTGTCTAGGACTCAAATGCTGCGCACAGAATTGCCTCCATGTAACAGTAAAATACACTACATGAAATAAAACAGCATCAGCTGTGTGAGTCACAACAAAATTTTGGACATGACAAATACTGCACACACCTCATAACAAAAAACCCACAATGAAACCGTTGCACAATCCCTTCAGCCTGACGCAGCTTTGTTCTAAACTTTGATAGAGTTTGGCACAAAGGAATTTTTAGAACGATTGATTTTACTGTGGGGAGGACATGTGATGGGTCGGCCAATTACGTCTGAGCTTGCCTGAAAACAGACTGTTAAAAACTGCCTGGCCTAAAAAAAAAAAAGCAAAAAGCAAATAGACAAGAGCCTTCCACTGGTCAATTACCGCAGTGATTGATCACTAACCCCAAGTGCTATGGAGCATTAAGACTGCACTCTGGAGCAATGAGTAAAAAAGCCACGTGGTTCTGATGGGTCCAGATTTAGCCCGTCCCAAAGTGACTGGCGCATAAGGGTAAGAAGAGAGGTGGATGAAGTGATGCACCCATCATGCCTACTGCCTACCACACCAGCCTGTGGGGGCGGTGCTATGATCTGGGATTGCTTCAGTTGATCAGGTCTCGCCTCAGCAACAATATGTGTCCAAAAAATTAAGTCTTCCCAGATGGCACGAGCATATTCCAAGGTGAGTCAGTGCCACAGACCATCAGGATCAAATGGCGTAAGAGTGTCTCAGAGAGCATGAGACACTGTTTCCACCCATGGATTGGCCTCCACAAAGTTCAGTACTTAACGCCATTGTGAATATTTTGCGTGCGCTGGAGAAGACTTAGCGCTGCAGCCCAATCCTCCCGTCATCATCTCTCATCTCATAATCTGTCCGCTTTATCCGTGAGGGTCGCGGGGATGTTACCGCTTTATCCCCTTTTTCAAGGGGTCGAGGGGGTTACTGGAGCCAATCCCAGTTGTCTCTCGGGGCGAAGGCAGGGTACTGATCATATAAAAACCTAATCCTCTGGTCCACAGCATGCACTCTGAGTCTGCATAAAAAAATGAAGTCTCTCCTGTAGACGAGAACACCAGAGTTCACCAGAGTTGTCCAAACAGAGTGGATGTTTGGACATTCATTTGTGCAGTGTGATAAGAACTTAAGAGCCAACACACTCCAGTAGGACACCTGTGCTGACTGATCTGGATTATGAAAGAATGTCATCGAGTCTGACACACTGACTTCGACTGGTTAAAAAGGAGGTTGTGTTCTGCGCGTTCCTCCGCCTGCTGACTCACCGGCTTCCCAGCCTGTTTCAGCACGTCCTATCAGCTGGTCCACCAGAGACGTACCTGTATCATTACTCGTCATCAAACATCATTGCCAACTATTCCTGGTTTCATGCGTGCTGCAACTGGGTCCTAACACAACACCGTTACAGGAGATGTAGATCCTCCTGACATGTTTTAAGACATAGAAAAACTTAGAATAATCATTTTTGTCCGACGATGACTTCGCCAAAATTGCACGTGTTAATGGACTAAAATGAGACTGAATGTAAAAAAAAGACTTTCTCAGCAGATGAATGTGAAAACAGGCCGCGAGTATCAAACTCTGCACATACCTCCTGAAGCTCAATCATCACAGTAAAGGAACAATAAGCAACACGTGTTTTTAGGGACATTCAGTTGCATAGTTATGTAAAAATCTGAATCTGTCAAACACATGAAGTGGAGCACTGGCCACAATATGTCTCTCTCAAACAAAATGAAGCTCATTCGAAGGTGCTTTTTGTAAGAAATTGATTTTTGAGTGTCATTCCCAAATAATGACACTGTGGAATGACAGCTGATCGTCCTACAACCCTGAAGCGTCAGTAATTGACGAGGTTGGGAATGAGACTCCAGTGCGTTTCTCTAACAGCTGTAGTGACAATTTATTAAGCATATTAAGATGTTACACATAAAACCTAACAAGCGCCTTGACAGCTTCAATAAAATGCCGCTTTTAAGATGATACGGATATGTGATGTGAGTTACTAATTATAAACCAATAACAAGACAACACCCTGAAAGTGGCCACGCTGCATTGTTGATACCTGTGGGTTTTACTGCTGTAAGATGATAAAAAATATTATTTGTGGATTATTAATCAATTTTGTCCCATCATGAGACATTAATCATTAGAATGTCTGGTAGTCCCAGACAATAAATAATTCAAGGAAGATTGAAGGAAGTGATTTTTCCAGCAGAAAAGTCACTCAGAGCCACGACACTTTCAGTCTGACATGTAGACACAGACACCTGCAGGTTTTTGTCTTTTGACCTCAGGATGCAAATGAAAAGGGAGCAAGATACCACAGTTTTCACATTCATCTGCTGACCGAGGTTTCACATCTCAAATCTCTGCAGAACACGTTCTTTTTTTTTTTATTAAAATGTTTATAGCATTGAACAACAAAGGAAAACACATACATTGAAAAAAAAAAACAACCTCTAAAAATAAACAGAAACAAAAAAAAGAGAGGAGACGGAACAGAAGAAGAAAATAAAACGGCAGTGATGATGAAAGTGTGTCAGGTGATCAAAGCGCTCCGTTACCTGTCAATGTACCCTGAATATACTCTATTCCACCTCTCCAAGCTGCCATTAGCCACGAGTGTAATCCTCTCCATTTCAAATACTTGTGCTATTGTTTCATACCACGGATGAAATTCTGGTGTTTTGAGTTGTTTCCTTGTCAGCTTCAACATATTCAAGACCTTTCACTCCTTTAATTTTGTCTTGTGATGCATGTTAATACCCGGACAATTTTCGCATGTCAGGGATTCCTTCATGTCAAGAATGTCTTTAATGGCTTTCTCTTCCTCTTCTCAGAAATACCTTATTACCGGACATGTAAAAAAATATATGTGTATGATTTGCGTTACTTTCCCCACATCCTCTCCAACAACCACATCCTGCCACAGAAGAGTTCCTTCCAGTGTTATGTGGGGTTAGCTGACTCTTTTCCCATTTTTCTTTTACTTTACTTTCCAAAATTGTTAATTTTTGCAATAGTTTGTAAATACATGAAAGTTTCGTCCTACCTTTATATCGGTTTTCTATCAAATATTGTAATAATTGATTTCCATTTTTTTCCTCTTCTAGATTCTAGAACTCCTTACCTGTAGATATATATATATATAATTTTAAAAAGTGCTTTTTGCTCTAGGCCATACCTAAAACCTACATGTTGAACACATGTTGGTCGATCATGTTTTGGAGGTTACAGCTGGTCTGGAGGGCCAGTTGTGGCTCAATATGCAAAGGTTGTAACTTGAAACCTCCTGTGCACAGCTACTGAATGAGAATGGACCCCAGAGTGAAGCAGGAGCGACCGTGTGTACGTTCACAGAATGATGAAGTAGATGCAATTTTAAGGAAAAAAGTGACGAGAAAGAAACTTTGTGTTAAAACTTTATGGTGCGCAAATTATTATTCCAGCAGCAGCATTCGTTTAAAAACCCGCCTGGAGGAAATCTTAAAAACGCTGCATTAACACTAATTTATAAACACAAGCGGTGATGGAAGTGAACCAAGGACACTTACACAAAGTCCAGCACTGAACTTCAGCACAGTAATGAAGTATATGTGTGTGTGTGTGTGTGTGTGTGTGTGTGTGTGTGTATAATAAAATATGTATTACTCCAGGATCTATGAGTACATGCTGTTGATGAGATTATCACAAAAGCTGACACATTGATTTAATGAACCTGATATAAACATTTAAGTTATTTCCCCGCACATTCAACATCTGTCTGCGGATGTTTGGTGTGAGT
>CAEMYA010001996.1:3719133-3757461 GCA_903131615.1 Diplodus sargus
TTGTTTTTTTTTTTTTTTTTTTTTTTTTCATTTATTGGTTTATTTTACGCGGACAGGTCTCGACAAACGCAGCTGATTACCAGGATCAGGCCGAGTTGTTTTTACAGATTGTTGCGTTGCAGTGAAGCAGGTCGAAGCTCACGGATCAGCGCCACAAACTGCAGCTTCACTCTCACTACAAGGTAAAGATTCGATACTCTGGTTTCCAGACTGGAACCAGAGCTGGATCAGCAACCTGAGCTGAGCTGAGCTGCAGCTGCAGGAGGCATCGTGTTCATCTGTGTCTGTGGTGATTACATTTACTGTTCGGTAGAACACAACTCCGATCACGGAGGCTCAACCATTTGTATAATTTGATGCACGAAGTGATGCATGAAGCGGCACAGTGGGGAGGATGAGTTCATGCGCCAGGGCTCCAGAAATCCCGCTCAGTCATTAGTGTACGCTCCTGCTGATCATGAAACACTCCTGCTTACCCCATTTCTGCCGACTACAGAACATGTAAAAAAATATATATATAATTTAAAAAAAAAGAAGGAAGGAAAGAGAACCAAGATGTAGAATATTGACGAAATTATAAAAATTATATTTTATAATTATAAAAAATCCCAAATCTTGAGATTAAGAGTGGAATTATAAAAGATAAAGTCAGAATTGTAATAAAAAAAGAGTCAGATTAAAAATATGACAATCGTTGAATTGTCCTCATAATTATGATTTTGCTTCTCATATTTGTGATTTTTCCTCATTATGTTGACTTAGTTCTCATAATTGAAACTTTTTGTCACATAATTATGACTTGTTCTCATCGTTTTAACTTGTTTTCTCAATTTAAACTTTAACTTGGAAATTTAACATTTTATCTCATAATTTTTTGTTAATTATTTTGTTTTCTTTTTTTTTTTTTACAAATGGACTTCCATAAAAACACATCTACATTAGAACACATCACATGTCCCAAAAAAACAAAACAGGAAAGTCATCTAATAGCTGGACACAAATACTGCTTGACAGAAAGACGAGCTTCCCGGTTGAGTCAGCGATTCTGCAGAAAGCGTTGTTCAGTGTTGACTCACCTTCTCGGGCCGCCTGACGCTTTGGTTTGGTATTCAGGCGTTACCAGTGCAGCTGCAGTCGAGGCTCCCGGGTATTGTAGAATTGGGGACCACCAGGGAGGCAAACGCATAGCTGAGAAATGTTTTTTCTGTTCTGGAGCAAACGCTTTACAACTTCATCTCAAAAACAGAGTTTACAGCTCATTTTTGGGGCGTCCTGGTTTGTCGATCCAGACCCTGAATGTCACATCAAAGGCAGGGAGGTCATCCCAGCTGAGCACCCACTGAGCATTCACCTGACCGAAAAACATCAGTCTCCCTCTGGGAAAATGTACATGAACGCCCCTCAGGTCCTAACAACAACTCTTTTAATGCACGATACAAACATGGCGGATGAAATTAAACGCTTGGGACGGGAAGAAGATTCTTTATTATTTCAAATTCTGCACATCAATATTTTGCTTACATGTAATTTGTGTATTGTGGAATTGGCTTGTAACTGCTGTCCGGGCAGAGTGACCTAATCTCGTGAGAGATGTTATCTTCTTCTGTCCACATTGTTTCCATGAGTGAGCTGTTAGAAAAAGTAGACATTCAGAATTGTATTGGCACTAATATTGATGTCCTGCTCTTGTTATTCTAACTATATTCGTGAATTCTTCTTCTGTTCATCCCGGACTTGTAACAACTCAACATCTGCTGAGGATCGTTGGGATCTCTGCGGCTCTCCTCCAAGTCTCTGTCCGAGCTCAGGCGGTCCCGTCCAGTTTGAGACCAGCCATGGCGTCGGCAGTCTTTTCCTCTTTGCCGCCTTCTTCTCCCTCCTCCTCGTCATCGTCTTCCTCTTCCTCCTCCTCCTCGTCGTCATCCTCCTCCTCATCATCGTCCTCGTCGTCCTCGTCCTCATCGTCCTCTCCATAGTTGTTCTGCTGGTCTCGGCCTCCAGCCGCCAAGTTCTTCCAGTAAGAATCGTACCCCGACGCGCCGTCGTCGTAGTCGTCGTAATCGTCATCAGCACCAGCCTGGCGGCCGAATTTCAACGTGCGAGCTGCAGAGAGCAAAGGTGTCACGTTAAATCACTGCAAACTGTTTTCCTGAAAAATACCTCCTGATTGGTAAAGTACTCAGATACCGCTGTTGTGAACACTCATGATGAAAAAGAACAATTCTATACGCTGCATGACCAACAAATCAATTTAACCATTTTCTAAAGTTACATCCGTGTTCCTTCTCTGGAAGCTGGAACTGGCACAACTTCTTGCTTGTTTTTGTAATGACATGAGAACAATATAAGCACATTATTTTGCATGAAAACATAAATTAAGAGTGAGACAAAAATGATAAACCAATAAGACCTTTCAAACTTTGTTTCAGCCATCTTTGTTTGGATTAAAGAGAAACTGGCTCTGTTTACGAGAAGATAACAATGATTGTGTGGGCAGCAGAAGGGCTGTTTCCCTTCTTTGTCGTCTGTAGTAACTTCAGAACAGCCGTAACTGTTAATCACTTTCTGTGTGTGTTTTTTTTTTTAAAGAGCACGTGTTATGAGTGCTTATTATTAGGAAAACAGATGCTTCCAAGCACACACTTGGCTCTGGCATTCGAAAGTAGTCAAGCAACGACTCATTGACAAACGCGCTGCTGTTCAAGGAACAGAAAATTAGGGGTGATGCAAGTTTGGCAGGGAACGTCCATGTTTCCTGGTCTGGATGATGTGATTTAATGGTAACATGCAAATCACCGCTGAGCTTTAACGCAGCAGCTGATTGTACGTCCATGTGATTTTTTTCAAAATGTTTCAAGCTTTACTTTTCAGCAAAGCTCCTCAGGCAGAGCAGAGCATTGGTTTGACTCTTGCCCCGTTTCTCACTCTGTGATGCCTACAAGTCCAAAAATAACAGTCAGATGAGAACAGGGGGTTTGAGAGAGGTCAACTCTGTGTCAACACTAAAGGAGAGAGTGGAGTGGAAAGTGGACAGCTAAATGTTTCGTCAAGTTACTATTTCCACGGTCAAGAATAAGCCTTCGAGCTCAGTAAAGCAATTACATTACATTAGACCTACTAATTTAGTGCCTTTTAATCAGAATCACCTCTTTTTGTCGAGGAAACGTGTTGATATCACAACATCTTGTCAGGCAAAGTTCAGTACCAGGTGAGTGAGGAAATACAGCAGCCACAGACAATAGAAGAGAAATTTGCTCGATAGACATTTTATGGGAAATGAAAAGCTCATTTCTCGAAAATGTCGTTTCAAACTCTTTCTGTTTCGTTTTTTAAGTCAAGGCTGTTGCAACTTCCTCCAAAAGGGCAGATTTACTGGAAACAAAGGCTTCACGCAGTTTGAGCGGTTTTTTGTGCGAGACTCACTGGACATGCTGAGGTCTTTGGTCTCCTGGGTCTCGTGACCACACTTTGGGCAGGGTGGGCTTTTTCCTTTCTCCTGTTTGAAGACCTTGCTCTTGGCGTGGTCGTCGCAGTAACAGGCCTGAGAGGACACAGATGAGCGGTTAACAGGACACACACATTAGCTTGATGTATAGCTTTATTTTGGTTTGAAATATGAGAGTGAAACCCAGTGACTGCTCAGGCTTGTTTGAGTTAATTCATCATCGAGTCTTCCTTTTCTCTGGCATCAAGTACACAGCCTCTCACCTGCCCTGTTAAGGATTTACAGCTCTCTGTTCTCCTCCTGTACAGTGTGATAAAGCTCTTCAGACCATTTCTTCTTTCATTTTATGTCTCTGTGACAACCAAACTGTGTTCTTAGAAGGCTCGCATTAGCTGTACGTATGTAACAATTAGGAGTCAGACAATATCGTTTTAGTTTCTTTCCTGATCTTGTTCTTTTCTTCGGTGGGAAAAAAAATTTAACCTCAAGTTCCTTCAAAGGAAAAGTTTAAGGCCAAGACTCCGGATGTAATCATTCCTCTTCTCCCAGGATAAAAGATGGGAACAAACTAAACAGTCCTTATTCGGTGTTGAAATGCACGGGAGTCTTTTTTTTTGTACAAAATGTGCTGGAGGAAATCTCCTGCGGTACAACCACAATTCCGAAAAGGTTTGTGTACAAAGTTAGTGAAAACAGACACAAGCATTTGCAAATGAACTGTGTTTACTAACAAAACAGTTGAACAGTTTAACGAAGTGTTTTGAGCCCATGTAGTAATCTCATTTGTTTCACAACCTCGCCCCAGCTTTGCTTGTGGACGACGGAGCCTTTCCAGGACCCCCCTTTCACGACACTGTTTGCGATCAATCACAACTTTACAAAAGTCAACAAGTCTTTTGTTTCCAGGCGAAACTTGTGTGAAACATGTTGAAAATCAAATTCAGAATAAACATTCAGTATTTACAATCGTCAATAGAGCTGATGACGTAAAACATAACAATATTGTCTTTGTTTTGTTTTCAGCTGAGTTTACTCCAAAAAGGGATAAACATTTTACTTGGGTTTTTCAAAGTGTCCCGATTTTGAGATTGGAAATTGGAACAGAGGTTGAAATTCCTTTGCTGGATATTATTACTTTCAGCTGATGTCTTCTTGCCTAGTCATTTCAACCACACAAGCACTTTGTAGAACAGAGGTAAAATGTCCTAACTTTTGTTGTTCCGAGGATATTACCCACCTCTAACCCGCTGACGGGGATGGGGGAATGGTGCTCTGACAGCAGCTTTGACCTCATTTTGAGAGCTCACTTTGACCAATTGGATCACGCTTCCTACTGTTACTGGAACATTTTCTATTTTCATTTAGTTTCAATTGGTTTGTTTACCGCTTGCCATGGATATTTCCTGTTGTGGAGATAGCTAAAAACAGCAGCAAGTCAGAGGGGGATTTTCATTTGACTTGGTTGGTTGTTCTCCGTTGTACAAACAATCTGTGATGTGAGCCGATAAGATGGTTGTCACTTTACATGAAAATGCTCAGTGCAGCCTAAGGAGCAGATAGACGTGTTCGTAGTGGTTTAGGCACAATAAGCTCCCTTCACTGTGACTTCTTGGTTTTCTCCTCACCTTACAGCGCAGGCAGGAGTGTTGCCCCAGTCTATTACAGGAAACACCTAAAATGGGAGGCAAAGGCAAAACAAAATCACGTTCGCACCTCTGCACACATACCCTCCAGATATTATTCTGTGGAAGACAAGACACACTGCACTTTCTCCATCAACCACAAAAATTACATTGTGAAAGCAAAAGCGAGATGACTCACATTTGTATGTTTCTGCCTGAAGGACTTGGCAGCTTGCCTGGTGCTCAAACTGATCATCCTCACACAAGAAGTTTTGACAAAACGAGCAGCGGAAGATTCGGCCTCCTACTCAGGAAGTTTAAACAGTCAGTGGTGATCTTTGGCGTGACTCTGACATGCCTGGGTGAATTTTGATAAAACTTACCATGATCCCACACACTGCGCTCACACTCAATGCAGTCTGCATCCGTCAGGGGACACGCACAGGCATGAGTGCTCAGACATTTCCTGCCGTGGCACACCCACGCTTCGCAGAAGTCACATACTGCCCCCTAGTGGAAGACAACGACAAGGTTAAAACAAAGACTTTGCTCAGATTTAGTTTTCTTGAGTGACTGTAGAAAAAAAGAAATTGACCATAAATAAATAAATTGCAGTTTATTGTTAAAACCTGCTTCGTGCTTTTGTTATTTAGTAGGTAGTACTTACTGATCACTGAGCAATGGGTTCATTCATCACGAGCATGCTGTTATCGGTTTGCATAATAATTCTGGGAAACTATTATACACAATTACAGCACTATCTCATAAAGTCATATCACTGGTGGTCATCAATATGAGGTCCAGAGTGCACGATATTACAACATGTGCACAAAGTACGCCAATGCAGCGTGACATTAGAGGTATAATTGGTAATTGTTCTCGGAATGAAGAGCTCAACGCACGTTTGTTTGGACAGTACTGCCCAGTGCTGTTTGCACACATTTCACAACTTCCTGGGGGGCGTGGCTGTCTGTGCAAATGACCTGGACAATCTTGCTTTGATGTCTGAATCTGTGTGATACTGTAGGACAGGCAGTTTGTTGACTTAAGGTCAAGGCGACTTTTACTTTCTCCCATAAAAGGAATTTCTTTTGGATTACAGAAAATACACAACAAAAACATACTGACTGAATAAAGGCACACTTTAAATCACTGGCCTGAACTAAAACAACCAAACACATAATTAATAATTATCATTTAACACTTCAACTAATTACTTCTGTGTATATTGTACATCCCTACAACAACCAGATGCTCCCATTAGGTTTGATAGGTCAACATGAGTTGCTGCACAAACAACCATTCTCGCCGTGTGGCTGTATCCATCCTAACTTACCACCATGGCCATTCCAGTGGTGTGGATCCCAGGATGCTTGATCACACAATCTGATGACTTCATGCATTTGGTTTTGCCTGACAACACAAGTGTGAAACATTACATAGTTTAAATTTGTAGCAATTTACATGTATTACACACTTTTTTATTGGCCATAAGTGAGTAGATTGTAACGCGACGTGAAAAATGAGACCATGCCGGTCCCTTTTTGAATTGTTTTTACAAGCCTGTAGACGATTTGTTAAGTTGCTTAATGCTGCTGGACTGTGGATTTCTTTGTCAAGGATTCAGGTTGGATTTCCCACGACAGTCCAGAGGATGTTACTTTATACTTCTTTTTCAATTAGAGAGTAAAATGAATAACGAAGTGAGTGAATAAACTCACAATTTGTCGTGTGTTGACGGTAGTTGCAACTACTATAGAAGAGACCCAGTTGTCTTTCTATATTTCCTTTTCCTTTAAGTTTGAGAAAATAACTCCATGATGAAGTCGGGAAGGTTATCTCAGCTTGGCAATGGATGTTTTCTTTTTGTGCAAGGCTGATATACCTGCATCTTATTCCTCTCTGCCATAGATCTCTATTTTTGTTTTTAAAAAATGCATCAGTTACTACAGTGTTGCACTGGGTGACACCATACAGGCCAACTCTCAGTTTTTTTCACTGCCCTCTCCTGGTTTCTTCTCGGGTCACAATTCTCCTGTATTTCCACCAACTTCTGACTAGCTTTAACAGCGTTGCCCTCTTATTTTACACAACCTGTTTCTGGCACTGCACAGCCTGCTGTTCTGCTGCACCTACACCTCCTTTATGACTGAGAAACGGACAGAGAAATGGAGAAGAGAAAGAAATAGTGCAGCGAAAGAATTCCTGTTTCTTCCAGAAATCTTTTAATTAAACTGCTGTGAATTTAGCAATTTTGAATTTTTGGCAGTGAGTGCACAGACTCTCTCAAACGTGAATGAATGAATGAATGAATAAAAAGTGATGAAATCCATCTATGCTAGAGAAACATGAAAGTTTATACATGCTAGAGGGGCAAATTATTTTACATTGCTTTCTGAGAAATTTAAGTTGCAGTGTATATAATATTTTGTTGGGAATGGTCTTCGTCCAAAGAGCTTAGATCAATCTCTGCTCAGATCTTCACAAAAGGTGGAAATTTCAGCTTGATAATCTGCCAGAGACTCTTGGCGAGATAACCGTAGCTCACAGCTCAATGCTTGTAAAGTAGGAGTCATGTCCAGCGCCATCCTGTGAATCTGTGCCGCCGAGTTTATGCCACGCGTTTTACTTTTCTGTGTTCCTTCTCGTGTGAAATATGGCTGTATGTTGTGCTGTCCGATTCAATACAGAATACAGTTTGGAAGGAGATGATCAAATCACAAATATGTGATGATACGATAGAAAATATTCGGGAGCTGTGAGACTTCAGTCTACTCCATAGCAGGCCAATCAGGGAAGTCTGTGTATGTATAATTTTGTTATCTGTATTTATTTTAAGTCACCAGAACGCAGTTCAACAAAGTCTCTAAACCTCAGATTCCTGCTTTGGTTTTGAAATCCTCCCCTATTTCTTTTAAAGGCTGTTGAGTGTGGGTGACACGTCCGGTAAATACTCAGTAACGCACCTAATCCATGGCTGAAAATGTTCTCCCGTTTGAGTGGCGATTGTTAAAAACTACACTGATCAGTTTTTATTTTATTTTAGATATATTACTTGTAAAGTTGTATATATTAATGATCTATTATACAGATTTATGTCCTCACAGTAGGGACGTTTTGGCTTTGGACGCTGGCAAGGGTTCAAGAGATGACCCAACATCCTGTAGGGTTTGTTATATGATTTCATGATAAAAACATATTTAATGACACATTATATACAAAAGGAAACAGTGCAGTGAACTCACCACACTGAGCGCAGATGGGCAGCTTCTGCACTGAGTTGCAGAAGTAGCAGAACGCTCTGTTCTTCTGTTTTCTACCAGGTGACATTACAAAGAGAAAACATATTTATGACCAGTTACAGTCTCCTTAAACATCGGAGTTATCAGTATCTAATGCAACACTGTCACTTACCTCTGACATTTTTCACACTCCTACAAAACAGAAGACAAGGAAGTCACAGTGTTAGACGCAGTGCTTACAAATGTATGACGCTTGGACGCTTGTGTATTCGTGTTTTATTACGCACCATGGTAACGTTGCAGGGGTGTTTGGCCACCTCCACATGATCCCGGTTGGCTCGACTCTGTTTCTCTCGCTCCTTACGGCTCTCAGCCTTTTTACGGGCGCCGGTTTTCTTTTTGGGCATTTCTGCTTCGACTGGGCCGCCGTCCACAGAAGCTAACGGCTAGTTTGACGTCGAGTTAGCTGCGAAAACACAAAACATTTACAGTTGCTGCAGACGTGGATGGGTTAGCTAGTCTATCTGAGAGCAATCGAGCTAACCGAGGATAACTTGGACTCTTACTTTGAGTCTTTTATTCAACTTTCATAATCGATAATGACGCGTGGAATCGTGCCGGTAAAATACTGCTATATGGCAAACGAAATGGTGATTAAACGACACATTTGTACCGGTTTGTAACGTTTTAGTGAACGTTGTCTGGCTGATCAGCCCGCGGTGACAGTTGTGAAGCTGCCACGAAGAGTCACATGTTAGCTTAATTAAAATAACTTCAAGTTAAAGCCGTTCACGTATAATATGTAGCTAGGCTAGCAGTATAATTGCTGCTATTGAATGTTAAATATACGTGTCATTTAATAAATACGAGTTTGATTTGCAATTTTTCTTTTTACCGAAATGATGATCAGTCCGACTTCCTCTAGGTCCGGTCTGCAAACTCGGTCGGTTGAAACACAACGCCGAGCTATTTGGTTCCTACTTCTGCAGCGGCGCTCCACAAGTGCGATAAATAGATACATAAATAAACTTTTGCGCTTAATCCCATGTAATTTACCGAAACCACAATAAGGTTGTGCACAAAAGGAATTATAGTCAAAGGGGCACAATGTAGTTTTGTAAAAAAGAAATTCAAACTCAATATTCATTTAATATTTAATATTAATAACTTAGTAATACAAACTCGGAAATATTTACTATTTCCATAACTTAATAAATAATCTCTTCTCAGAGCAAAAATTAGGTCCCCAGAACACTGTCTGAAGCTAAAAAGGTGGGTCTGCCACATGTTTATTCAGTCATGAAAACAAAGAGAGTTTGTTTATTTATTTTATTTAGGCATTAAAAAAACAGCCAATGAAGATCTTCTCTTCTCATTAAAAATTCTCCCCTAAAACTACACAGTGCTCCTTTAAAGGACAACACAAGGTAGTTATGTTGTGTTTGCTTATGTTTGGCGGACCCTGCCACCTTTCTCGCTTCAAACAGTGTTCAGGGCACCAAATTTACTCAAAGGACAACTTCTTTATTGAGTAATGGAAAAGTAAATATTTCTGAGTTTGTATTACTAACTAATTAATATTGTGAATGTTGAAATTCCAAATTTGAATTTCTTTTCTAAAACTACATGGTGACAATATAATGCGCATTTCAAGGGGCTATATGTCGGAGCTGCAGTTAAAACATTCACAAATAACTAAAATGATCACAGAATGGGAATAAATTGACATGTTGAAATTATGATTTCTATGAATTGTGTTTCAGAGATATCTACTGATGTTAGCGTGCTAACCAGATGTTCCCTCCACTCCCAGTACAAGGCTCCTGTGCTAGTTATGTAAACACCAATACTCCCCTTGGTCCTCGCAAGCTCAGTCTGAACCACTAGCTGCACTGCTAACTGAGCTAAAGGCAGTTACAGTTAGTTGCATTTAGCAATTATGCTGGGATTTTGCATTTTCACCACAACTGGGCTACCTGCTTGAAGGTGTGTCTTAAACCAGTGACCTGCTTGTTCTGATCCCTGCAGTACTATCCTAGAATCATCACTACCAAAGTGGCAAAAAGTAAATCAGCACGGCTCGGTTATATACTGCCCTCCTATTTGTTTGGAGTATAAATCTTCTGTCCGTTGTTCCTGTTTCTTCTTTTTGCATTTTTTAAGGTCTACTTTCAACCTGGTTACAATCCACCAGTGCGAAATGCGAATACTTGTAATTCCCCCCCGGTCTTAAGATTTTGTTCAGGTGTGTATTTCACCTTTTAATTATGTATGTTATTTTTATTTTGATGCATCAAAATTTAAACATTAAAAAAATGCAATTCATAGATTTGCTATGATTAAAACTCTGTGAAAGTCTACAAAAATCAGTGACACCTATCTAACCAGAAAACAAAACCCAAAAGAAATACAGCATTTTCTACAGTTTGTCAATGTATCATATCCAGAAAACAATAACAATGTATATATCAATAATGTATATGTTATCCAGCAGTCTTCATGCTTTTGGACTGTTTTAGCTCCACACGTCACGGGGCCGTCTCGGGCAGCTTGTCCACGCCCCGGTCACGTGCGGATGAGCGGCGGGCCAATCCGGAGCGAGGGCTGGACGCAGCCAACAACAACACACGGCGTCGTCTCCTCCTGCAGGTGGTGGTGTGTGGACACACTCACTTTCAGGACACTTCGTCTGTGAAGAGATGCAGCTATCTGGCTCTGCTTAATGTCATTAGGCAAGCTGGACTTTTGCTGCTGTAAAAAGAGGGACGTGGTGGTTGGAGCTCCCCAGTGAGGAGGAGCAGGAGGAGGTGGTGGTGGTGGTGGAGGAGGAGGAGGAGGAGGAGGAGGAGGAGACCCCGGAGCTCCTCATCCATCCCCGAAACCAGCGGACACAATCACGATGGCACCGTCCCTCATCCGAGCTTGCCGCAGTCTGGCTCTCTCGACGTGGCTGCTGTCGTTCTGCTTCGTCCACCTGCTGTGTCTGGACTTCACGGTGGCGGAGAAAGAGGAGTGGTACACGGCGTTCGTCAACATCACCTACCTGGACCCCGTCACGTCGGAGGTCAGGACGGAGAAAACCGAGTGCGGTCGCTACGGAGAGCACTCGCCCAAGAGAGAAGCCAGAGGTCTGGTGCTGGTGCCGACCCTCCCGCAGGACAGACAGGCGTGCGACCCGAGCGTCAGGTTCCCCCCCGCGTCTCCCAACACCGCCTGGGTGGCGCTGGTGGCTGCGGGGAACTGCACGTACCGAGAGAAGATCCACAACGTCGAAACCCACAACGCTTCTGCAGTTGTCATATACAATGTGGGCTCCAGCGGTGCCAACGACACCATAACAATGCCACATCCAGGTAAGAGGCTGCCCGTCCAGCCGGAGACAAGTCCTCCCTGCTGCTCAGGGTGGAGGGATGGTGATGGAGGCCTGGGAGTGTGGAGTTAGTGGATTATTAAAGGTGCACTGTGTAGTTCAGAGGGTGTGTATCCTTCTTTTTGTTAATGCCTGAATAAACAAACTCTTTGTTTTTCATGACTTAATACACTGAGCAAACAAACTGACCCTTAAGGAGGACACAGCCTGTATTGTTATTTATTTTAAAAAGAAACGTTAAATACCATTTTATTACAGGATATTAAAATAATCCTGACTTCTATCTTTAATAGGAGGCTTCTTTGAGATCTGATTTGTCCTGCAGATTTGGTATGGGAATGAATATGTAGGGGTAGACACACAGTTTACCTCAATATAGTTTAGTTGACCAAATTAAAATACAATTATAAAAACGCATTGTCGGGGATAACGTGTTAGTATTCAGCACTAATTTCTGCCATTATTCCAAAACATAACTGAGCTATAATCTAGCTTCAAACAGTGTTCTGGGGACCTTATTCTCCTCTGAGAACAACTTGTTTCTTCAGTTATATAATGCATATTTCTGAGTTTGAGTTATTACCTCATTAACACTGTAAATATTAAGACTCTGACTTTGAATTTCTCCTCCAAAACTACATAGTGCCCCTTTAAGTGTTGGACACCTCTGGACAAGATTAATGTTTTCATTTCCCTGATGAGGTCCCAGAGCTCTTCTGCCACTGTGTAACCAACGAAATCATCAATTAGTTTCTTGGTGAAGTAGAAAAATGGACCGATCCGCCGATTGTCTGTGGGTGCAACCTTCATGATTTGAGGACATGTGAACTGGTTATTGTTGAACGTGTTTTGATATTAGTTTGAGGGTGGAACTCATGGAGTAACTGATGATGTGAAAAGTTGACAAACGTCCATAATAGAAATGAAACAATACATTTCTTTGTCAGTGAACTGAAACAGTAAACTTCACTCAATATTTAGTAATTATAAATCACCCCAAGCATAGTTTTCTGCACTGTGTTCTTTAAAAACCAAAACATTTTCATATCAGCTGATATCAACTACACATATATATGCCGATAGCAATATTTCTGTGATAGATCAATATCTGTTGAGCATACTGGCCAACGGACATACTGGTCAGGCTTACTTACATTTGTTGCCAGCTATTGGTTCTTGAACGTGCTCGATATTCGGTGTCGCAGACATACAAATCAATCAGAGCTGAAACAGTATTCGTGATCAATTCCCAGCCTCATTTATGTGCCATGCATTCTCAAATAACTAAATATTTCTGAACACACACATTTCAGATTCAATTGACCATTCTTTTCACTGTCTATTGCCACGAGAAATAACTTTAACTTTTAACTTTAATCAGAAGAAAACATAAAGAAAAAAAATGTATTTTGTTTATTTGACAGCTGAACAGAGTCACCAATGCAAACATCTGTACTCTCTTGGCAGGTTAAAATTAATAATACAGTATATAAAACACCGTTACAGGACAAGACACAACAACAATGACAATGAGGTTTCACCAGATGAAGTGTCAACTTGTTGTGAAGAAGAAAAACTACGAACCTGAAGCACAAAGACAGAAGAACAGAGTGTTAATTAGTGTTTTTAACACAATGCTAATCAAGCAGCTCACACGTGCTGACAGCCGAGCACAGTGCCAGTTTTCCCAGTAACCAATCAATAAGAATACCAAGTATTTTTCATTTCATTGTCACACTACTGCGTGTTTAGTGTATCTGCTATACTTCAACAACAGATGCCTAAAAACATGTATTACTAAGCGCTAAACCATAATTGCAAATAAATGATAGTCGTTCTTAACACACAGGGAAATGTTGCCTACAGATGGCAAACTGTGACTGAAGCTTCACTTCACTCACTTGTTGAGCAAAACTGAGAGTCTATCCTTCACACGTGTCCTCATGAATATGAATTAAGAAAATACCAACTATAATCAGCATGTAAACATACAATTTGAAATATACGAGACAAGCGCAAGGTTAATAACCCCTCAAGACAAAGCTTAAGAACATCAAAAACAGGTCACACACCCAAACAGAATTGTGTAAATAAACCTTCTGATATGATCCGTGCCGAATGTCTTCATAATAATCCGCCTTCCAAGGAGGCACATCTCCTTTGTTTGCAGGAGGCTGTGCAGGCTGATGCAGAGATAATTGGACAAACAAGCTGAGTAATTTGTTTGCTACCTGTTCATGACAACCTTTTGTTGATTTGTCCAGTAAGACATGCAGTTCGCAAACAGAACAGGTCACATTGAAATGTCTTATTTACAAATGATGTGAAACAAAGACAAAGTTTAGTTCAAGTAGAATATCAATATAATTCTATTCAATTAAATCCCACGACTGAGGTTGTCACCTGTGAACGTGGGGAGGCATGTCCCCTTCACTTTTCAAAACAATTTCTTGTCAGCTTCACTTTTATTGTTTCAGGTTGGTTTTTTTCTTACTAAAGTCACTGAACATTTTTCCGCACCTGTCCTCCCACAATAATCAACACCTTACTGTGGCCTTCAGGTACCTCACCATTCAGGTGACTCACCGTTTGTCTACTTCATTATCAAAGTTTCATGGTCTGTATGCAGCATGAAAGCAAGATTTGCAAACAAGAGCTCGACCAGCACTGAGCCTTTGGTGCAATGTCGAGACTAACAGTTGGAGACGATATTCTTTTACACATAAACACACATTTTTACAATGATCTCCAAACACATGTGACAAAGATGCGCATGTAACAGAGGCCAGATATTATTCAGTGTAACAATAAACAATACTGCAAACACTACACAGGGCTGAAAAATAGTTCATACCAATGTCATTATAGGTATGACATTTTCCCAAAAAAAACCCAATTTAACAATCAATCATAAGATCATAAGAAATTAAAGTGGATAGTTGAACTTTGTTTTGTTAAGATGTAAACACACCATTATTTAAGTATAAGCTATCTATAAAGAAAAGTAAAAATGATTTAATGTTTGATTACTACAATAATATTGCAGAGGCTTACACAGCATTTGTACTACTGAGAAAAGAAATAACCCCGTTGCAAAAGCTCTTCTCTTATCTCTCTGAATAATGCGATGCCTTATTGATCTTTGGGATTTTTTTTTTTTTATATTGTTTCACTGATCCTGGGAGTCCTGGATAATCAGTTTTTTGTTTACATGCTCTTCATCAGCACACAAACCTGCTGACACAGGCTCAGAAGTCGGTTCTGCTTTGTAAAGTGGTCGCTCTTCTCATATTGCCTCTCTACTCTCCTCTTCCTATTTAAAATGTTGTTTTTCCAAATAAAACAGGCCATTGTCCTATTTCCATTTCTTCTAGTTAAATATTAGGTCTGTAGCTGCCCTAGAGTTGGAATAAACCATTTTCTTCCAAGCATTCTAAGCAGTTATAATGTTTTTTTTAGTTTTGGAATAAGGCTTGATTTCACTCCTATTCTATTATGAGCATCCCTTTCTGGACACATTATTTGTGAGAAATAAAGGTAACTTGAAGGCTATGCACAGTAGTTGTGAGTAAAACCTTGTTTTCCACTTGGCTCGTATTTCCATTGGAAATGGACTCTCAGCTCGGTGCTAGTTTTTCATAAAGGTGTGTCAATCCTGTGCCAGACAACAACAGCAAGAAGTGCCGAAGGCTGTTTGACAAAAGGATCCCTACAGAAACAGATGTTCAAACAAAAATATAAAACACCTGATGACATCATTGTCACATTTTTAACTGATCAGTTTCGGTGTCTTCCACAGGTTTAGGGGTTTCTTGAGTGGACACATTCGGTGAGCGGTTAGAACAGAAAATTTTACTTTTTTCGATTATAAACATCCAATTCCACATCATTTTGGACCTTTATTATGTCTGTGTGTGAAACATTGGAAATAATAGAGCAGATAATACACAACACACAAAAACCTTAATGGTAAAACTTACTAAAGAAGTTCACTGGGGACTAACTTAAACTACTAGATCTGGGAAAAATCATGAAGTTAATTTTGTTTTTTGTTGTTTTTTTCGCTTGTCTTTCACTTGTAATGGAATTTCTTTCATTAATACTTTGCTTTTTTTCTTCAAGTAAATGGACTGCCATCTGTTAAGGGGGTCAATCAGTATTTCACAATTAAACAACCTTTATTCCTCGTCTGTTCAGGGCGAAGCAAACAAAGGCCCCAGTGCACATCACATTATCTGCAACAAAACATTAAGAGACACCAGGCTATTTTAAAGACCTGCCCTACTACAAGCCATGACCTCAATATAAACTTAGACACTTTAAGAAACAGAATCAGCTGCAGGGAGAGGTGTGATCTGTAGCTCACAGAGAGGAGGCTGGTAACAGAGAGTACCGTGACAAAGGAAAAGGCCTTAATGTGTTTGACTGAACGAGAGGCTGCCAAAGAAAGAGTGGAGCACTTTCCTGTCCAGATCCAACACAGCTGGGCTGTAAAATCCACAGTTGCCAGAGCCAGAAACCTCTAACAGCCTGGCTTTATTATTTAAGGCTGAGTGGTGTCAGAGTCATGTTCAACCTTGGACCATAAAGCCGGGTCAGATACTGTGGATTTATCAAATCTGACAGTGTGGGTTTATTCCACTGTTTTAAACTTTGCAGCCATTCTCCTGTCAAAGCTCAAAACTTTACCACTGAAATATCCAATCAAAAATGATCTCAGAAATGAGTTGTATAGAATCAAAGGGAATATGTTTATTCGTTTTCTTGTTGCGAATAAATTGAATTCTTTACCTCCTCCATCAGCCGGTTTCTCTTTTCTTTGGCCAACTCGAGTTTCCACAGTTATCCCAGTTGTGCCACGGTTATCTGGGGTCAGCGACCAGGAAAAACAATGACTCTTCCTGTTTCTGTTGCGCAATGGTGGACTGGCTTCCTTTGTGCCGTAATTCATTCTTCATTTTTGCAGTAAAAATGCCTAGATTACAGCCATTACACTGGGCAATCAGTATTTACTCCAGAGCGATAAATCAAAGAAAAATGTGGCTGTTGATAGTTTAATTTAACTCAAACCATATTTTTTTTCCTAAACATAAGCAAGTCATTTTGGTGCCTAACCAAACTATGACCGTTCTATGACTTTAACAACATGATGACGAAAAGGTCTAACACACCTTTTGCTGTGGTGTCTGGCATTGGGAACATTGGGTTGGCGGTTGGGGCCTCCATGGACAGGACTTGTTCCTGCACATCCCACAGATGCTTGTCAGATTGGGAATCTGGGGATCATATGAACGCCCCGTCGTGTTCCTGAGCAGTTTTAGTGGTGTTGCAGGGAACATTGTCCTGCTGGGTTGGCACTGTCATTGGGGAGTGGTGTAACCAGGAGGTTGTTTACGCAGTCTGCATCAGTGTTTGGGTTGGTGGTGTGTGCGCAGTGGCTTCCACATGAATGACAGAACTCAAGGTTTCCCAGGAGAACATTGCATTGTAACGAGATGATCAATGTTAATCACTTCACCTGTCAGTGGTTTTAGTGTTGTGGCTGATCGGCGTACGTTACGGCAGTCAACATATTCGGCTGTTCAGGTACGAGGACGTGTTGCCGCTTTGTTTACTGTACAGATTCGAATCGACCAGTAATAGCATTTGACCTCCTCATTCATCTCTCTGCAAGGAAGCTAATATGTGTATTTCCCCAAAATGTCAAACATTATAAGCTTTTGGTGTACACTTGCATGATGTCGCCTACTTTGTGTAACTGTCAGTGTCAGGTTAGCATATGATTGTTGTTAAAATGTTCACAAGTTAATTCTGTCGTAATCTGCCTTACTGTTGTCCACTTTGCAGCAGACCAAAAGCCTGCACTTTAAATGAACAGGTTGGTATCCACTAAATGAACCCATTCAGTACTTATTCCTCATTGGCTCCACATCTTTTTACAGGTTCAGCCTCAGTCTCAGACATTACCCTCCTGTTTTAGCAGCAGCTATTTTTGTCCGCTCCAACTGCGTCACAGTGAACTGAGGAAGGAGATAAGAGTCAAGGCTTAGGGAACTCTTACATGCCTTGTTATTCCTTTCCTTATTTCTGTTGGCTGAGGAAACTGAAGATGGCCTCACATGGACATTTTTAAAAGTCTGTAGAGTCTGGAAATAATTAGCCTTTTGACATGAGACATGCAGATAAAATTGTGTTAAAGGAAGACCTTATTATATCTCGGAGATGTGAACTTTTGGAGATGAAAACTTGTAATCTTCACTTTGATGAATGAAGAAATAATTCACTGAGAATCAGGTTCATTTGCTGCAGATTTCCTACACTGTAATCTTATGCGCTAGTGGTTCTGGGGCAATAGAAGTCGCTGGTCCTTTTTACAAAATGTTTGACTTTGGTGAAGGTGGAGGAACTTTTTGGAAATATTTCTAGTGATCATTGTTCCATTGCAGATACTTCCAGGACTGGTTGGGCACAAATGTAAGAATCGCATTGGAATCTGTACTCATTTGTTTATAAAATGCCACTGGCTACAGCTGTACAGTCGTTGAAGTCTTTTCCTTCAAAAGTCAAATAAAGTTGTGTTTCGTGTAGTGCCATCTATCGCCTGGTTAGAGTAAGGTAATAGAATACACATATTGCAGTGCTGTAAAATACTGTGCAAGAGCGTTGTCAACTTAATGATGCTTACATTCACGTTGAGTTGTGGCAAAGGGATTCGTTCAGTTCACTGCTTTCTTTTGCAAGAATTTAGCCATTTTAGAGGGGCTCTATGGATGTTCTGTGTTGCGCTGGAAGCTAGTTGTTAGTTTAAGTAGCAGACTTAATTTCTAGATGTTAGCAGTTTTGCTCTCTGCTAGCAGAGCAGAGATGGGCACTGAGAAAGGGCACTCAAGAATATGCATTAAGTCACAACCTTTGGACTGCTGTGGAAAATCTGACCTGAGTGAGACGCGGAGGGTCTCATTGTACACATAACATCACATATGTCCAATTAAAAAGTTATTAATACATGTAAATTGCTACAGAGTCCAGCATAGGTACTGTGGACATAGGGCTACCAGAAACAAAACCGTTGAGATCCATGCATTTACTCTTCCGATTCCAAAATTGAGTTGGGACTAGGGGTGGGAATCGAGAACCGGTTGCGACTCAGAACCGGTTCCAACTGACCAATTCCATCGGAATTGTACACCTCCAATATGATCGATTCTTCTGAATGATTCTCTCATTTCCCTGCCTGCATAAGGTTTTCCGGTTTTCCTGAAATTTTGCATCACTGTACATTTGCGTCACACTCTCTGCGACGACTCAGACCTTCAACCTCGAGGCAGCATCATGGAGAGCAAGAATCGATCTGAAGCCTGGCTGCATTTCGCCACACAAGATGAGAATTCTGCCGTGTGTAATCAGTGCAATCCTTTAATATATACACAAATAAAACAGAATACAAAAAGGTGTACATCCTTTTTGACATATACTCAATTGAAAACAAAGATGATATCTTTAATGTTTCATCTCATCTACTTCATTGACTTTTGTAAATAAATGTTTATTCTGAATTTGATGCCAGCAACACATTTCACACAAGTCAGAACAGGAGCAGCAAAAGACTTAGAAATTTGTCAAATGCTTAAAACACATGTTTGGAACATTCCACAGGTAAACAGGTTAACAGGTAACAGGTGATAGGTCATCATGATTGGTTATGGAAGGGCCATCCTCCAAAGGTTCAGTCATTGACAAGTGAGGGGGGGATGTTCAACACTTTGTAAAACACGATTGTATGAAGGATGTCACTACATGGTCTCAGGAACACTTTGGTAGCGTCCAGTTGTTTTTGGTATCGGGGTCATATGTTGTCCGGAAGATTCGAGAATTAACTGGTATTATTTGCGGAAGACAGGTTATTTATGTCTTCCCATTCATTTTAGAAAAAACTCTGCAGATGTCTTGCTCACCTTATTTACATTTTTATGGCAGTAAGAAAAAACATTGGCAGAAATTCCAATGAAGAAGAGACTCAGCTCGGGGGCCTGAGAGTCTGAACAGACAGTGTTGTTCAGCGGCATATTACCATCTGTTTGCTGTCCAAACACAGGCTTTTGTTTTCTCTGTCAGTTTGTAGCAGGGTTTGCTTTAGAAGCTTGAACATACATAAGCTCATTTTGATGGAGCAGCCACCATATCACAAGGATAAACCTTTGTGTGAACAGTGGGGATGCTGCCAGCTCGTGTGGCTGTGTGGTTGTGGATGGGTAGAGATCTGTCTATGTTTGCAGATGAACAACCATATTTTGTTTATTCTATTTCTTTTTTCTTATAATTGTAATGTTTGAAGTTCTTATTCTTGCATATGCTTGAAAGTGAAATGTTTTTGAAGACATGATTTTGGTCTTGCTTCTCAACCCTTGTGATATAAAATGTAGCAGCTGTGCAGATTTGACAACAAACCTGTTACATAAAGGGATTTGTGAGCGCGACTGCAATAATGCTTTGGAGCTACATCTGGAAATGTAGCATATCTGTAGTATTCAAAGCCTTTAAGTCCTCTGAAAAAAAAAACCCACCATATTTTCTGTCAGTCTTTAAAAGTTCAGCCCAGAAAATAATTTTAGAATAGCTCTGTGCAGACTTCTGTGCAGTGCATGAGGATTTTGTTGGACCACTGTGCAGCTGGCAGGCTGCACAGGAGGTGCAGTTGGTGATGGCAGGTAGAATAAAGCCACTCTTTATAGCGATTGACAGAAGGAGCGAGGCACCACAGGGAGCCACTGTGACTCCACACAGCCATAAACAGGCGGCAGAAGGAATGTGATGTAACAGTTTATCAGGCTATGGATGTACTGTACAGCTGAGAGGGGAACGCTTTGTTATTCCTTCATTGTGTCTTGAAACTACAAAATCAATTAAGCAGTATGTCCCATGTGTTGTTCCCTCATTACAGACAACTTAAATGATCCAGTTGAGCGTGACGGTGGATTTTTTGAGACAGGTACAGATAGATAATATTTCCATTTCTTTTTTGGATTTCTCCATTTTGGCTACTTATCCCCAGACTTATTCACAGATATCATAACTTCTGTGATAAGTGAATATATGGGCTGGCAATCTGATGATTTCAGATCGTGATCGATCTTGAAAACAAGTCTCTGGAGGCCCCAGAATCCCAAATTGAATTGAAAATATGTTATTCATACCCTTAATACACAGTTGAGCTCAAGCTATCACTGCCGATGGGTTGTGCTAATGCTTTTAGCTTAAAGATTTTGGCTAAAAAAAGAGTTTTAATAACATCTTTTCAAATCAGTTTGGGATCTTGGGGACTGACGAGCTGTCTGGAGCCATTTTATGGTTTCTTCAGATGTTTGTTCAATTTTTAAAACAAATTTAATTGAAATTATAATTGAATTAATTTGTCATAACAAAAATAATAGTTGGTTTGTGAACATTTGGCACTGTAGAAGCAGTTCACAATGTTGTTTTAGCTCTCAGAGGTTGATATATAAAGTAGCCTATGCAGTGATGTTTCTACAAAGAGCTGAGTGTCTGTCTTTTAGCTCTAGAGGCAGAAGGCAAGGCTTATCTGACACCCTGGGAGGCCAAACTGGTGAGGTGAATTAGCTGAGAGGGTGGGGAGAAGTACTGTCTGATGCTAATGCTAACACCAACAGCCCCCAATGGGAGTGTTTTCTATTATGCAAACCCAGAGAAATCCTGTTCCTTGAACACGTTCTTCCTCCAAGACATTTCCCTTGCAGGAGTTCAAAGATGCCTGATGACTCTGCAATGCAAAATCCTTCATCGTGCACGGCATGCAAAGCAACAGAAGGTTGCTTGCAGGAAGCCTCTTACACAGAGAGTGAGGCTTTAGTGGTTGAGTCCTGTCTAAGCTCCAGGGACTGGAGTTTTCACACCTGCTCTGCTTTAAAGCACAATTCTTTATACGCCAGGAATGGAGGTTGAAAGTCTGCCCTCATAATGTTTAGGTAGATTTCTGAGAATTTGCATATTACTGTGATTATTAAGGAGCCAACGCTGTATGCAGTAATAGCATTAAAGCATTCATATGGAAAGGATTGTATAAGTTTTGGTTACATTTGATGTGTAAGAAGGGTTGGAATAGGGTGTACCCTAAGCGTACTGTTACGTATTTGATCTCTAAGTAATCTTGGTTTCTGTTGTTCTGTTATGGGGATTTTGTTTTTCTGTTGTTTTGCTTAAGACCCCAAAATTTTCAGTTTGTTTTAATGAATTTTTCTCACTGGCAGTTTCACTTCATATTAGTTTTAACATTTTGAAATAATTGGGGTTGCAGCTCAAGACAGTTTTAATTATCAATTAATCTGCAGAGTATTTTTTAAAAATAATATAATGATCATTTTGCTGAGAAAAAGTGAGAAATGCCTCATTTCGGTCCAAAACCCAAAGATTTTCGATCAAACGTCATGTATGACTTTGAAGAAGATCAAAGACTCACATTTGTGAAACTGTAACCAGCAGATGTTTATCCAAATAGTTTGACAATTTAATTTCTGTAGATTGATTAATCGATTAATTGACTTTTTATTGCAGCTGTTGACAATATCCAAAAAGACTTTTGTCTTCCTATTTATCTCTTACCATTTCTCATTTCTTTAATTATTTATTCCCTGTACATTGTACTTTACATACTTTCTCCACACAAAAAATAATTGTGTGGGTAGAAATACTGCACAATACAAAACATATTTGAAGATATAAAAAAAACATAGCATTTAAACGGAGGATAGACCTGTTCTTGGAACTGATATTTAGCAGTTTTCTTATCACGAGTATCAGTGTTTTTGGTGTCAAATTGCTGGTTAAATAATACAAATTTAAAAGTGTTCTGCTTTGGCTCTGATGCAGCAACCTCTCTCTGTCCATCTCTTTCACCACTATGTTGTAGAGTCGGATTGGTTACGTGTCACAAGTAATATCTATCAACACTGAATAATCTGAATCTGAAATACAAATATACAAAGTTATCAAATACATGTGGTGGAATGGAAATATGAAGTAGCAGAAATTTTTTTTTTTGAATTTTTTTTTGACTGAAAGTAGTCAAAAGTGTACCCCAAAAGAGTACCATCACAGGTTGTTCTAGATGTTGACGCTAAGATTGCAGATGTATGTTATTGGTCTACTTGATCTAACCTGTGTGTGTGTGTGTGTGTGTGTGTGTGTGTGTGCAGGTACAGGTGATGTCGTGGCCATCATGATCCCAGAGCACAAAGGTCGTGAGATTCTGGCCTTGCTGGAGCAGCACATCGTGGTCACGTTGCACATCACTATAGGAACCCGCAACCTGCAGAAGTACGTGAGCAGAACGTCGGTCGTGTTTGTCTCCATCTCCTTCATCGTCCTCATGATCATCTCCCTCGCCTGGCTCGTCTTCTACTACATCCAGAGGTTCCGCTATGCTAATGCACGAGACCGCAACCAGGTAAGACTGTGTTTAATATAACTATGAGCTGATGTTTATCTGCCTAAAAGGGATTCTCTCAGTGCTCTGTGCTCCTGCAATTTTCCATCTGCCGTGGGGCGCAAGGCTGTAAGGCCAGAATTAACCTGACAGCTGGCTGAACAGAGACACGGCAAACCAGTGAACCATCAACCAACTCAGCTTTCTGGCCCCGTGAGCCGACAGTGCAAATACCCTCTATTGCCATCTCTTTATTATGAATGGCTGCCTCTGACGTTCTTGTGACGTCCGTAATGACAATTCATCATGGTGCCTGTTATGATAGGAGCTGGTGCCGTGACGACCACTGTTTGTGTTCTCAGTTGGAATTATGTTGATTTATGTCGTATTAAGAATTCAGCGGTATTGAACAAATCTGCTCTTAATTTATTCCCATGGTACAATAGTTAAAGCAAGTTGATGTGTTGGATAATTACTGCACTTGTCTGTCAGTTCAGTTAATCTATTCTCATCTGCTCTCAGACCTTTTGTAATGTCTTCTTTTGTCCATTATTTCCTTTTTATGCAAAGAAACTGGTTAATTATGTCCCTCAAACAAGTTAATTGACCATGTCCCTGTCACAGTCCAGAAATAAACCTTAAACACCACGTTCACAAATTTCCCCTTAATTTACCCACAGTAAACCAGCATATCTCGAACACATATTTTAAGACACATTTGGCCTCATTGCTGCCACCAGCTCCCTTTAAACTCCCATCCTGACAGCCAGAGTTGAGGTTGTCTCATGACCTGATCTCTCTAATTTAAAAAAGTCAAATCTTATTAAAAGTAACTGGTGTCACAGTGTTTGTCCCCTGGATCTAGTTCTCTCCATTTCATTAGTTTTCTAGCTGTGATTCAGTGGTGATGTTTTAAAGCAGTTGTTGATGTTGTTGTCAAATCAACGAATCCCAATGTAATGTTTGACCTTGTGAAATTCATATCTTGGTTCCCAGCCAGATTAACATGAGGGCTTGTGATCTTAGTAGAATTTGATTACAGTCAGCAGAATTTACTGTATATGAACAGACCATAGACATACTTGCAGAATGCTGAGCTGCTTGTGTGTTTTTTGTGTGTCTGCTATTAAAAACCTGCTGGTGTTAGTAATACGGTTATTTTATGTCTGCAGAGACGTTTGGGAGACGCTGCCAAAAAGGCCATCAGTAAGCTGCAAGTACGCACCATTAAGAAAGGAGACAAGGTAAAAAATGGTGCACTGCAAACACACTGCAAACGGCACATGTCACAGACAGCAAAGCATGTTTAGCTATACAATGGGGGCTGCACAATTAATCATAATGTAGCAGAGTATACATTCATTTTGAGAAATGTTAATCCTATTTGAATTATATTGTGCTTATTTCATTTAGACATGTTTGAGAACTAATTTGTTTGCCATTTTGCCTCTTTTCTGTTCTGTGTTCTGCGTTTTAGGAGACGGAGTCAGACTTTGACAACTGTGCAGTTTGCATTGAAGGTTATAAGCCCAATGATGTTGTCAGGATATTACCATGCAGGTATAGTTTGTGTGCTTGAAGCAGAACACTTGGTGGGCTTATTTTAAGCATCCACCTAAATAACATCACAACTATCACCAAGTTACAGAAAAAGCATGATTAACCTGCAGAGCTGGTAAACTAGTAGTTACAAAATACATATAGCAACAACAATTACAGTAATGTGTGTGGTTTTTCTGTGCACTGCCTTCTTGTTTGTTCAGGCATGTCTTCCACAAGCACTGTGTGGACCCGTGGCTACAAGACCACCGGACGTGCCCCATGTGTAAAATGAACATCCTCAAAGCTTTGGGAATCCCAGTAAGCTCCCTTACATACATGCGTAATTAAAATAAACATCCTCTGTTAACACTCACAGCCTGCATGGGAGTTATGAAAGACATCTTTGTCATGTTCCAGCTCAACGCAGACTGTTCAGACGACGTTCCTCCAGACTATGAGGCATCTGTCGGGGGTCCACCCACCAACGCCATCAGTGGGGCGAGTGAGATCACGGTTAACGAGAGCTCGGTGGTTCTGGATCCAACCGGACGAGCGATAGGCCTCCAGCAGCTCCATCCTGATGCAGAGACAGAACCTGAGGCAGGAGGGGAGAGCCACATCATCGCCAGCAGTGAGTGCAGATGTCACAACGTAGAGTTCACTAACTGAATTTTTGACATAAAGCTAAACTGGAAAATTGAATCCAGAAAATCCAGGCATCAACACAGGCTCTACAGTATGTGTCCTTAGCTTAGTAGCTTAAGAAAATTCTGCCAAAAGACACACATGGAACAAGATCTTCTGTCCTTACAGTTTGCTGCCTCTGGTTTTATAACCTGTAGTCGGTCTTGTCATTTTGGGGGCTGAAAAGTTTCTTCTGTGGTTTAAATCAGGCCAGCAGCCACCTGGTCAATGTTCCCCAGTTCAGATCCTCCAGGGAAATACAGGAGGGTAAGAATAGTGTTCCCTCTGCAGGAACTCACAACCTAACCCACATACACTCAAATACTTGTTGTGCTGAGGTGTGTTGTGCATTTTAGTACCTTCTGCAAACACCTGACAGCTGTTACTTTGGCGGACGACTGTTACACATCTGCTAACCATCAGCACTAGCGTGATTCCATGCACATGCTCATACACGTGTTCGTCGGCTATTTAGTGTCTGAAGCCAAAATATTTTCCAGGAGCAGGGATGTAGCCAGAGTTTCAAACGTTTTTTAGTCACATGTGTTTATAACAATAAATAAATGAAAATGAATGAATAAAAACTAAATCTGAAAGTGTTTAAACAATAAAAGCTGTATAATGAATATAATTAAATGTACAATAAAATAAGCAAACCCTCTCTGGAGAGTAACTGTAGAATGGAATAGAACTAGAATGGAATTCATTAGAGCGTAAATCTCTGCCAAGGCCCAACAGTCTCCTTTAATTCAGTCAAGCCTGTTCCAATATCTGCAAAATTGACTTTTTTTGGGATCTGCATTAAATTGTAAATCATAGCAACCACATAAATATGCCTTACATTTTAAATGAATTAGATGCACTAGAATACATGTGAAATTAACAAAAGTGTCAAAAAATGCTCATCATGTCATTTATAATCTCTCAGTGTTAAAGACGGTGAGAAAACATTCCTGGGTCCGTCTTTTTATCCAGACTTTTTATGAGGTCTGTTTCGATCGATGGCACTGAAAATCTGTCCAGTAGTTTTTGTGTAATCCTGCTGAAAAACCAAGCAAGAGACATAAAACATGACCTCCTTAGTGGAAATTAAAATTAAAATTAAAGGAAAATACAAAACCATAATAATCGGGTCTGCTGTGGACATTTTTACAAAATGCCCCTCGTCTATCCAGCTCGATGTAATTACGCTTCCCAGTGGTTTTATTGTTCTGCCTTTGGTTTTGTGACCACTCTGAAGTCTTGTTACGGTCAGCGAAGGGTTTATAATTAAACTTTTCAACGTCGTTTGAAGACCTGGAAGAGCAGAATGGGACAGTAAAGACGTAGAGTAAGCTGTGCCAAAGCACTGCTGCGTGTCAGCACGACACACTGGCTCCAACACTTTCTGCTTCCAGGCACAAACGCTGTCCACACACACAATTACTGAGTCTAACTAGGGACACAGCCAATAGTGATGGACGGCACAGCTGATTACACAGCTTACTTGTCTTATAGCGTGTGTCCTTCTTCCCTGCACTCCTCCTTAATGTCAACTGTAAATGCGCAGTACAGAGAGCACAACGTAACATTTCCTGACCCTTTTGTTTGTATTGAAGTTCTGCTTTAGTTATTATTCTGTTCGATAGTGTTATTTGTAAGTGCTGAGAGATGGAGGAGATGTGAGCGCACTGTGTTCTGAAAGATGATCAAATTTCTTATTTGAAAAAATGTAGATTCAACGTGTTTAGCCACTGATAAAAACAATAATAGTGTTGTTTTGAATACCTTGTGTTTCTAAGTCATCTTACATACTAATACTACTAATTACTCATAGAAAGAAATCAAACATTGTTTTAGTGCAATGATGTCATATTAGACAATAAACCCTATTGTTTAACTGTAAAATAAAGTGTTTGTTGACTACATTTGCGGTAGCATTGCAAAAAATGTGTTTATACCGGCTGATATATCGATATCTATATCTTACACCTTAATATTGTGATCTGCATCAGCCCCAAAAATTCAATCATCAGTTTTGCTCTAGCAAAATGATTCAACAGTTAACAGAAACAGACAATAATCAGTTGCAGTCTTGTTTAGCTGCAACATCATGTCAATATTGTGCTCCATTTTTTCCCCACAAGAATGAATCCAATTTTTGTTTGATGGCACCACTTGGTGGCAAAACTATAAGGCTAGTATTTGTTCTGCTGAATGCTGGACAATAAAATAATACATCATTGTGATGTAGTACGTTCTTATTATCCTTAAAAGGACTCTTCTCCTTTCAGAAGAAGCTGTTAGCACAAAGAGTTATGTTTACTTTTGTGTGCTTGACAAGCCGTAGATCAGCTCGCCACAAGTCACAAGTAGGTATTCTCTTTGAGACTAATTAGTATGTAAATTGGATGCAGTTTGTCGTATGTCACAGCGCTATTGAGCTTACGGAGACAGTGTCACTGAGAGGCAGTTAGCAAGAGATGAACAAGCCGATCCGTCAGGATTTCTGCTGCTGGGGTTTGGCAGTGATGGAGGGCAGATAGTGCTGTGTCCTTAGCCTGAATAATGAGCGCTGTCGTTAATGGCGCTGCAGCAATCATTCTTCCCAGTCAGCCATTTACTGGGTGTGTGCTGCAATCATGGTACCAGAAAAAGACCTGACAAGTGGGACTTGCTTGTGGCTGTCTGTTTTTATTTATTTATTTTGCCTGGGTGTTCACCTAAAGAGTTATTGCTCTGAAAAGATTCCTATTTGTAAAAGAGGCATTTACGTTCCTTTTTTTAGAAATTCAGTCAAAGCTGATACGAGCCCGCAGCAATCTAAATGTTTCAGTATGATCAAAATGAACTGGATTATAAGACATGTTGTCTGACCTCAGCACTGTTTCCATCCAAATTCAGCACAGTTTTTTTAATTTCCAAGAAATTCCGCAAAAGAAAATGCTAATTAATCCACATTTTCTTCCACTACTGTTCTGTGAATATTAGGAGTTCAGCAGATCAGGATGAACAGCTGGTGGACAATTCTCTAGTACATCTATGTTTGTTTCATTTAAAAATGTGTCTCTTCAGTGGCATTTGTCGAGTCTGCTTCCATCGCATTTCATTGTATTTTCCTTTTACCAGTACAGCAACTTATCCTCCTCGGCAAAATTTAAAACCTTTTTTGGGGTGAAGGTGCACATATTTTCCCCTGACCTTTCAACTTTTCCTCTTCAACCTACAACTACTTGTTTAAGTTAACTCCTTCTATGCCCATAGTTTTCACTTAAAAAGTTCCAAAAACACACTTTATACTACTTGCTTAACACCAAACAGCAGAGCGCTTAAGATTAACGATAATGTTGCATCATAGCTGCTGAAACTGGAAAAAAAAAAAAAAGCTGTTGCGTTCATAACTTGTTTCTGCTGCCCCCATGTGTCCAAAAAATCAATTAGTGCAGGTTTAAAGACGTGATTATTTTCTGCATTAAAATGTTTCCAACAATGTTCAATGTGAAAAATGTAATTTTATTCATTGCAGCGGTCCATTTTGTGTTGTTGCCCATCATTTAAGTTCCTGTGTCAAACAGTGAGGAAAGAAGTCATTCAATGTGAATAAAAGTAACATGAATTAAACTTCAACACATTACCTCATCAGATATCTGCCTGAGTCATGTCATATGACTTTATGACTCCTTCAAACTACATCTTTTGTTGTTACTGTTTTCATTGAGTGACTACCAGCTGAAAAACTTACACTCTGTGTGTTTAAGTGACAATGTCACAAACCCAAACAAAGCAGCCTTCTTCAAAGGACTTGACTGTAGAATATTGTCCTGGTTCAGAGACACTGGCATAACTGCTTCACACAGCCTCATCCTCAGTAATGAACTACCTCCCTGTCTCCTCCCTCAGGTGAGCACCAGCCTCCGCTCAGCAGTGATTCAGACACCTCCATCATCATGGGCGTGGAGATAGGCATATCTGAGGTCGACCTGTCCATGGAGCAGGAATGTACGATGGCCAAATCCTGAGCCAGTTGAAGCCGAGACAAAAACATGACTTACTAAGGGAAAGGAAGACGAGAGCAGGACGGTGTGACCGAGTGGGGCCCCCCCCGGAGAGATTCGCCACATGTTCGGCCCCTGGAGGACGTGACTCCTTAGAAGCAAATGAGCAATACAACACAGCAGCACAAAAACACCCAGCTCTGTCTCTACTGCGCCTGTGGACATGTTGCTCGCTCGTTTTCCAGCAGTCACACCTCACCATTTTGTTTGGTTTGACTCCCATGGTGACCAGACAGCCAAGCACAGCTCTCACATTGTGGTGGCCCCCACGTTATCTTTCTTTCGTCATCCTCACACCTAGCATCTTGTCGTAGCCCCTCACATTACTGAGAAGGCTAATGTAGTTTCTCTTCACTCTGGCAACCTGAACCTGCTGCTGGACACAATGTAAGCACAGGAGCAGCAGGGCCTCCTTAATGCCAGATTCCAGCTTTAATTATCATAAAAAAATGTTCATAGGTTGTTCAACTTCTTGGTACAAGATCACTGCCAACATATTCCAGAAGTCAGTTTTACTCATGTGATGGATACATTGCACGTTTAGAGCCTATATCAGCAGTCCCCAACACGTTGGTGTGAAATCCCACCAGCAACTTTTTGACTTGAAGCGTTGGTCTTTAAGTTCATGTGATCATGTGACATATACGAGGAGTTGGAATATGTATGCACACGTTATGCTGTAATTTCTACGTGTAACTGTTTCTGTTACGGTTTTGTGAAACCTTGATTTCTAACTTCTCTTTTACCAGCTGAATATTCCTGTTGCTGAGAGGAAATAACCGAACACAAGGTAGATGTTTCTGTCCTCACATCTGACAATCATAGCTTGCCACAAGCAGTTTTTGAAGTGATGTCACCCACTGCCCTACTGAAACTGCTGCTGATGTACAAGTTATCACAACACATGACGCCAGTGATCGCTCCCTGCTGCCCGTCAGGAGGGAGGCGATCGTATCTGTGATCACACTGCTGCTAAATACAGCTGGCAACAGCAGTTGTCACTACCAAATCCTGGCAGTGTGAACGCACTGTAGACAAACTTCCTACACTTGTCAAGCCAGCCAATATAAATATGTCAACAAGTCCTTGTGCCAAGATTATCAGTAGTGTTTGAAGCATTGTAGTGTTTTTTGTTTTTTTAATGCAGGCTGGTTCACTTGGCTGTTAGACTAGACTGGCACGATCCTGTTGACGATACAAAACTGAAGAAATAACGCAAGGACGTAGAATTAGATGGATTATGTGAGGGTTGTCACAATAAATTAATTTTGCATTTAGATACAACACCAGTATAAGAAGACAATTCTCGATACCTCTTTCACTACCACGGCATAGAGCAAAGAAGTCCAAGCACACAAAATACGATTACTGAGAGAAAAGCCACTGAACACATACCAACACCTTTTGAATAATGTTAATATCTGTGCCGCATTGGGTAAAAATCTGATCGTAGATCAGTTTTTTAAAGATTAGGTACCTTCAATACAATCAAATACAGATGATGTTTCATTTTAAACACATGGTATTGAAGTATTGACACTATTGACGACCTTAGATTGCTTAAAACAAAAGAGGGACTGTCAAAGGAGGGAGCTGTGTAGTACCTGACGAATATGATACATTATAAAATGGTCGGGGTTTTCATCGAGGAACTAAAAGCTCCAAGCATGGGATTTTTTTAATGGCATGAGAAGCTTACAGCATGAAAATGTTTACAGTTGTGGAATACTTGAGGTGTTTATGTTGGACTGCCTCCACACTCAGCTGGCTAATTTTAGAAAATGACATTTGTGGAGCCGTGTGTGTTCTGGGTTAGAGGTAACCGGACAGACCCTCGCACAGAAACTGTTGAACAGTAGGAAAACATCTTTCTTTCTTTCTTTCTTTCTTTCTTTCTTTCTCTGGGTTTGACTTTTTTCTTTGCTGAGTTAGAAAGCGGCTGTTAAAAGCTCAAGAGTAAAGCATGTTTTAACCACAAGTAGATCTGTTGAAACTGTAAACCTGGAGTTGAGCTGCAATTTTCAGAGTCGTAGAGAAAATCCTTTTATTTTGATTTCCATGTCATTCAGAGTTTGCTTTCCAATTTTTACCACCGAGAATATCAAAGTCAAAAACAGTGACAAAGTCATCGAACACGAAGCGTTTTGAGAACACGCAGTCAACGGCTCCATTTTCATTGGTGTGCACCAAAACAAGACAAAAATAAGAATATACATGCATTTCCTAAACGTAGCCGGCTTAGTGAGGACGTACTCTTGGATCCCCATGGTGATGCTGACTGTTAGCTGACACTCATCATGTCTTACAGTTTGTAGTACAGTTAATTCCTTTTTAATTTCTTGTTCTGTTCTCCTCCTTTCAATCACCCCCCTAATCACTTTCTCTGTGTTGTCATGTGCATTGGATCTGTTTCCTCTCACATTCCTGTAAACTTGCACACTGATGAAGCACAGACCCGCTGACTGAGTCGATGGAGCCAGTGGAATTTAACTGGGCTTTTTTCACTCCCAGTCATTGTTTCCATCATGTCCTGCAGCCACGCGGGACCCTGTTACATAACCCGCACATGTGCACACTCCCCTGTTTTGGGTCAATCATTGAAGGATCATTGAATGTAGGGGCAAATGTTTTCATGAAACCGTCGGTTTAGGAGGGACGCGTTGTTCCTTTTTTTTTGAGACCATGTTCTTTTCTGTAGCAGCTTTGGTTCTGACATGTTTTATAGTGAAAGATTCCCTGCAGTTGGGGGGAAAAGCTTGTTTTCGCATTACCTCACTTTATACTCAGCTATTAGCACATACAGACCAGTTCTACAGTTCTACGATCTGACTTAAACGTCTGGTAGCATTCATGAATGTACATTTTCAGACAATAGAGTGGTAGAGTCAGCCTGGTTTACCTCTAGCTATACATGTTTTGTGGATATGAAGGCGGAGGGATGCTTGCGATTCCTGCCAGCACATTATAAATACAGATGATTGAGTATCAGCCAGCCTAATCTGGACCTTTTAAGCCGCTTGTGTCACATGGATAGCGAGACAGCACAGTGCATAAGATAACCTAGACAACGCACCAACATCAATGTATCTGTTGCTCTTCTTGTCTTTTCTTACTCGCTCTCCAACAACCCACGCTTTAAACTCGCGAGTCCTCTGCCATCTCGACTCCTTCTCACATTTTCTTGCACACAAACACAAACTCTCCATCTGTCTCCATTTGATCGTTTGTTTGGTTGGCGTAGCAACAAGATAAAGATAAAGCAAAGCACATCCGTTTTCAGAGCCCGGACGGTCGATTCTGGCTGAATGCTGCCTAACAGAGCGAGTTTGTCTCCAGGTGGATTTAAGGCCTTTCTTTTTACAGAGAACATTTATGAGACTAAGCTAGGACATGACTCCGTTTTGTCTGTTTACAGTGTTTCAATAACAACTCTTTGGTAGGGATTTTGAAACTCAAAAGACCTTGGTGTACTACAGGTAATAGCATTCAGTGTACTTATGAAGTAACAGAAGATTGTGGACTCTAATTGAATCTGCAACACTGCACAACACTTTATTTTATGTGTCTGTAATTTCCTAATAATTTCCAACACGTTTCCTGGAAAGAGCTCCCTAATTTGGTGCTATTTGTGAGGTAAATACACTCGTCTTCAAAAGAGTTCTGTTCAAAGTAAGGCCGTCACTGTCAGGTGACATGATTATCGAGGCCAAACTAATTCACAATAACAATTTTATTGTGAAATCTATAGAAATTTGAGGGAAAAAAATGCTTGAAATCAATGTATCTTAAGCTTTGTTAACTGTGTGTTTTGTATCAGTTGAACAAAGTCTTTATTGACTTATAATTAGTGCCAAATGATGTTGTTCTTTCAAGGAAATTATTTGAAAATATTCTAAATCTACTCTGTAAAATAAAGTGTGAGCAAAACTAGTTTTATTACAGGTATCTAATCAAAGCTGTCATGTATTTGGTTTGGTTCCCTTGTCAGACGTGTTTCCTTCTGTTTGTGTAAACTTTCCTATAATGCACTTTATCCCTGCGGTGAATGGGGAGCGGCTACAACGAGCGACTTGAGAAAGTCTTTTTAATGTACAGCTTTAGAGGAAGAGGGCTACAGTATTGAACATGGCACAAGGCTCAGCTGATGCTTATTGTATAATGTTGTGCTCTCTTTCCTGTATTATTGTGTATACTGTATGTGGGGAGGTGGTGTCGGGGGATATCGATATATTGTACACTATACCCAGCAGAAAAAAACAGCATTGCTATTTTGTAATATAAAAGAATTGCAAGTATGATCAGCGGTGTCTCCGTCCTTTTCTTGTACCATGGTGCAGGTGTCTATGACTGGGAGTTATAATACATTGGAATCAGTTTTTTTCAACTTTGATAAACTAAATACCACTCTCATTTACGACATTTCAGAGGTTAACTGATAAAATGTCAACAAGATCTCCGATACCCTGTGGTTCAGGTCCTGTGAATGGCTGAGTAAATATACGTCAGGGTATATTTGACATGGGGTTGTTTTGAATGGAAAGAATGTGAGGTGTTTCCTGACTGAGGAGAACAAACTACACTTCATACAGTTTTTCGACAAAGTAAATTATAACGAGGCAGTTATCTTAAAGTTATCTTCGAGTAGTTGAACGGTTATAAGATACTGTGAGATAAGAGCCAAACTCTTAATTATGAGTCACATAGACATTTAATAGTGGGGTAAAATTGAAGGTGGAGGACATCTCAAATTGCAGAAATGTGTTTCCGTAGAGATCTACAGCAGCTGTTCAGTAATGGAATCACACAAAGTCACTGTAGCGTGAAGGAAATAGAACTATATAGAAAATGTATGTAATTCCATGTGGAGAGGCTCTGTTTATGTTCTGTCTACAATGAGTAATGATGTCTTCAGTGGAAAGATTTAGAGCTGGGGAACAGATGTTTGGACAGTGTCAGTGAGCTGCCACAGGGTGGCGCACTTATCCTTTATCTTGAGTCAACCGACAGGGTAAAACCTTGAGTTTCCAAATATATGCAGAAAATATATAAAGACTCTTCCTTTACTGTGATCAAGGACAAAGAAGGGAAATCTTTGCATTTTACAAGAGAAGCTGGATCACTGACTCTGTTTGTTTTGAACGATTTTTTAAAATTATTGACAATTGATTTTCATTCGATCAGCTAATTCCACTGCAGGTCTGATAAATTAGTTGCAAGCATTGCAAACTTAAACAACTACAACAGTAAAAATGCATTAACACATTAATGCAAAAGCATCTGATTTCATGGTTAAACACTGACAGGGAGCACTTTTCTGCACTCTGAGTACTTTTACTTCAGTTTAAGTGATAATTCTTAAATATATAGGCAGGTTTTTCTTTTCCTTTTTTTTTTTTAAAACATCACAGATGAGAGATTTTTACCCACAGTGGAGTATTATCACAGTGTGATATTAGTACTTCCAGCACTGGCTGTATTAGCAGTGAGTAAAAGGTGCACAAATACCAGCAATTAAATAAAGCCATAATTGTGTAAATGTCAAGATATTGTGTTATGATATGACTAATAGTCATATTTGAGTAAAGGATTTAGAGTTGGCGGTGTTAACTTAAGTCTCAAAAGTATTTTTCTATCAAAAACTGTATTTGAGCTCCGGAAGACAATGTTACGGACTCAGCACTCAACAGTCAGACCAAACACCTCTCAGGTGAGTTGAAACAAGAAGGCAGAACAGAACATGTAAAAGCGCAAAAAGTCAATATGAGTCATTGCAAATAGAAGGGAATAAAAGCGACGGAACAGGCAAAGTCACAGAAGAAGAAAAAGAGAGAAAAAAGTGATGCAAAAACAGAAATAAATAAAAGAATAAAATCAACAGATGACATCACGTCAGGGGGGAAACAGGATAAGAAAAAGATCAAAGATAACAAATAAAAGCTAAATGGGACGCTAAGATTTTTATTTATTTTTTTAACAAGAATTTATGTTTTTATCTGATTGATAATTAATTGGCTCTTCTCTGGCTCTGATGCAGCATGCAGTCTGCAGAAGAACTGATTCAAGTTATCAAATAAAAGTAGAGAGTATAAAGTGCAATACTGCCTCCAAAACAAAGTGAAGTGGAAGTAGCAGAACTCGGAAATACTCAAGTGAAGTACCTGAGAAGTGCACTTAGCTACAGTACAGCTGTAATGTGTCTTCTGTCCTGTAGGGGGCAGTGATGAGCTCAGTGGCTTCTAAACTGTCAGAAACCGTAGAAGAAGAAGTGAAACTGGGAAAAGGGAGGAGGTGAGGGATCAATGCAGGCTCCGGACCTCTGCGGCACAATGGGTCGCAGTGAGGAGCTCAGTGACTTCCAGAGGGGCACTGTGGTCGGCTGCCACCTGTGTAAGAAGTCGGTCCGGGAGATTTCGGCCCTGCTGAACCTGCCTCGGTCCACCGTGAGCGCCGTCATCCTCAAGTGGAAACGTGGAGGGATAACGACGGCTCTGCCCCGGAGCGGCCGGCCGCACAAGCTCAAAGAGGAGGACCGACAAGTGCTGGAGAAAGTGGCGCTGGGGAACTGTCTCCCCTCGGTGGAGGCTCTCACCACCGAGTTTCAGACCGCCTCCGGGGCCAAAGTGAGCTCCAGGACCGTCCGCCGGGAGCTCCATGAGATGGGCTTCCGTGGGCGGGTCTCCACGTACAGCAGGTCTGCAGGTGAGTTCGGGAGGTGTGAGGTGGAGGGAGGGAGGCAGCTGTCACATGCAAAGTTCCATAACAGTGTCCACATACTTCTGGCAGCATCACACCTGTATGTGAGCCAGAACATCTCGCGCCTCTTCATCCAGCTGCTCTGCGGACAGATTTCCACAGGATTTATTTTGGAGGTCTTTGGCTGCACAGATTCGCTCTCATTCAGTGTTTAACGTTTTAATCAGCTAGTAACTCAAAACTTCTCCAAATCACAGCATGGATCCGGACAAAACATTTAGAACTAGACTCCTGCACGAGACACATTGCTTGGTTTGTTTATTTGAGAAAAAAAACTTTATGCACAGATATCCATCCTGTTTTCAACTGAAAATCATTTAGTTAAAATGTAAGGATTTGCTTCTTTTATGTCTTATGTAATAATAAACCTGTTAATCTTTGAGTTTTGGACTGAACCCTTTTTTTTTAGCTTTAAGTAAGTGTGATCTGCATGTTTGATTATTTTTATTTTCATTTCTAGAGTCATTTGCAGTACTATGTAAAACTAAATCTTGACAATCGATTAGTTCTCAACTATTAAATGAATCTGCAAGTATTCAGTATATAATCCAGTGGGATTTTTTTTTTTTTTTTTAAGGAAAAAAAACTAAAAATTGTCAGATTCCATCTTCTTAAATGTGAATATGTTCTGGGTTCTTAACTCCTGTGAAATCAAACTGTATGTCTTTGTTTTCTGGACAAAATGAAACATTTGAGGGCGTCACTTTTATAGAACGACAACAACAACTGAATCTAGAAAATAATCAACAGATGAATCCAAAGTCTTTATTGAAGCTGGGCCACACCTGATAATAAACAACGCAGGGCCCGTCTTGGTTATTATTGTACTTGCTGCTTATTCTCTAAGAAATCTGCAGATGATTAAATTACCCAGCGTCATGCAGTGGACTTGTTAGAAATCTGGCCTTACTTAGTAGTAAAAATAAATAAAAAATGGTTGTGTCAGAGTTTTGCTTCACTGTTCACTTTGTTCTTTGTTCTTTCTTCTTCCCAGACTGAGCTCTAACCCCAACCAGTTATCAGTCAGACATGTAGTCACTCAAGCTGCTGATTACCTGCTGATTAATCTGTACTGTGTGTTCCCTCGCTCCTCCTTTCCGTTATATTGTCTGCGCCTCACGAGGCTCCGTCTTGCTCAGAAACCACAGGTCATTAATATTCTGCCTCCGCTCTACTTGAAAAGTTTTGTGCAGGATTTTTAGAAACTTGGCTGCAGGGTTTTTGTTCCAGTTCAGCCACACAAGCAGTAGTGAGGTCAGGCAGCGATTCTGGCCGATGTGAGCTGGCCTGGCGCACAGTCTGCATTCCACTTCATCCCGAATGTGTTGGGCAGAGATGAGGTCAGGGCTCTGTGCTGTTCAGTCCAGCTCGACCTCATAAGACTGAGAAAACATTTCTGTTATGGAATGAGCTTTGTGCACCAGGGCACTGCTGTGTCGAAACTCAGACTGTTGAGGCAGAGTTGGAAACTTCTTATCATCTAAAGTCTTATTATGATACAGTTTGGTGCAGATTTCAGACCGCTGTAAAGTATTATGTCCACTCGGGGTGGGCAAAAATATCGATACGGCAATATATCGCGATACTTTGCCGCCCAATATCGATTTTTCAACTCCAAATGTCGATATATCGCCGAAGAGCGACTCTGCTGTGCAGCGGGTGTATTTCTGTAGTAGAGAGAGTGGCTGAGGTCTTTGCAAAATGGATGGCAAGTGCCTTCGCAATTTAAAGTTGACGTTTGGAAGCACTTTGGCTTCAAAGTTTAGACAGATAGCAAGAACAACGAGCTGGACAAAGAGAATATTACTGTTTAATTAATAAAATGGAGAGGCTGTTTTGAATGAAATAGTTTTGACTCTATATGTCCTCTGATCAATATCATCTAATGTACATATACAGGTACTTGTGTTTTCATCTTTATTTATATTGCAATATCGTGATACGTATCGTATCGCGAAGTTCTTGCCAATACCCACCCTTAATGTCCACTATGATATTTTTTTATATAAGTTGCCATTTTTTTTAGTGATTTTGATGAAACATTTTTTATACTAATAATCATGATGCTAAATCCAGGGATTATTATGATTGGATTATTATAGCAGCTCTTGTGTCTCTTCGATCTGAGCAGGGGAGAAAGCAGAGACGAAGCAGGCAGGTGAAGATGAAGCCAACGTGGACGTGTCTCGCCTGGAC
>CAEMYA010001996.1:3775656-3826317 GCA_903131615.1 Diplodus sargus
TAGGAAAAGAAGGTTGGATTTATTCTAAAAACAGTCATTTACTATACTATATATATATATATATATATGTATATATACCTTCTGTATTCTGATATTTCTTTGAGTTTTACCCAGTTGTATTTTTGTTGAGACAAAGTAGCTGTTTGGCAAAAACAAGATCTATGACATATGTGATGGCTTTAAACCTTAGAGGCACACTTTACTCATATTGTAGTCTTAAGATAAATGTCTGATATTCCAAAAGATTTTTTTTCACACAGTCACAACACAATTGCACGGAAGCCCTGAGGGGGCGAACTGAGTGAATATGTTTTTTTATTCATGTTTCAATCCGAGTGCAATTTTTTATTTTCATGTTTGTGTTTGTCTGTCTGTAATCGTCAGCCAAACTGGTGGTGCGTTGGGCCGATATCACCCAGCTGGAGAAGAGCGCCACCCTCCTGCTGCCGGACGCGATCAAGGTGAGCACCCGCATCAACGAGCACGTCTTCTCCGTCTTCCTCAACATCAACGAGACCTTCAAGCTGGCGGAGCAGCTGGCCAACATCGCCATGCGTCAGCTCCTCGACAACAAAGGCTTCGAACAGGACCGCTCGCTGCCCAAGCTCAAGAAGAAATCGCCCAAGAAGGTGTCGGCACTCAAGAGGTCAGAGAAGAGCTGGATACTTGCGCTCATGAATTATAAATGCTGTCTAAGCATGTTTATGACATGCGGCCGATTGAACGTTAACATGTTATGGGTTGTAGAGTAGGTGGTTAACTGACAGAGGTTGAAAGTCTAAAATGGTGTTGCATGTTAAGTTTTAGTAAAAGCTGCAAAAGCACAACACATGTTTTAGAAAATAAAAGGATCTTGTGCCTGTAAAATCCAGCAGATCTCTGCAGCTCTTGAGAAAACAGCCTCAAGATCCTAATTTTGTTTGGTCAAATGCTTTTTCTGTGAGCATGACTTGGTATTACTGCAGGGCATCTGGTGTTGTGTGATTGCTATTGCATAACCCTTCACTGATCTACACAGATACTTTATTGTCTTGATTGAAATCATTAATTTACCCATATTATGTAACATTGGAAAATTGAAGTATTCACTGGGCTGTAATTGTCAATTAAACAGGGTATATTTAACAGGATGTACAGTGTTATTATCCATGGGAGGAAGTATGAATGTTTGGGTGTAAGTGACTATTTCATCCTCATCTAATATGGTTCGTTGCTGTGTGTTTTCCATCCTTTCAGGGATTTGGATGCCAGAGCTAAGAGCGAGCGTTACCGGGCGCTCTTCCGTCTCCCCAAAGATGAGAAACTGGACGGACACACAGACTGCACGCTGTGGACGCCCTTCAACAAGATGCACATCCTGGGACAGATGTTTGTGTCCACCAACTACATCTGCTTCACCAGCAAGGAAGAGACGCTGTGCAGCCTCATCATCCCGCTACGAGAGGTGAGTCGGTCCGTCTAAATGCGTCTGTTTATGAGGCGCTTGCGAGATGATAGATGCACAATTACCGTAACTGAAAAGAAAGGTAGTTTAGTCTTTTGTCTTTTTCAGCACTTCAATCAAAACCGCAGTGTAGCTGAAGTAAACCGCTAAGACACGTCAATGTGTCTGATAATGTAGTCTGGTAGGGGGCTGTCACTACCCATCTGCTCAAGAAAGACAGACGGACACGCACGCACGCACACACACACACACACACACACACACACACACACACACACACACACACACAAACACAAACATTGTGTTCAAAATGCAGCTGTCATGCTGAATCACATCCAAACATTTAACCATTTTGTTTACAGATGGCTCTGGACTGGCTTTCAGCAGGTGTTTGTAAATCCATTAGAGTAAATCCATTAACGTTGATTTCCGACCCTTGTGTTCATCCATGGCTGCTTGTCATTTATTTAATTATTGTGTGTATATATATATATTAACAGTGATTTATAAATGTCCTTCCAGGTGACAATTGTTGAGAAGGCGGACAGCTCCAACGTGCTGCCCAGCCCGCTCTCCATCAGCACCAAGAATCGTATGACCTTCCTGTTTGCTAACCTGAAGGACCGAGACTTCCTGGTCCAGAGGATTTCTGACTTCCTGCAGCAGACCACCTCCAAGATCTACCTGGAGAGGGAGCTGACCGGCAGCCTGAACAGTTCAGACGATGAGGTGAGACGTCAGTGTTGTTACTATACTGTCATTAAAAATGAAGTCTAGGACATAATCTGAATAATCAACCAGTGGTGGCGACAGTGTCCATTTTAAAAACTTACACCAACACCAACGTGTGTCCCCTCCAGGTTTACTCCCAGCACGGATCTCTGCTCTCCAGCAGCCCTCAGCCCTCTTTGGGCTCAGAAAGCGAGCGCACCTTTAACCTGAATGACAGCAGCGTGCCAACCGCCACGCAGGCCCTCATGACCATGTACCGCCGCCGATCACCTGAGGAGTTCAATCCCAAACTGGTGGGTTAATGCACCTTAGTCGACTACAAATAAAAGCATTTAATCTTGTCAAGCGGGGAGCGGCATGATAGAACACTTAGAACACACTAGAACGACAATTTATTCAGCTTCTTTTCTCCTCCTGAATTCTATGTTTTGCTCTTCCATGATTGTAATTTCCCCACCATTATACTGCAAAGAGAATAAGCTGCATGGAGAATTGCTTCCGACTGCAACACAGCGTGAATATTTTCCCCGCAAGACTGTGTGTGATTAAAGCTTTTTTGTTAACTTCACTTCAATGGGAACTTGATTCTTCGTTAAACAATATTACAGCATTCATGCTTTGCTGAGTGCGCAGGAAATAATCTTTTAACATCAAGTATTTTCGTCCAGGATTAAAGCAGGATTACAGTAATTGTGGTTTAGCCGCTGCATCTCATGAAATTGTTTTTCCCCTCTCTGCTCAGGCGAAGGAGTTCCTGAAGGAGCAAGCGTGGAAGAACCACTTTACAGAGTTCGGTCAGGGGGTGTGTATGTACCGGACTGAGAAGACGAAGGAGCTGGTCCTCAAGGGGATTCCTGAGAGCATGAGAGGAGAGCTCTGGCTGCTATTTTCTGGTGAGGAAACGTTCAGGGAAGCCCGAGACAAACACGAGCTGAGCAAAGCACACGCTGAGCGTACAGTACTACAAATGAGTCACTCATGCACTGAATGCAGACCACACCCTGCATACTACGTGCTCACACTGGATCAAAACACCACGTGATGCGTATTTTTATGCAGGTGTCATTATTCCGCAGAAACCCTGCTGACAAACTCAGTTTTATAATGTTATACAGTATCTACAATGTATGTGCGCCCAGGGACACGAGACAGAAACTAGAAAACTCCTGCTTCTAGCTCACGTATCATTTTTATTCTCTTTATTATAATTGTAAAGTGATTTGATGCATTAATGTCTTGTTAAATTGAAGATTGTCGGGTCAGATTGCACTGCATCCTAAACTAATCTGCGATACTAGCAAAAGCAACACAGCCCATAAAACCAAATAATAGATCGGATCACTTTGTTTACATTTCATTTTCAAATGTTCAAGTGTCTGCTTCATCCTAGTTGTTCCCTTAGACAAGATCCGAAAATGTGTCTGCCCACCTCCCTCTATTTAAAATAAGCAAAGGCATTCATTCAAAATGACAAATGCTTTTACTAAACAGAAAATAAAATATTTTTCTGAGATGTTTCTCTCGGAATGGTTTTTAGAACCATTTAGAGGTCAAATATGCAGTATTTCACTGCAAAAAGTGAAACATTTTGCATAAAATACACATATTTCGTGTACCGTTTGTAATCATCTAGGAACCCCCTCAGATATTTTTAGGACTCCTTTTAACCCCCTGTGTTAAGAATGACTGCATTAGTAGCCGAGTGAAGAGTCCAAGAACATGCAAGCAGTAAGATATGCAGTATACCCCAAAGATGAGCTTGCAGTAAAGCAGTATTTTTGTAATACTGTGTTTTTATACTGCACTTTGAATGTTAATATACAGCACGTTTATGCACGAAGCACGTGTGCTTTCATTGTTGAGGACAGTTTTTTTGTGCACAATAATGCTGCTGCTGCACCAAGTAGTGTGGTCACTTGCAGAGAATTCAGTAACAGCTGACATAACAGAAGTTATTTTGAATATCCGGAGGAAACGGGGTTTGCAGAAGTAAAAGAGATCTCACTTGAATTTGCGTGAATCAGCTCTTTCAGAAAGCAAACTTAACACATGTATCAGTTTACATCAGTGCTTGAACACATTTTAGACTTGGCCACCAAGCATCAGATGAATGTAGAATTCCCGCCACCTGCAGTCTGTACAGTCAGCAGATCTTGTGATCGTCATTCTTTAACTTATTCAGGTATGCAACAAGCTCCAGGCTTTCCTCGGTCGTGTAGCAGCTTGCGCTCACACTCACCTGAGCAGAGCCAGGTGCTCCTCCCTCTCTCTCCCCTGTGACCCACTTATGACTCTCTCAGCTGTTGTCATAGCTGCAGTGTGTTCACCTTAGTCACACTTACCTGCGTGTTGTCTCAGGAGTGTTCCTGCCTGTAGTCCCTTAAAAGAAAAATACTTACCAGGCTTATTTTAAACATTGCTTGACTGTGTCTGTTTGCAGAACAAAGGTTGTGGTGAAAACCAGTTTGGTGAGCTCAGTGAGCTGGTTTATTTGAGGTATCAGGACAACTGTGGAGAGTAAAATATGGATCCGTGTCAAACCTGGAATATGGACTGATTTTCTCCACATTATACTCAGTGAACAGGCCTCTTAGGCTTGTTAAATATAATTGATTTGACAGTATTTACTATTGTGTATGTTTACTTTCCCCATATTCATTTTACAACATTTACTACATTTTTATTATTTTAGAGTTCAAACTTAAAGGAGACCTATTATGCTGTTTCACTTTCATCCTTTTCTCCAGTGTTTTATGCATGTTCTTGTTCTTGTAAAGATCTTGAAAGTTTAAAAGCCCAAATACAGACCTTCAGTAGCTCCTCTCCTGAAACGCCTCATCAGTAATCCCGCCTTTTAATCTCACAACTTTGTGACATCGCATTAGGTCACTATGTCACACATTTACATAATTAATAAATCGCAGCTAACTAAGAGTATATTAAGCACACATGTGCCGTTGTTGTTGTTAACGGTGCTGGTTCAGGCTGCAGAACTTGACAGTATGAAAAAACTAATGTGTGTTTTGAGAATTAAAGCCTTTAAATCTATTCTAGTAATGACCCAAAATACAATTATGAACCCTTTTAATGTTTTCGGGGCTCTCTTTAAATCAGAAGAGACTTTTTTTAAAGACGGAAATACCAAAATAAAACAACCTTGATGTGACAATGAGGATTGTAAAGCATCTTTTGAGGGAGCTTGTTCAGTCTATTGTTTCTCCTTGAAGATGTCAGACCGCTGACAAGATGTAGGGCGTGCATCAAACAGCATCAAGTTGACCAGAACCAGAAGTAATTGTAATAAAAACGGCAACAACAACAAAAGGCACTGACAAAAAGTAAGACAATACAAAACACAAGCTGTTTTAAATGTTAAATCTATTGTGTTTTTCATAGGGGCGATCAACGAGATGGCCACCCACCCGGGATACTACGAGGACCTGGTTGAGAAGTCTATGGGCAAATACAACCTGGCAACGGAGGAGATCGAGAGGGACCTGCACCGCTCTCTCCCCGAGCACCCGGCTTTCCAGAATGAGATGGGCATCGCCGCCCTCCGCAGGGTCCTCACAGCCTACGCGTTCAGAAACCCAAATATCGGATACTGTCAGGTACACGGACTTTTTTTTTCATTTTGACAGAAACTGACAGAAACCTTGCAGCCCGTGACAACACTTGAATTTCCATCCTCTTCCTCGACACACCGCAGGCGATGAATATTGTTACATCTGTGTTGCTGCTCTACGCCAAAGAAGAGGAGGCGTTCTGGCTGCTTGTGGCGCTCTGTGAGAGGATGCTGCCCGACTACTACAACACCAGGGTTGNNNNCTCCACCATCTCGCTCTCCTGGTTCCTCACCCTCTTCCTGTCCGTCATGCCGTTCGAGAGCGCGGTGGTGGTGGTGGACTGCTTCTTCTACGACGGCATCAAGGTCATCTTTCAGCTGGCGCTCTCGGTGCTGCACGCCAACATCCACCAGCTACTGGGCTGCAAAGATGACGGCGAGGCCATGACCGTGCTGGGCAGGTAGGACGGAGGGGGAAAAAAAAGGGGGATGAAATATCTTGAATCTTGGTGTCTTTTCGAGCCTTATTCCCTTATCATTCGTCATTCTCTGTCACTGTCGGAACACAAATATTATTCAACCTGCAAACTGATGCACCATCTGTCACTTGTCTGTTCTAGATACTTGGACAGTGTGACCAATAAGGACAGCCCGCTCCCTCCCATCCCCCACCTGCACTCCTTACTCACAGACAATGGAGAACCGCATCCAGAGGTCGACATCTTTAAACTGGTCCGCAGCTCCTATGAGGTAATTAACCTGGGTGATGATGTGCGTTTCTGAAACTGCTTCGTTCTCGTCGTTTGAGACATGAAGGGAAAAACAACAAATCTGAGTGTGCGACTCATCATTTCCAGTTTTGTCTCGCCCTTCCTCTGTACATTAGTCACTCATTTCTTTTCTCAAGGAAGCTCTAATGTCACAACTCAATTCAACTGTGTATGTTTTTGGTTTGCATGATTTCAAAAGTGCAAAAACAAACTTCTAACTGGTTATAAAACAGTCTAAATGTAATACTGATGCCTCTTTTATGACCTACATGAACAAGCAAAACCATCAGCAAAAAGATTTTAAAACTATTTTTTTGTACCGAAGATGAATTGAGGAGTCTTTCAGCCTGTGAAAAGAAGCTGCTCTGTAGTCTGGTGGTACGTCAACAGATATTTCCAGACGGCATTAAATGCTTGTAATTTAAATTTGGAGATGTTGAATTACAAGAAGATGACAATAAGAAACTCAGAAAAAAAGACTATAACAGTTATCTATTTGCTGTAGGCACACATATGAAGTAGGTGTATGAACATTACTAAAACAACTGTCAAATTACAGTTATTTATCTCGTATAGCCACAGACGGGATACACGTATCGTTTAAGAAGGAAAAACGACTTCTTTCTTCACTCACTTTCACGAGATGAGAATCTTTTTGAGAGGACACTGTGATGCTCATCCAGCCTTTTGTCCACAGGGGCTGCCAGAATCACCAAAAAATAAGTTTCATGCAGCTGTTTTAATTTCAGACTTCTCACAATCTCTCCGTTTCTCCTCTTTTGTGCCAGAATTTTGGTTCGATCCGCGCAGATGTGATTGAACAGATGCGTTTCAAACAGAGACTGCGGGTCATCCAAACCATTGAAGACACAACGAAACGCAACGTGGTAAGAATCCACTGACCTCGTCAAATAGAAACAGATGTTGGTTTGTTTAAATGTACGGGGAGCACAGATGTACAGTGACTTCTTCAGAATTCTCTTATTTCTGACATTATTATCCATTTTCTGTTTTGAATTCATGTGAGCATATGTGTGTTTCAGGTGAGGACAATTGTGACAGAGACTGCCTTCAGTATTGACGAGTTGGAGGAGCTGTATGTGCTCTTCAAGGTGAGTTGCAGCTTACATATTCATGTTGTGGGACCTTGTCGAAAGAACCGTCGCATCTTTGTTTGTTTACCTCCAGCTCCCACTCGCTCACTGTTCTGTCACCGAAGTGAAGTACAGACAGGAAAATGGAAAAGAAAGCCTTTTAGTCTCTACAGGGAAAATGAATGATGGCCGCCCTAAAGGCCTGAACATCAGCGCTCCAGCTGTTTTCCTCTTGCTACCCGTGAAGATTTGATTTGACACTTTTGTTAATGCAACAGTGTTCATAATGATTCAAAGAGTTTTTTTCGAAGATGCTGTCAGAGCATGTGTTGATTTGCATTGAAATGTACGGCAGATCTCACCCCTCTCTTCCCCTCCTCAGGCGGAGCACCTGACCAGCTGTTACTGGGGCGGCAGCAGCAACCCCACAGAGCGCCACGACCCCAGCCTGCCCTACCTGGAGCAGTACCGCATCGACGTGGAGCAGTTCAAAGGCCTGTTCAACCTGCTGTTCCCCTGGGCCAACGGAGCCCACTCAGACCCCCTGGCTCTGCGCTTCTTCCGTCTCCTGGACCAAAACGGAGACACCCTCATCAATTTTCGGGAGTTCATCAGCGGCCTGGGTGAGTAGAATGAGGTTGTGTGTGTGTGTCCTCGCTCAAATGTGTCCTTTTGCTAATGTTTGTTGTTTTGTTTTAGGTGTTCTGTGTCACGGGGACCTCACCGAGAAGCTGAAGCTCCTCTACAAGATGCATGTCATGCCTGGTGAGTGAGCAGCGACGCACTTCAGTCGTCTTTAGGGAACTACAGAATATATTAAGTGGAGCAGCTGGATTATTAGCTCTGCAGAAAAGAGGTGGCTCAGTGCGAAGGGGAAAAAAAAAAGCCTTTGAGCTCGTTGCCTCACTTCACCAGACAAATCGCTTTCTGGAGATTAACTTTGTCATGTTTTCTTAATGAGATCACTGGCAGAAAATAAATGCTGACTGAATTTTTAAATTCTTTTCTCCCAGAAATCAGCCACGAACAGGAAGAGCCGGACTCTGCCTTTGAGGCCACCCAGTACTTCTTTGAAGACATCACTCCAGAAACGTCTATCGGTAAGAACCTGAGACACACTATATAGTTTCACCTTACTGCACAGCAAACATTTTATGACCCCACACCACACAGGGTGCTCCAGTCTTTAAACCCCTCCTTCTCACCATTGTGGCATTTCGTAACCAATCGAACATCACGCACAACACCAGCAGTGGACCTAATAAACTCAGAATAACACCTCGATGTGATATGAAAGCTGTTCATTAAACTTGATTACTTTTTGAGTGATCACAGTACAAAACAGTATATCTTTTGATATGATGCGTTTCTCTTTAAAACACGGAGGATGCTGCTAAAAGATGGGTGCTGAACATTCAGTGTCGCTATTGGAATAAGTTCATCTGATCGTTTTGACTGTCGTCCCTCCACAGGTCACGACTCAAAGTGCAGAAGCGAGAAGGACGACGGCTTCGTCCGAGTTACATTCAAGACTGAAAAAGGTGAGCGGCACAGTCAGGTATCGCAAAACATTAAAGCATCAGAGTATAGATTAGAAACGGCGAACTATGTTGTCCCATCTGCCTAAAATGAGCGACAAGTTTAATAAAATTTAAATCAACAAAATGTAACTTCCTGGAGAAAGAAGGTTGATTGTTAAGTCTCATCCCCAGATCATCAAATACTCACGCTTTGTGTTGGCGGCTCAAGTCACACAACCCAGAGCGCCAGTTAGCGATCTGGGGATGAGACTCAACAATCAACTCACATTTTAGTACTTTTAAAAGGCAAACCATTTGAGTGTGGAACTGCCCTTTAGTCTTGATCTTCTGAAACAACATGTGAATACAGAATATATCCATCATGCTAGCAGCTACAAGTTATATGAACATTTGTATTTCCCAAAGAAAAGGAGAAAGCGTAAAAGAAAAATATTTGCATCTAAAACCCAAATCTGACTGATATACTTGTTAATGTTAATAACATTAAGGTTATTGACATGTTTTTTTGTTCTCACAGTGAAGAAACTGAACACACCTGAATACCGCCATTACCTGAAACTGTGGAACGAGGAGACAAAACCTAAGAGAGAAAACACAAAAGACCTCCCAAAGCTCAATCAGGTGACATTTCATCCCTCCGTGTCAGTTTTGTATCTACATTGTGTGAAAACCTAGTAGTTACAGTTACTGACGTCTTTTTTGTTTTTTGTCCTCCAGAGCCAGTTCATCGAGCTTTGCAAGACGCTGTACAGCATGTTCAGTGAGGATGTTGCAGAACAAGAGCTCTACCACGCCACGGCGACAGTCACCAGTCTGCTGCTGGAAATGGGAGAGGTGGGAAAGCTCTTCTCCTCCTCCGGCAGAAAGGAGCTCGTCACAGAGGGCAAACCAGAGCCGAGCATGTGTAGGAGGGATGCCGCGGAACCTAAAACCTCGCAGGAGGCCGTGTTCCAGCAGCAGGACCCGGGCGACGTTTTTGTCCCCGCGGATTTGGAGACCAAGCCGAGCCAAGACGAGGGGAGCGAGCAGCTGCCGCCTATGCAAGACATCAAGTTGGAGGACTCGTCTCCCAAAGACATGGGCACATCGTCCGCCATGCTCATCTCGGACGACGAAACCAAAGACGACACCTCGATGTCATCTTACTCGGTGCTCAGCGCAGGCTCCCACGAGCTGGATGAGAAGCTGCAGTGCGAGGACATCGCAGACGACACGGTGCTGGTGCGCAGCGACGGCGTCTCCAACGGGGAGAGGGGTAACCGGCCTCACAGCGGCGGGCCCCACGACAGAGGGATGCCTCACAGCACCAGCATCGATAAAGACTGGGCCATCACGTTCGAGCAGTTCCTGGCCTCGGTGCTCACCGAGCAGGCTCTGGTGCACTATTTTGAGAAGCCGGTGGAGGTGGCGGCTCGAATAACCAACGCCAAGAACGTGCGTAAGGTCGGGCGCCCTCGGCTGTCAACGAGTGACTATGAGATCTCGCTATCCGGCTAAGGGCCTTTTTAAACAGAGACCTCACAAAAAGACTCTCACTGTTTTAAAAAGGGAAACAGGATTATCAGTCATTGGTGTAAAAAAAAAATGTCTGAGTTTTAGAGGACGATGAAGGTTCAGTGTGAAATGTGAGTGTATGATAGTGGAATGAATGTGACCAAAAACTGCTCTGTGATGTATTTTACCAGATGTGAAAGACTTTTATTATAACAATCACTAGATTCTGTCCAGCCAAGAGGGAAGAGGACGTCAACATCGAGGTTTGCTCCGATGAAATCAGTGTGAACATGTAGTAGCTGTACTTTATAAGACATTATGCATAGGTGTTAATATTGTAATCTCTAGCTCTTCTTAGGCTATGTAGATGTAAATGTCCACAGACACAGTACAGACCTAACCTGGGATATTGATAGTCTACGTGCGACCACCTAACATTATCAAACTATTGCTTCTGTACTTTACGACTCCATTTGTTGTTGATCACTTTTCAGTCCGTCGCCGAGCGACAATATGGAAACATACAAAACAAAAAGCTGTGAGAATTCAACGAGAAACTGAATTTTCATGTATAACTGTGTAAACTCTACATCAGCTAAAGCATAAACTATTTTCTTTTCTACACACACACATACCTACGACTTCCTGGACATTCACTCCACAACGTGATGTTTCCAATAATAATAATAATTCCAGTGCGCTTTCTCTAGTTACGAGTGATCGATACAAAACTACTTAGACAATAACAGAAAAATGACACAAACACATTTTTCACTCAGAAGAAAACGACTCACAGGTTGATTGTTAAGGAAGCTGCGCGTGCTACGATGTGATGATTACACTAAAAGATGCTGTTGAATGAAGAGCCTGCACTTTATGTTTACAACATAACGTGATCCACTAATATGTATTAGCTTGCCATTTGCCTCTCGATTGTTGTCTGCACTCCCAACTCAAACGTTTGCCTTTTTTTTTCTTTCTTTTTTTGGCTCTGTACATTTTCACATTGCTGCTTTCATATTTGTTTTTATGTGAATATTGTTTTTTTTTTATTATTATTATTTTAAATGTCCAGGAGTTACTCCTCTGGATTCTGATGCATTGTGTATCACTCCATCTAATTAAAGTTACAGTATGATTGATTCGATACTGCACAGTACGATGCCTCTGGCCTTTTTCATTTACCAGCAGGACACTGAGTGTTACTGCCATCTGGTGGACAATAGAGTTGTGCTACCAGTTAAGTTTCGACCTTGATACAATACCTCGAAAGTTATTGATATTCAGTACCGTTTTTGATACCACTGGGATAAAAGGGACTCAACATTGAGGTCATAACAACGACATAATACTTTTTATTATCTTGGCTGGTGGCAGAACACAGCAGAAAGACTGTGGTGAACATTAAATATCACACTTAAGAAACATTTGTTTTTATTCTCTCTTTGAATCAGGCCTTAAAAAATACTGTATGTTTGAGAAAAGAGAGTGTGAGGAAGTGTGGCTGGTGTCACGATTGTGCAGAAAATGAGCATTGAATAGATATTCAGAATTGATACAAATCAATAATTTTTAAAGCACAAAACACAACATTATAGCTTACTTTTAAACTAGTATGAATATGTTGAAAAGTTCACAATACACCTATTTATTTATTTTTGCCAAATTAGAAACTGGTGCTTTACAGTAACTCTAATGTAAGTGGATTCACAGTGATGTGAGCTGGAAGTCAGCTTTCTCTCTTAGTCGTACTCACATTAATTAAGTGCCACTGACAGAATGTAACTAGTACATTTACTCAAGTACTGTATGTATCTAAGCACATTAAGGTACTTGTACAGTATTTCCCTTACCAGGAAAAAACAAACCGTTCATCTTTTCTCTACTGTATTTATTTGACAGCTAAGGTTTGTCATTACTTTGTGAGTAAAGATTTTATGCAGAAAACCTATAATTTAGTTTACAAAATATGATATGATGTATTGTTATGGATTTACCCAGTAAAGTAGTCAAAACAGTCTCCACCTCGAAAAAACTACAGTACAGGGAAATGCTGCTTGAATGTTAAAACATTAGTAACAAAAATATAATTACTTTCATTGATTAATCTGACGATTTTTTTTCTTGATTAATCGGTTGTTCGCTCTGTAAAAGGGGAAAAATGGCATTTAGGGTTTCACAAAGCCCCAAAAAGGTTTTGGTTTTAACAAAAATGTTAAATGCATATACAAAAAATCTGCACTATGTTCTTGTAGCAAATGTATTTGTAGACTCTGGTACAGTATAATTACTGTAGCAAAGGATCTGAATGACTAAATAACTAAATTCTTCCTCCCAGAGGACTGAGAACACTTTCATCTGCTTCTGATAAAGTTTCTTCTTTACATTAAAACAACTGCGTTCCTTTTTTAAGCTTAAATTTGATCAGGTATTGAGGATTTCCTTCCCTTTTCCTTACTTTTAGAGTTAATTCTAATAACAGCTGTGGACAGAGGTTTGTGTCCTTTATGGAAAGAGTGGAGCAACGTGCTCCCAGAAGACATCTGTGTTAAACCTGGTTACAGGACCTCTCTCTCTCTCTCTCTCTCTCTCTCTCTCTCTCTGTAGCCCAAACACACTGGGGTTGTGGCTCAGGTTAACCAATCACGGCAGCTCACCAATAAGCGAGATTGAAAAGAGGCTTCCCTGCTGGGACACATGACAAATCTATAAATGATTTATCCATCAGAAATGACGCTTGCTGGACCAGGACTAATGAAATATTGCGTACATGTCTGCAGGGGTCCACTGGAGATCTCTCCATCGTCTCTCAATCTTGAAGCTCAAATGAAAAAAGTCTCTTGTGAGGTTTCATCAGATCTTCCGAAGTGATGGCAAACTAAGAAGCTTGAGAGACTTTTGTTCGGACCTGTTCCAACTATCTTGATCACTCAAAATTATCTATTTTCTTCAGTGTTTATTCTTATTGTGGTTTTCAAGTTATCATTAAACACTCTCCTGTGTGTTGAGTACACCTAATCTAATCTAACACAGCAGGCCTGTTATAAAGCCCCATAAGGCTTTTAAGGTTCAGTTGAACTGTTCAAGAGATGTGTTGATTCAGCTTTGATTCAACGAGTGTACTTTTTGGTGCTGTTTGATTGCATTTTATTACACAAAGATTTGTTTCTTTATGAAGATTATTTCTGGGGGAATGGTGAGCTGGGCCAGTCAGACAGGAAGTGGGGCACAGAGAGGGGGAGAGACTGCTGAAAATCATCCTCCGTACCTCAGCACACGCTTTAGCAAGTAACTTTAGCAAGAACTTTTTCTTACACTTACTTTATACTCATTGATATCCAGTGAATGGTGTGGACAAAATATTAAAAACTCCTTTCACTATAACACAACAACTCATAAACATATACAGCCTACAAACTAAGATAACGTTTACATTTGCCTGGACACGCCTGATAAACTTGCAAAATGAGTGCTTGTGGGAATAAGGTCGCATTTTCCTCACTTTGAACTTCTTTCTCAGAATCTGTACGCCCATCATTCTGAAACTCCTTTAGGAGCTCCATAGGTTGATTTTGAGGGCAAGCTGTTGTGAAACATGCCCCTTCACTGCTGCCAAACTGCTGAGAGGCCACACACGGTGTGATGCAAAGCTCTTATCTGCTCCACAGTGAACTTCAGTCACTAGTTCACGTCACTGTACTCTAACGCAATGTCTAGTTCTTAAAAGTTTTATTACAAAAATGTGAGCCGTGTCTACATGCACAGCAAAAAAAGAATGTTTTCTAACACAGCCGATGCTGTGTGACACAGCAGCGCTACTACAAGAGTGACCGGGCAGCCTGGTGCGAGGTTTTGACCAATCAGCTGCAAACACTCTCTCTCACACGCCAGTTTTTTTTTTTAATCATTGGCTGAGAGTGAAGACAAGCCTTCAATGGACTCATGTGACAGTGTGTTTCATCATGACTGTTGTTAAGTGCCGACCACTTGGTCTAATGACAGAATACTTAGATTAATCAAGTTGATGGGAGAAGTTTTTCAAAATTCTACTTACTGTCCTGAGTATGAACAGGGATATAGTGACTGTACCTGAAGCCAAGAAAATAACATTTAGAAATATTAATGAAAGTTTTCAGACAGTTTTGGGAAAACTCCTCCATTTGGATATAAAGATATTGATGTTACAGCCGCAGACTGGGGAAGTTCAACAGTTGTTTTTCTAAAATATGCCTGCACTCTGGGGTAAATTGAACATTGACTTTCCGATGGCCGGTGGACTTTGAATGGACTCGTGCGTACAGGAGTACACAGTAACGCCTCCCCGTGGATGTCGTAAAAAAAAAAAAAAAAAAACAGCCAGCCAGACGATATATAAATACAGCACCAAAGATGCACCTCTCCTTTCTGTGGAGTCGGGCCCTTTATGGATTACAATCCGGCCAATCAGATCCTGCCCGGTAACAAACGACTGAGGATCAAAAAGGAACCTTTAAATCTCAGACACACAATGTAAGTATGTTTTTTTATATCATGCACTTGTCTGCACTTTGATTGTTGGCTCATAAAAGGCATCATCATTGATGAACTAAGAGACTAGTGAAGTAACTGAGGTTAATGTTTACATCGTGTGTTTGTGCAAACCTTTAACTCCAGCGTTAGGAAACATGGTGGGACTTAAACCCTCAGATGTTCCTCCACCACTGGGGGTGAAGATGGCGAGTGCTGGGCTGGCAGCCTGTTGGGCCGATATGGTCACATTTCCTCTGGACACAGCCAAAGTCAGACTACAGGTACCTGCTCTGAAAAATAAAAGAAGCAAATGGTTCATCTCCAGTGTCGTACAGCATGCTTTCCTCACACTTACAGCAACACACATGACATTACACTGTGATAATGATCTTGAGCTAATCTAATTCTGGACTCTTTGGAACACACTATTGACTGAGCAGCTTGACTTCATCATCCAAGAAAATCAATCACAGTCATTCCCACTTCTGTTGCCGTAGGCTGCCTGTTTTCTACTTCTGTTCTGTGAAAGCTGGTTTTAGCCTCGAGTACAATCTGTGACCCCAGATACAGGGAGAGAAGACGGCGGTGGGAGGCATCCGCTACAGAGGCGTGTTCGGGACGATCAGCACCATGATCAAAACAGAGGGACCCAGGTCTCTGTACAACGGGCTGGTGGCGGGGCTGCAGAGACAGATGTGCTTCGCCTCCGTCAGAATCGGCCTCTACGACAACGTCAAGAACTTCTACACTGGGGGCAATGACAGTCAGTGATACACTTCTAAACAAATCAACCTTTTGCAAATCAGGCTTTCCACGCTGACCGACATGGTTTATAGGTTTCAAGTGTCCCACTGTCAGAAACCTAAACCCTCACATAAAAAATGAATATCAACTCAAAGTAAGTTTTGTTCAGAGCCCAAAAGTACAAGTTTCCCTCAGAGGGCTTTACAATCCATACGACATCTCACAACCTCTATATTTAGACCCTCTGTTCAGATAATGAACATCTCGTCGCACATAAACATCTATTAATCAACAACAATCTTTGGTTAATAGTTATTAACAATGAGAAGCTTTATAAACATCATCAGATGTTTATAGATAAACTACACAGTATTTATTAACCATTTACAAAGTGTATTAAACATCAGTCTGCAACTTTACATCAAACATCTGCTTAATAAAGGGTTTACAGAGCATTTCATAGTTTGTTCATTGAGGTATCTGATATTAAATATACTTAAGTATCAGAAGTCATGTTCTGGCAATAAATGTACTGAAGTATTAAGATGCAGGTGTGTACTAAGTGTACACATACATTAACATGTTGACCATTTATGACTCTGGCCGATAATCAGCATTATCTTGTTCATAAGAATCAGTGGGTTTTTTTGTTTTTGTTTTTCTTAACCCATTGCCAATAAAACAATCGACTTTTAAAATGTGCCACTATGGCTTTGATGCAGTATGCACATAAACAGTAACCAAATAAACCCAGTGGAGTAAAAGTACAATATTTGTCTCCACAATGTTTGTCAATGTAAAATGTTGCCTCCATCACTGAAAAGAACAAAGGGAGAAACATGAGGAAAAGGAAGATGTGCAGCAGCTGCTGTATGTACAGTATGGATAGAAGTAATGGAGCAGTGATGGAATGTAACCGAGTACTGTACTTCAGTACAATTTTGAGGTATTTGTACTTTAACTTGTCTTTATTGATTTGGTTAGTAGTTATTTGGCAGATTGCATTCTGCATCTGAGCCCTAGTAGAACAACAACAAACACTGACTCCAATATAATCAGAAAAATGCTGAACATCTCATCCAATAATCAGTCGACATGTAAATATTTGTGTAATTTTACTTGGGGAAAAAAAAAAGTTCTAACACAATGTCCTTACTCTTACTACTTAACTAAAGTGCACGACATGTTATTTTATTATAAATATTTTACAAGACTTTCAGTGTAATGTAAGAAAATTTGAGGGTGGTAACACTGATTTAATTGAGAATTTAAATAAAAAAGAAAATAAATAAATAAGGCACAAGTACCTAAAACTCCACTTAATATGAGTAATTAAATACTAAATACATTGGTTGTTCCTGTCCTTCCTCCTCCAGACCCTGGTGTGCTGATACGCATCCTGGCCGGCTGCACGACAGGCGCCATGGCCGTGTCGTTTGCACAACCCACAGACGTGGTCAAGGTTCGATTTCAGGCCCAGATGAACCTGGACGGCGTGGCCCGTCGCTACACTGGCACCATGCAGGCCTACAGACACATCTTCCAGAATGAGGGCATGCGGGGACTCTGGAAAGGTGCAACTTAGGAAAAGCCCGAGAAATGATTCCTAACTGACTAGTTATAATTAGTCAAACATACAACTTGTAAATCTTCTTTGGTTTCCTCAGGCACACTACCCAACATCACAAGAAATGCGCTTGTCAACTGCACAGAGCTGGTTACGTACGACCTGATCAAGGAGGCCATCCTCAGGCACAACCTGTTGTCAGGTGAGTGGGAGAGCTCATGCATGTGTGTCTGGGCTAACACTGACACACACACAGACATAATGGCATCACACAGAGACAGGTGATTGGGCAGAAATCAACACACCCTCTCACCCTTTCGACTCCACCAAGGCTGATAACGGTACACATGCTAGTACAGAACAAAGTGTATTTTCCCTCCTCTGTGCTGTAAATACAGTAGTTAATTATGATTTATCTCTATCATATATATTGCCTCATCCACCGTGTTGCACAATCTGCTGACATGTGTGTTCCTATACAGTTAAATTGAGAACAAAGGCCCTCTGGTCCCCATTATTCATACTCTTGTGTTGTTTTTTTTATCTCCACAGACAACCTGCCCTGCCACTTTGTTTCTGCGTTCGGCGCAGGCTTTGTTACCACAGTGATCGCTTCCCCGGTAGATGTGGTGAAAACTAGATACATGAACTCCCCACCAGGCCAGTACAAGAGCGCTATCAACTGTGCCTGGACCATGATGACGAAAGAGGGGCCGACGGCTTTCTACAAAGGGTTAGCATTTCCTTTCTGACCTGACATACTGAGGTCGTTAGATAAATCGTTTCTTTCATTCTTCATTACACACTTTTTGTGTTTCTTGCAGATTTGTGCCCTCGTTTCTGAGGCTGGGATCATGGAACGTTGTGATGTTTGTCTCATTCGAACAAATCAAGAGAGCCATGATGATCACGAAGAAGAGGATCGACGACCCAAACTGAGATCCACGTTTTAAAGTTTGACTGAGAAACTTGAGCCAACACTGTGTTGGAACGTCGCTGGAAAAAACAAACCTAATGAATATCATATCACATTTTAGTTTTATTCTTTTTTTGTCCCATGGTGACAAAGAAGAAAATCCTTTGTTGAAAAAGGAACGTTTGACGATCTATCTTGTATTTCAACTTTGTGTTGAACTGATGTATTAAAGAAATGCAGTTTTGTATTTAGAATTTTTCAAAAATGTTAATAATGTTAATCTCCTCTGGGAAGTTGAGTGTGTACTTTGAGACCTGTAAATCTGAATCTGCCAATTATAAAAAAGAAATGCAGATTTATCTCCTACATTCCTAATTTATATTTATAATCTGTCACAATGAACCCAATCAAAATTTAGTGGGAGTCAATGGTGGGAGCAATAAATGAGACATAGGTACACGATAGGTTTACAAAAAAACACAGTTTTCTCAGTGCAGCATCTCTGTATTCCCCCTCCGTCTGAAACTCTGTTAGCTCCCGTCTCTTAGAACCTCCCTCCAGAATACCCAGTCTGCTCTCATTGGTCAGCTAACACCTGCCTGGCCCAACAGCCCTAACAACAGAACAGCTGTTTTTAATCAATTTTTACAAGCCAAACTAGCCGCAAGGCATTCATTATGCACTTTTGTGATGTCACAGAGTCACAGAATTAAAAGGTGGGACTAATGACAAAGCGTGTTTTCTGTGGGAGGAGCTTGTAACTAACTGTGTAACTTTCAAGATCTGTTACATGCTTTAAGAACATTTGTAAAACCCTGAAGGAAAGGATAAAAGAAAAGAAAAGAAAAATAGCTCTCCTTCAAGTTGTGATTACCTGTAAAGCTAAATCTACCAGTCTTACATTAAAAGCAGCTTTAACACAATGCAACTTTCTATGTAAAACAGGTTTATGTAAACCCTTAATATATTTGACTTGTTTTTACAGACCCTGTGCTTGTTTTTTGATTTCCGCCACATGAGACACATTTCAAAGCATCAAAGTATGTATTTATTAACTCCCATTAAGACTTGTTAATCACCATCATCAAAAAGCAAATCACAGCCTAAAAATAACGTTTTAAAAAACAAAATCCACTTCAGTCTTTAGACAAATAAATGCATGACAATTAAGTCAAACAACCATTTTGAGTTCCACATCACCTATATTACAGAATACAGATGACATCAATAGGGACACATTAACACATGCAAACATTTTCCCTTAAATTAAAGAGTAACTCATTTTCAAGCATCAAAGTGTGTTAACAGGTCTTTGGGAGTACTACTGCATATGTGAAAAAAAGTAGTATAAAGGCTATTTTGCTCCAGAGGAAGCAGCATGTAATCTGATAAATAAATCAGTTGCATTGTGGGTAATGTAGGCACCAGGTTTTGAAAAGCAAGAAGAATGCGTAGAATAAGAGGCAATTTCTCTGGATCTGGATCTGGATCTATATTGCTAATTTGTTTTCAAAAAGGCCATAATGAGTTGAACAGTGTAATGGAAGGGCAGTGCTACATCAGTGGACTGCTTTTCAGCCTACATTACCCACAAGGCACCTTAGCAACTGGATGACATCACTGGAAGCAGTTTATCAGACAACATACAGCTTCCTCTGGAGCCACAACAGGTGTCATACTACTTTATTTCCACATATACAGCCATAAGACCTCTACACACACTAAAATTTGTGTAATTGGTGGAGTTACCCTTTATGTTTTAGCCATAGTATCTGGACATAAAAATCGTATTCCTGAGTGGGGAAAAACTGCGAGAACACAAAAGTCATGTTTACATAAATACACGAAGGAGAGCTACAGATATGATCATTGTTGTTAATCATAATTTTTCAATAACTGTCTTGTATCTGGAACAATTTGGCTGCTTGCTCAGTGAAAGTGCTTTAACGCTTACAAACAACAGACCAGTCGTCTGCAGCAGCTCTCATTTAACTTTTACAAAGCTTCATTACACACTGGAATGGTCACTTTTCCGAGGTATAGGGGTGTTAGATTTGTGCTCTATTTTCAAAAACCCTTAATTATCACTGTGACAAAATAAACTGAGCATTACGGACAAATCACAAAACCAACCATAAAAGAAATCATTTGTTCGAATTGTTGAGGAATATGAGTGATCGATCTGCTTCAGTCTGCTTTGATGCTTCTTCTGTTGATTGAACAACATTAGAAGTCGTGGAGAGGTGAGGGAAGATTTCTCAATACTAGTTTTTTTCCAAACTGGCAGTCAATGTGAGGGATACTTCAGGGTCCTTTAGATGAGTTTTGACAATATTATGAAACTTTTCTCTGTACTGATTGAACTCCATGATACTTTCTGGTTCTTCTGCCACCCAGAATTTATCAAATTCATATGCCAGATAACCTAAATGAGAAGAAACACATATTTTAGAGAATTCTATGTCAATACAGACGAAAGATTTTACTTTCCATCAGAACATCTTGTATTTTTCAAGGAGATGGAAAGAATTAAGGTGTTGAAGAATACAAAAAATATGTTTTTACTCACAGTATAGCTGATGAAAGTCCTGGAGCTCAGGTGTGCCCTGCACTGTGTTGTAGAAATGGGGTTTCAAAGCACCGCTCTTCAGGAGACTGTAGGCCATCTCTGTCAAGTTGATCCCGACTATGGCATATGAATATCTGAAAAATGGTGAATGCTAAATTAGTATTATAATATACAATAATGCGATGATTTCAGTAAGATCTAATTTTTCACACAATACTGACAGAAAATACGGAGAAATGTGTCTTACCCCAGTTTAGGATGGTTTGCATGTGACAACACCTGACGAGCCTCCTCTGTGTAGTTTTCACTGAAAAAACTGTAACAGAGAAAAAACATTTCAGCATAATTATTTTTAAACATGGAGACCTTACAAGGTTTTGGTTTACCCCCAAGTGTATGGTTCTAAATATGGAGCCAAATATGTATTCAAATAGTCAAAAACATTCAAATGGGTGGTGATTAAAATATACATGTTAAAGACTCAAATGATTCTATTGGTGTTTTAACATCCCAAGTGATAAAAATGTATGTAATAACCCTTGTTGCAGTTTTACTTGGTTTTATGAATAAAGTATGTAAAAGTCCTGCTGACTGTGCAGATTTCCTTGTCAGCTGCAACTGCATGTCAGGCTCCCACTGACTGACAAAGGGACTGCTGGGGGATATATTTTGTTTGCCTTGTCAGCTCTCTATATCTGTGTTGTATCTCACCATGTCTTTACATTTTGTTGCTTGTTTTTACTGTGTTTGATGTTAACGAATATATGTCAAACACGTATTTCCATCATAGTTACATTGAGGCCAGAGGATGGTAATGATTTCTCAGTGCTGTAGCTCTTTATAACTGAGTTAATCAATGTCTCATTGTTATTCATTGAGGACTCACACAAGGTTGATCAGGCCCAGCATGCCCATTCCTCTGAAGTCAGTCTTAGGGTCATCTCCTTGGAATCCAATGTCTCCCCACTGTTTGGTGATCCTGGACTCCAGTTTGACAGTTGGCATCAACAGGTCCCACAGCTGACGGTACAAATAATTCAAGTGTTACATATTCTAGCTGTAGTTTCTCTTTCGACAGCTTTAACTACTTTCAAAGTGTCTTTTATATTGACAGAGCATGTGAGTTCATGGTATTAAGACTTTGGACTAACCCTAACCCTTTGAAAAATGATGTATCTGTCGGTTAAATCAACTCTCATTTTGCTCAGTGTAACAGGTGAGTGTTTTACTGAACTTTGGACCTATTTGTTCTGTATCCACGCAACTAAAACATATACAGTGACTGCTTTAGTGATGTATGGATCCAGAAGCAGGAACACGCACCTTCAACAGCATGGCCTCGTGTGCTTGGTTGTCCGAGTTGAAGACTTCTTTTCTCAAGTCTTCCACAGACACATACAAGCTGCTGTGTCCTGTTATCTGTAGCAGACAGATGTGTAGGCTTCCCTTGAACCTGGAAAGGTAGGAAGATTGAATAAATAATTAATAAACTGATTCAAAAATTACACTCAACCAAATGTGATCTGGAAATCAATGAATTGCCAGTGACAAGCACCATCAAAATAAAAGACATGAACTTACAGTGGGTCTTTCTGGGGTTTGACATTCTTCACCTTCATAATTTGATCCACACATTGCTCTAATTTATCCTTATGGGTTTCCAAAGCTCCTCTTAAAACCTACAGAGGAAGAAAGCAAAGGAAAGTAGGAGGTAGTCACAGAACAAGAATGATTCAGTGTGCTACAAACACAGAAAAACTGCTGCTATCTGATTTATCCATCTATCCATCCATCTATCCCTACCACCAACAATGCAAAAAATACTTTCCAATTTCAATCTCAGACGCAATTAAAAAGTTGACAAGGCACTTCTGCTTCTACCATGAATGAACTGTTGATTGGAAAATGTTTCACTAGCTGTAATCACAGATAGCAAGTAGAGTCAATTTATCTATGCTTGGCAAGTATATTGAAAGATAAGAACTGATTAGGCTCACAGAGTATGTCTTTATTTGAGTTCACACATACACCCAGTAGATAATGAAAAGGTCAATAAAGGTGTTTCCTATACACTTCTTCTCTGTGGGCCCATGAGGTATGACGTATCCATTTTCTCCTATTAACCTAACCTATGTGTACTTGTGTTTGCCCTGTATTAAAACTTTTTCTTTTAATATTTGCAATTTATACATATTTTCATTACAAATTCTGGGGAGGAATGATTCATTATTCTGTCAGTTAAATTCCTAGAGCACAAACCGATATCTTTGACCAGCTAACAGTCCAAAATCTCAGCTAAGCAAATCCTGATTTTCAGAAACTATTTCTTTAAATGACATGGTTGATAGATTAGCAAGTTTTTACCAAAGCATTCATGAGTTTTTCTTACAGTAGCTATATCAAGAAATGTATAATTGGTTGTAATATTGAAAGTTATTCTTCAACCAGCTTCTGAAGTTGACCAGATAATTGACAGCGCCATGGAACCATCCCTAGAAATTAAACTATTCCCATCCTATTTTTAAAAAATGGAGGATAAAAGTAAAAACATTTTACTACCTTGCTCTTTGATGACCGAAGAGAATATTCTGCAACAGGACACAAGAAACAGATTAATAGAATATTGAATCTGTGTACTAGGCAGGAAAAGGAGACCAGATTTCAGATGACTAAATTCACCAGCTTTTGTTGTCCTTGTTGCCCCGGGCTTGTGTCCAGAACATATTCTCTGCAGCTCACACGTCCCTGTTGCTTGCTTGATGAGCCACTTCAGCCAGTATCTCAGGAAGGACGTGTAGACGTATTGCCAGATGTACCCCAGCATTTTCTATAGCATGGACAGAGAAAACATGCATCAGTAAAATGTCCCAGAGATCTGACAGTCTAATTATACAGTCTTACACACATTTTTAACATTTGTCTAATAAGCCATTTATGGATGTCTGAGCTGGGTGCTTGACTCAGGTTGTCATTGATGGTGGATTACCCTACGCCAGAGTTAATTAGCACCTCTTCAATTATATTCTAGGGTGCAAGAAATTTTCTCAGCAGCAAACATCTGGGCAGTATAAAGTTAAGGTGTGACATCCAATAAATCTAATTAAAATGCTCCTGATTTGATTAATCCTTTGGTCTATGCAGGAGTGGAAATCAGACAAGGAAAAGAAACACATTTGGGAAGCCGGAAACCATCAAATATTCAGGATGTTTGATTGAAAAGTTGCAGCTTTTCTGTTGCCCCTGCTCCAACAGTATCTATTCTAAATACAATTGAGCAGTCTGACCTAAAAAAGATGATCATATGTTTAGCATGAATTATAACAATCTGCAAAATAATACGTTTGCTTTACAAGTGCAAAGTCGCTTAAAATGTACATACTCAAGTGAAATACATTTTACAAACTGTATTTAAGAACAACTTAACTACTCTCCATCACTGCCTAATTACACTCACTACAATCTCATGATTATGTACTGGACTTGAACACTCTTCCCTCTGTGTCTGTGTGTGGGTGTCATCATGACAATGGCCACTATTCAGAGCAGTTGAGACAACATTGAATTGCGAAATTATTCTGATTTTAATCGCACAATGTATGACAAGTTCACCTAATCGTACGTCACCACAAAAGTACAAATGCATGAGCAAACATTATAATTAAACGGCATAATGTCGATGTCAACAGGGGCGGCTAACGGGGGGAGGCTAGCCAACTATCGAACAGCCAAAACAATAGCACTGAAGTAGCTAGCATGCTAACTTCAGACAAACGTGGCCATTCAGTTTATTTTGCCTACGTCGGCGAGTCTATTGGCACTTTAGCCAGATATCTGAGCACTACATGTTGGTGTTAGCAGACTGCTAGCTATTTAGCACCGATTTAAATAAACCAACCGGGCTAACTGGCTTAAAAAGTCAGATGACAGTTAACCTGTCCAAAACAACAGGTTGTCATTGTATTCGCTGTTAGCTAAATTAGCTAACGTATGTTAAGCTCGGGTTGCGCCACACGCATTGTTGTGTTTTATAGTATTAAAAACGAGCAAGAAGCTGAAGTGAATCTCACCCTGCTGTCACAGACATGTTGTCAGGCAGATATATATGCAAACTTACCCTCACTTGTTAGCTATCAGACGAGCTGTACGGTTGGCGACGCTTCTCTTGACAACAGTCTGGCTGTGGTGCGTTCAAGTTCCGACCAGACACACAGATATTCCACTATAACGCACATGTTGGAAATTGAAGATTTTTAGGGGATGGCCAGCATACTTTCATTTAATAATTACATCTGAATTCTTGTAAACGTTTTCAGAGGGACTGGTTGTGCAATTTCAGCCACAAAAGTGGACAGACTCTGAGAAATTTGTGTTGAAGTCATGGTTGACATAATGTCCTTGAATGTAGCACACGCCAGCATGTCAACGATGCATTCAACGCTGCCGCAGCGCCGCCTACCGGCCAAACCTCACTGCTGCCTGCACCACTGTGCACAGCACAGAAGATGACTACAGATAACCTGCCATTAAAACTATTTGCAGGAATGTTGGTCTAGATAAATTGAGTATAACCCCATTTAATAATCCCGAGTCAAAGTCACCAAATCAAGACAGGCATTGCTTTCGTTGAAAATCATTTTACACCAAATCTTCAAATATGATTGGGTTCAGCCAAGTATTTGCTTTTCCCAATTTAACCACAAGATGATGCCATATCTACAATATGACCAGTTGTGTTACTTTGAGGGGGCAGGAAAATAAGGTCCCCAGAAAACTGATCGAATGTCGTAAGGTGGCGGGCTCCGCCAAATATGATCAGAGTAAAAACGTTTGTCCTTTAAAGTCAGTCTGTTTGTTAGGTTTATTCAGTCATAAAAAACAAAGACAGTTTGTTTATTTAGTTTGTCTATGAAGATCTTAACATTTCTTCCCAAAAATACATAGTGCACCTTTAAATTGAAAGTCGTGTTTTTTTCATTAAACAGATCAGGAATTTTTTTCAGCTGACTAATATTTGAATGTAAGTGTCCAGTAATGCATAAATACCATCAGGCTAATATTGATTTTTACACTTTTTGTGTCACAATGTCTATAATCGTGGCAACAGACCACACATCTTTCTCTCCAAATAACTGTGTCACCATTTTACTTGCAGCACACAAGCACTCACCCGGAAGCAGAAGTCTGGCATACCAACAATCTGTGCACTCTATCGTGAGTTGCCCACCAGTGGTGCACTCGACTGTAATTAAATCCTGGTCTACCTTCTCACCTAATCAGTCCCTCTGGGCTTTTAGAGGCAGGAGGTCCATCCCATACAATTACTGTGCACCAAGAGGAGCTCCTATCTCAGGCCGGGGCTATATTTGAAATCCCCAAAGTAGCCATTTAGATCATAATAACAGTCTGAGAGATAAGATAAGGCCGAGCTAGGAAGCAGCCCATAATGCTGATGTTAAATTAATCACAATCATTTTTATATCACCGCAGGCTCGATGAAGAATAATCAATATCCATGGACGGGCCCAGGTGGGCATGAGGCTGACATGACTGATAGGGCGATCAAACCTCCAAAGATGTATAAGTAAGAGAAAATTGAGGCAGTGGATCTTTGATATGATACAATATTCCTAACCAAACCAACAAGTCTTTCAAATTAATTCTAAACATGTTTGTCGGTGACTTGAACAACCCTTCTCTGATTCTGTCCCTGTCAGCAGGATGATAATTTTGTAAAACCCTTCCTAAATGCATACTCCTTTTATTAAAATTGTGTTTGTTTGTTTGTTTGTCTTTTGATCTGCAGTGAAGTGTGACGTGCTTAAGAAAAACTACTAATACCTCCCTGCAAAAATCCTGCACTGAAAATATTATTTGAGTAAAAATTAATCAAGCAAATTTATCAGAATGTTCCCAGTGTCTGTTTTACTATTGTATATCAATACCCATGCATGAATATAAAAGTGGGATTTATTGTTGATTATTTTTTAAAAGACTGTAAATCTGCTGATTATTTTCTCCAATATTTAATTGATTCGGAAAAATCATATCATGATGTCTATCACAAGATCTCATGACCAAGATTGGCACCTTCACAATGCTCATTTTGTTCAACCAGTTGTACAGACTTCAAGATTAATTGAAAGAAAAGATTATCAGAATAATTTAAAGTGTGTGTCCCATGAATGGAGGCTGAGTCCTCAGCAGTGGCCCATGTTTGATTCCAGCCTGTGGCCGTTTGCTGCTTGTCACCTCGTCTCTCTGTCCCTCCTTTCCTCGCCTGATTGTCTGTCTGTCGGCATTCTGTTCAGTTTCTTCGACATGTGGAGCTCTCCTGTGAAAGCAACCTGTCCTCTGTGACACTAGAGGGAGCTTTCTAACATTTAACACAAAAAAAACAATAAACCCTGCTGATGTGAGTCAGCCAGCGTTGACTGAGGATATTTAAACTCATTTTTCTTGTCAGGAAAGTCCCGACTGATCACATTGACTCATGTTCTCAGCACACAACTGAAGATAAAACCAAGATCCAGTTTTACTCCATAACAGAGAGTGAATATATTATCTTCTGAATCATCCTGACCCTCAGGGGTCTCTTGAGACTTTTGAGGCAACTGTTGACCTCCATCTCCTATTGACCTCCAGAAAGAAACACATACAACATCCAGCAATACGTTTTTTATAGAAAAAAGTTGATGTTTCACCAGGCTATGGATATATCGATAATCACCCAGGAAAATACAGCATAAATACAAACATGTCCACAAGATTAAAAAATCACATTAACAAAACAGTCAATGCATTCATGCTCACGGCGTCCAGCTTACACTCAAGTGTCAGACACAAAAGATTATTCACTCTATTGACTTTTGAGGAATATTTTGCTTGTTTTGATCGAGGATGTTTCTCTAAAAAAAAAAACATTGTGGCACGATGGAGGTTGCTGTGAAGACAGTGAAGACATCAGATTCCACTATGCTCCTCAGCTGACGCTCTCTCCTGTTTAAAGTTTGGGACCCTTTCTTATACTGACCTATACTCACCATCCTAATGAATTATGAAGGAATTTCATCTAGCAGACCTCTTAAAACCTCAGAGGGAAAAATCTCTCATTTTCCAAATGGAGTTTGGAATGGAAAAGGTACCTGATTCCATTCAGATGCGGCATGTAATCTGCAAAATAACTAGTAACTAAAGGTATCAAAAAATGTAGTGAGTAAAAAGTACAACATTTGCCTGCAAATAAAGTGGAATGGAAGTATGAAGTAGCAAAAAGAAAAGAAAAAAGGAAATAGTTAAGTACCTCAAAATTGTACTTAAATAACAAACTCAAGAGGAAAATCTCTTATTTTCCAAATGCAGTTTGGAATGTAGAGGTACCTGATTACATTCAGATGGAGCATGTAATCTGCAAAGTAACTAGTAATACATGTAGTGAGTAAAAGATGCAATACACATTACCTGCAAAATATAGTGGTGAAAAGTACCTCAAGATTCTAGTACTGCACTCTTAAAATCTATCATTTCCCGGATGCAGTTTTGAACGTAAAGGTGCAGCTTCTCCTCAACAACACAACCTGATGTTCCTTCATGCATCTCTCAATGCAGTCACGTCCTGTAAACAACACACGTGTCCTCACATCAATCCATCTCTAAATGACACAAAAAAAAGGCACAGCTGAATAAAACCACGCATCCTCTGGGGGGAACAAGGCTGCTTGTACGCAGACAAATGACACACACTGCGTGGATCTAAAAGTAATCAATTTGCAAGTGATGCTCCAGTGGATGCCTGCGGCTGATACAGCACTGCCTCCCTCCACCCTCCACCCTCACACACACCCCCGCCCCTCCTCCCCCATTCACCCATTCATCTGGTTTACTCTGCAGCACCACGCTGCCTGGACCAGCTCAGTCTGGGATAGCTGCACACACCACGAGAGGTCCATTTTGCGTGAAAAAGCAGCACTTTTTCTTGGCGTGAGGTGGAGACCTCAGAGGCAGCAGCAGCAGCAGCAGCATCCCCGTCCCCCAGCAGCATCCGTCGGTCGGACGGCGGTGACTCATTGCGCACGGTCACTCAGTCAGGGCGCTTGAATTTTTGCGCTTTGCCGTGGAGGATCGATACCTCCAAGACCCATATTGTGGTTGAAGGCGTGGCTTGGTGTCACCGACACAGGGTTGCTTCTTTTTTTTTTTTTCTCCCCATATGCGTTTCTAGGGTTTAGCCTCATCTCACTGACACCGACGCGCACACGGCACCCTAAAGACTCTGCAGGTAAGCGAACCCTGCTCTCTTCTCCATCGCGCTGTGCTTTTCCCCCTTTGTGTCAATGTGTTCAATTTGTCCGCAAGGTCATATCAAATCAGTAAATATCGGTGGCCTCTGAGATGTTGGGGTGGGACGGGACCGCGGATGCGGGCTGGTACAGAACATGACATAGATGTTAATTGCCCCCCCCCGAATGGGTCGTGTGCATCACTTCAATGTCTGCAATGTTCGCCGCTGTGCGTGGATTCACATTCTGCATGCACTCTTTCTTAACTGCTGCAGGCAACAATAAAAAAAAAAAAAAAAGAAAGAAAAGAAGAAGAAGAAGAAATCCCAGACACCAGGGCGTTTTGAATTGTTGATGTCTAATTTACAGTCAGGCTACGCTTTCCATAAATATTTGCACTCTGACAACAGACACGCAGATGCTTAGTGGGAGAGCACACACAAATGGGCTACACCTGCCCCTGACCCAAAACAAAAGCCTTGCTGTTCTGTTTTTATCCAAGTCACACGCGTCAGGAAACGATGCTTTCAGGTCATCATGTGCACAAAAAACAAGGTGGGTGATCACTGTCACCATAAGACTCACAGCACTCATTCTAGACGTAAATGTGATCTGATTGGTGTGAAATCTGTTCTGTTTGTTGTAGTGGGGGGACTTGATGTGATGATGCTCCTGGTTGAGAGGGAGGGAGGAAAAAAAACTCCAAAAGACAAGGCAGATGAACTGCACATTATGCGGAATGGATTATCATCAGTAAATGGAGATGGGCAGCCTGCTCCCCTGTAAGATTGATGCCTCCTCCTCCCCTCTGGATGTGGCTGCCCTGTATGACTGAAGTCCTGATCCCAGCGCGATTCATTTGTCTGTCTCCGAAGGATCAGATATTTCAGACGTCTGCTGAGTGCCGGCACATTACTTGCAGAATTGGCCCAGATGCTTTGACACTTTTAGGAGACAGACTGAGATGGAGTCATTCATCAGGCCTGTGTGAGGAGATTTGTGAAACTGTAGGTCAATGACTAGGATTTATACAAGATTGATTACGGGACAAAAGAGCCGGAGACACACACGCACACACACACAAATACACACACACACGACTCTGTTAATATGCAGTGACAGGAAGAGGTCTTGATGAGTGAATTGAATTGTTTTCAGGCAACGCTCTCAGCACGTTTGGCATTCGGCAGGGTTATTTTGTTAAAAAATGTTGGACAATTTCAACGAATTGTTGTGCTGTCACTGGAATTTCTAACTGTGATACAATACCTTAAAAAAACCCCATCAATATTCAGTACCATTTGGCGCAACATAAAGGGGCTTATCATTTTTTAAAAGATAAACATTTGAAGGCTGCACAGGGCAAGATACAAGCTTTCATTCTTGTCCAATAACAGCAGAAAGGCTGTCAAATATCACACTTTTTTAAGAAACATTCATTCTCTCGTTAGGTCAGGCCTTCACAAATATTGTGTTTTTGTTGCTTTCAGAGAGACGAGAGAAAGAGAAAGTGCCGCTGGTACTGGTGTGTTGATACTCCAGAAAATGAGTGCTGAACCATTTCAAATATTTAAAATCGATGTGCATGGATATATCGATGTTATTGCTCTTGCACTGTACATTAATGTCATAAAGTGCATTATTGCATAACAAAATACAACAGAACTTTGTTCTGCAGTAATCCATGTCATATCAGTATCACATATAAAGATAATGTATATAATAACTTGTCCATATAAAAAAAAAGTATGTAAACGGCCCCTAAACTTGATGACGCCCTAAAAACATTAATGGTTATTGCACACTGGGGTCAGGTGGTTGTTTTGGGGGGGTGAGGGGGTGTCGTGGGTTCGGCAGTTTGTCCACAGCTCGGGTGAAAATGCTGTTTTTTTGTTTATTTTAACCAAAAGTATATTTTATCTGTAAGCCTTTTTTCAACCTGCGTATGTCGATATTTTATTTCTGTACTTTCTCTACTTCCTTATTCTTGCTTTTCTTTCGTCTGATAGCATTTCTGCATTCTCTTTAGGGATTCCCTCCCGGGTTATGCTAGTTTGACCGAGGCTTAACTTCTTTAACGGCAGTTCACACAACATATCAAACATACGTTTCTATGTTTATCCGAATGTTGTGTGTGTAAGCTAATTTATTTCCACAGCATCTTATCACAAGCAAGTTTCGAGGAGCATGTAAGGGACAGGAAACACACACTAGATCTAACAGATCAACAATCAATCACAGTAAAGATAAATAAAGAGAAGTTGACTAAATTACATATAGTAAAGTCTTTAGCGTATGTATGTTATGATTGATTTGATCGTTAGCCTAGGAATCACATATATATTAATCTTAATTCAAAGCACAAGTTAAATTAGGCAAATACATGCCGTTGATTGTTCTGGTGCTTCGCCTTTATTCTAACACTGATTATGTAAATGCATGTTAATGACTGTTCAAAGAAACTACCTGGAATGTTAGACTGAATTTACATAATGCTCACATAGGCCGGGACTGCTCTGTGAGTCTGCTCTGATTCTTTTTGTCTAATTCAAGATTGAAGGTAATGAAAAGTTCAGCTCCATCGTTGAAAAAACAAACTGAGTCTGTTTTTATTTCCCTCCCCTTTAGGGAATCGCGTGACTGGCAAATCTGCGTCTGTTTTCCTCCTTGGATTACGACAATATTTAAAGACTGAAACAGTGAATCCGGCATGGGAACTAACCCAAAAAGGACAGTGACGGTCCAGATGGTGCCTCAGCTGGCTGTGGTGGACACGCTGGGCAATAAGGAGCCGAATGCCAACTGGGCCAAAGAACCCAACCTCAAACTCTCTCAGGTTTGTCCAAACCCCACTCTCCCATCTCCTGACCACAAGCAGGATAACTCACCTCTGACTGCGTCTCCCACTAACACCATCCAGCATACCCAAAAAACAGCCTCCAAGGGAGGCGAAGCACTGAGCAGCGACGTGTCAGACAAACCAGTTCCGACTAATGGAAATAAATCAGAGCATGTGACAGGCGGAGACAAACCGGTGCCAGCGCTGCTCTCAACACGCCAAGGTGTGGGTGAAGCAGGATGTGACCAGAGGGATTCTAACGCTAATGTGAAAATGTTAAGCCCGGCTGATGAAAAGGCAATCTGTAAGGCCGCTGTGTTGCCTGCTCTTTCAGCAACAAAGGTCGACATGCAGACCAACGACTGCAGAATAAAAGGGCCAAGTGCTGCAGAGGAGGGGAGCGCGCAGCTGACATCTTCACCCACAGCCACAGCAGGGGAGGACAGTAATAAACACGCTTCTCCAAATAATAGAAATCTTAACAGCGCCTGTGAATTGAGGCATACGGCGTCCGAACCGCAAAACGATAAAAAAGGGAGCGCTTCAGCTCCCAAGAGCAAGAACACTGCTGCACCACAGAAAGCTCCGGAGCCCGATCATATACGTAGCTGCTCCCAAAGCTCTGTCAGTCTGCAAGAGACGCCCGAACCTAAACAAAGTGTGGAAGCTACCGCAGCCCCGCTTAGCTCCAATACACCTCCGTCTAACGGCAAAGATGCAGAGGCCGGGTGTACAAATAAGAATTTGAGTTCAACACAACCAGAGAAGGATTTGCCACCAGTAAAGAAACCACAAGTCTCCTCAGATAAACATCAGCCGGTGTCTCCACAGACAGACTCCCCCGCTCTGCCCAAGGCTTCACCGAAGATGGCGGCACAAGGGCAGGTGGCTGAGGGAGCCAGGCAGACTGACACAGCTGCCTTTGAAGGGCAGCAGCTCTGCAACAAGCTGTACCGAGAGGCTGCGACAATGACCGTAACCCCGTCGTGCACCCCGGTCAAGCAGCGTCAGGATATGGAGGTTCAGGCGGTGGCCAACACGTGCAGCAAGGCCGTGGCCACGAGTCCGAGCCTGCTGCCCTTCGCTGTGACCCGCAGGCCGAGCGGTGGTGGTGGTGGTGCAGTCCCCAGAGAGGAGGTGCAGAGCCTGGCTGTAGTCTACCAGGTCGACAGGAGTGTTGGGCTGCATCAGATGAACATAAGTACTCTGTCCGCCTCTTCTGATCCGAGGTCAGAGAGACTCACTGTCGAGGCGGAGATGTGCCCAAACCAGACTGCCGGTGTTGTTTTCCACTCGGACGCTTTGCCCCAGCAGCCAGATAAAGGGTTAGAAGCGAAGCCTAAAGACCCCAGCTTGTCTCTCTGCAACACCCAGCCAGTTTATCAAATCAACATCGAACACAGCAACCACAAGGAGAAAGCAGAGGCAGGTAACTCCCAGTCTAAAGCAGAAGTCCAGACGTCTGCAGTGAAAGCAGCCGCTGCAGAAGCTCCCTCTCTCAAATCAGGAACACCCCCAGAGACAGCCGTTGCTACCAAGCCAGGATCTGCTGACAGTAACAAGGCTGTGCTGTCTCAGGCTGCTGTTACAACCAAGCCCAGCCAGGCCCTGCCAACAACAACAGCAACAAGCACTACATCAAAGTCAGGTCCAACTAAAAGTAAAGCTGGGAGTCCTAAAGAGAAGGCTAAAGCTGGGGGTAAAACGAAGGGGGCGAAGTCCGGCAAGCAGAAAATAGAGCCCGAGAGAAAAGAGGAAGAGGATGACCAGAAGGAGAAAGGAAAGAGCGTCCACGATGTCGTCTGGGACGAACAAGGGATGACATGGGAGGTCTACGGCGCCTCTGTGGACCCGGAGTCCCTCGGTTTTGCCATCCAGAGCCACTTGCAGTGCAAAATCAAGGAGCAAGAGCGGAAACTAATTGTCCGGACCTCCCTCCGGAAGTCGGTCTCCGCCGTCGAGTCGCCACAACACGGCAGGAAGAACAAAAGGAGGCAGCAGAACATTTTCAGGTCAATGCTGCAAAATGTCAGACGGCCCAACTGCTGCGTGCGTCCCCCTCCCTCCTCCGTCCTCGAGTAGCACAGCACGGCGGTAGCCAATGTCGGACTCCTCCCTTTTTTTCCTAGAGGTCAAACTGTCCTCCCGTCGTCACGAGTGCAATGCCAAGTGAAACATTAATGGGGGGGGCGACGATCCCTGTAAGTATACCAGAGTGTTGTAGCATAAAGAGTCAAACTATTTGTGATGTATGTGATCAAAGAAGGTAGTAAAATATAAAATATAAAATGAACAACTTATTTTCTAGAAATAGCTATTACAAAAAAGAGAGAGAAAAACATTTTTGAATAACGAGGCAATAAAGGCAATAATAGTGAAACGCATGTGTATTAGTCACAAAATGTAACGTATGACCTAAGATGAAGTCCGAACCTTCTCAGTAAAAGGCACTGATCGTGAGGTCGACATGTTACTTACTGTCAGAATATTTGTGCAAATATATTAAAACCAACATCTCATTACATTTGGTGCATTTGTTATACGTTTCTGAGGTGTTTTTGGGGCCCTATATTTATAAGACTGCTGTATTTTTCTTTTCGTGCAATTATTTTTTTTTAAGTGAGTGATTACGTTGTGCCAAAAGGGACTGTATGCATACATGCGCTGTTTAATCTCTGTTCTTCTTTGGTTTTCTATTAAAACAACAAAAATCTAAGTTGAGCTTTACATATTCTTCATTTCTGACCTTTAGAGAAGGGCTTTCAGCAACTGAGTCGCCAAAATGAATGTTAGCGAAGTGAATTTTTGCAAAAACCAAAGATGCGTTAAAACTCAACATTTCTTTATGTTTGTCCAGGTTGAATTTTCTATTGCGCTGGTCAGTATTACACACAAAACTTACTAAGTTAGGGATAGCGGAAAAAAATCATGGTTTGGCTTAAAATACCTGTTTTCGATCCACAATCATGAATAGAGATGGTTCCACTTCCTGTAACAAAAACAGCCTGATTTGGTCGCCATATAGCCTGCCAGATTTATGGCCACATGGCTGGACTTGTCCTCAGATGTCCTCTAAAAATATCCAGTGGTGGGACTCAATATGTGATCGACTGTTTGGCAGCCGTGTTGGCTTGTAATAACATAACCACCATCCCCTCCTCCCCCTCATAAGAAAGGCGGCTAAAAGGCATATAATGTGAACGTGATATGCCACGTTTGATACTATTTGGAGAAAGTTTAGTGCTAACATTATATCTTGGCGACTGGGCTGACTTCAGGCAGGTTCAGCTGCCCTGTCCTGATGATGTTTAAGCTTCTTTTCAGAGGTTTGTTTACTTGACAAAGCGGTTGAAAGGTTGCTGTGTGTAGGAAATCGTGGCATCTAGTGGTGAGGCTGCAACCAACTGAATAACCCTCGCCTTACCTTCCTCTACAGTGGCCACTAAAAAAATGCGAAAAGATAATAAGTAACAGGTTTGTCCGTTTAGAGACACTGTGGTGCAACATATCAGGTCCTGTGCTACCTCTGTAGATATAAAAGGCTCATTAAATATATAAAAATGATCAGGATCATTAAAAGATTGAGTGCATCAGTATCTCAAGCAGCAATGATGTTTGTCTGGCAGCCAAGTGTACATGTCAGGGGAGGTGAGAGCAGCAGGCGACATCAGCACAATCCACAGAAGATGTAAGGCAGGGACAGACTGCAGCAGGGAGTAAAGGTACAGTAGGCTGCGCTTGATCAATCAGTGTCAAACTTAACAAGACTGTTTCTGATCTCTAACGAGGGCATGAAGTTTGTTTGGAGACCAGTTAGCTTTCAACTATTTTCTTTTGATTGTCAGGGAGACTAAACAAACAAAGTTTTAGCATCTGGGCCTGGACAAGAAGATTTTATGATCAGTGCAGGTTTCTGCATGAATGCACTAATCAGCATGGCTTAAACGGAATACCTCCAAGTACAGGATGGTTTCAATTTTATCTGCGTGGAGAGAGGGAATCTTCATGATAATCACCATTGATAAATGTTAAATGTATAGTTAATTAAACTTTAGTTAATAGTCGCTTCACTGTTAACCAACAATTACATTCATAAAATATTTATTAAGCACAGTTGCAACTGATGTAAATGATGTAAACCTGTACTCAGTGTCAATTGTATGCAATTTAATAGAGTATCAGTGTGAGATCATGTGCTCCTCTGATTTAATTAACATTCCCAGGTTAATTGTGGAGCTCTTCAGATAGATAGATAGATAGATAGATAGATAGATAGATAGATAGATAGATGTAGTCCATGTTTAAACATTTGGATGTCCCTTATACAATTGCAACTGATGTTTATAAACCTTGGTTTAATACATGGTTTATAAAGCACTACATTATCTGTTTTTTAAAAGTGAAATAACTGTTAACTAGTGTTTAATTACCCAAAAAACCAACACACACGTATAAGGCTTTGAAAAACTATTTTTTTATACTCATGCATGACAACTTATAACAAGGTTTATAAAGTATTTTCAGCGGTGGAACAATTGTTTTCTAAGATTAATAGTCATTAAAACAGTCAAATAAACATGGGCTTTCTAGTCAGCCCATGTTTATAATGCAGATATAATAGAGTATGATTTAATGTAAGTATAGATGCTTTATATTGCATTACAGACATGGGCTTCATAGAACTGTTAGCAAAGGAAACACATACATTAACTATCAAAAGTTATTACCAGTTATAAAGACATGTACAGAATTGCTCTAACTTGTCATTACAGGTTATAAAGTCTACATTTAACATATTGTGTTACAAACATCAATGATATGTTATGGCATGACTCTGAAAGCTTTTAGGGAAAAACCTTGTTAAGTTGTCCCGCACATTCATAAGACATTACGATGCCTTAACAATGAATGTGCTTATAATAGCTTATAAACATGGCCTTCATTGAAAGTGTTACGATATGGTCTATTTCCCATTGTTTACTGTCAGATACCAGAGTGAGATCTGAGTGCCCAAAGACAGTAAAACAGACAGTAGCTAATAAGGAAAATGTAATATTATTCAGGTGTTAAGATGCCAAGAATGAATACGCAAACTAAATCAGGGAGAAGATGCCAGTAGTCTTGATTTTCCAAAATGTCTCCAGAAAGTTAGTTAGTTACAGAAGTTAGGTGCAGGGCTCCAAACACCCACTCAGTGTTTTCTGGTTGATTTTTTAGGCACTTGAAGTTTTCTTAATTACAAGTTTCCAACTTGTAAACAGTGTAAACGCGTTAACGTCCAAGCTGACATCAAACTAAGACGAGGACACGTTTCCTGAAGCTTAGATATATCTGACTTGGTGTCTAATGGTGCAGAAGAAACCAAACAAACATGGATGCCTCATGTCAGACGGCCATTTGAAATGATTAGAGCCACAATTATTAGACAAGTGAAGACACCTGTAAGTGTGCTGAAGGTGTAGACGGGTTTTAAGATTTGAAGGTATTAAAAACTTCAAGAAAGCTCAGAATTGATTTCAAATCAACACAGACATTCAATAATGATCAGGCAACAGACAGGCGATACGAAAAAATATTTATTTGGGAAAACTGTAAACAAAATAAAGACAACAATCATATGAGGGTTTATTCTTTATGGCGATTTTGTCTTTTCATGCTTCTGATTGGATTCATGGCCTTGTGGGTCCTTTTATACTGATTGGCAGTTAGCACATCATTAAAGATTAAAGATTTTCAGGCAAAAACACAATTAGAGCTGCAATGATTAGTTGATTTATTATTAATCGACAGAAAATAAATAAGCAGCTATCTAGATAACGATTAATCATTATTCAAGCAAACGTGCCAAACGTTATGCAGTTCCAGCCTGTAATCTGATGTTTTGTAGACCAAATTATTAACCGATGACAAAAAAATAATCAAAAAATGAATCAGTAATGGAGATGATTGTTGTGTGCAAGCCTAGACCCTATACTCAGTGTCAATTATATGCAATTTAATAGAGTATCAGTGTGAGATCATCTGTTCCTCTGATTTAATTAACGTTCCCAGGTTAGTTGTGGAGCTCTTCTGATTTTTGTCAGATAATGTTCCTGCCCTCCACAGTTCAGTGTAATAACATGATACTAACAATTTAATGTGATAACATTTTCTTTCAATCAACTTTGCTTTGACTAAAATGCTTCATACACATAAGAATGTCTCCCGAAAAACCATTATTTAATCGCCAAAACGTCCTTTCAGTGCGCATTTACTCCCCTGACTGGGTTAACGCTGATTTCAGCCGACTGCTTTTATTGTCTTAACACGCATGCCACTTCCTGTTAGTATCAGGACGAAATAGCAGGGGAAAAGAGTCCTCTGTAGTCATAATCTCTGTGCTATGAAATGTCACAACCTGTAAGTCTGCTCAGACTGAAGCGCCTAATCCTAATGCGTTTTCCTTGATCCACTGGGATCAGAGGACACAGCGTCTGAGTTGTACTTATATCTGTCCCATCCTACCTGCTCAGATTTGTGTAAAAATAAGAGTCGGTGAATGTTTCTGGAAGTAGCAGTGAATCCCCGTGACCTCATTACATAAATAGTGTCTTATTTAAAGGGACCAGTGTTATGTATCAATCTACAATAATTTGGTGTGAGCTGCTGAGTTTTGGAGATATCCAAAAAATAGAAATAATACACTTGAAAAACTTAACAGCAATTTTTCTTTGACCCAGTTACTCAAGATAACCCACAGACCTTGTTGCCGGCATTTCTTTAGGAACTTTTTTTGTCTCTGTTGTCTGTTGTCTCTACTGTAAGCATAATAATGGACGAGAGGCTCATAACAACCCGGGATGTAAACATTGGCGTCCTTTTGGCGGCTGAGCTTTAACGTTAGCTATCTTAGTTCGCTTATGTAATCGGTGGTGTATGTCTATCTCAGTGTTGTGTTGTTGTTTTTTTTATGAAGAAGAGATCTACATTTATTCTGATCAAAAAGGTGAATAACAAAATCATAAGAATTTGTGAGACTGCGCGGCTGATATAAGATGGTAGACGGCCCTAAAGACTGCGATGATAAAATGTATTTGTTTACCTCTGTAACCTGTACTTCTACATATTTCTCTGTTATGATGTGGCAGCAGAAAGTCAGCTTTAGGCCCCTTGAGGCCTGAATGAATTGTGGGTTTGGACAGCCCTGGGTACATGCCGACTTCCTGCGAATGTGACCGCAAAGTCTGCAAGTTTTCAAGAGAGGTCACGTCTGGACATTTGGATAAAGCCCTTGTTACAGTTATCGAGCCTCTTGGTCCATGATCAGACTGCACATTCCCTTGGTGGCAGGAGAAGGACATTAGATCCTACATGAAACTGCTCAAAACAAATTCTGTGGATTGTCCTGAACAATGATTTCTGGAAAGAGACATTACCGACATTTCTTTTTAGCACCACAAGCCGAGTGCCTCGAGTTCCGTTACAATTAAGAGAAAGCCGATACCTCCAAAGCTCTGGAGCTCCAGATAGATGCTCAGCACCACCGGTGAGAGGAAAAATATGTATTTTTAATTTTTGGGGAGAACTGTCCCTTTAAGACATGTCTTACACCAAATGCTGATGGATGGGTGTCAAACTGTCATTACTAATCCGTAGACTCATATTAAATACTAAATTCAGCCTCAGGTAGATTAACGTGCCTCTCTCTTCCTCCGCTCCTTCCTGTTCCAGTCTCGGCCACTTTCTCCTCTCTACACAGACTCTGTCCATTTCTGTCCGCTCGGTCAGCGGCCTGACTCCTGATTCTTTCACCCTGGCTTTAATTAGCTGTGTTTTAATTTTTAATAACCCCCTACCCACTGTGCCGTTATGCCTGGTTCCCATTCGGAAGTGCAGATTAGATCCGGCCACAGGCGGTGTGGTTAGCACAGGGGGAGATTTATTCCAGTGACAAGGAGCATGGAGAGGGATTTCAAAGGCACATGGACAAATACCACCCGCTGCTGTAGTTACCAGAGGACAGCTTTCAATATTCACCTCACTGGCTGTGTGCTCCATGCCTTCCAAGGATATTTTAATTAACGCAGGCCCTACACTCAATATTCTTATACAGGAAGAGATATCCAGCAGTGGAGCATACTGTTGACTCAGTGGTCTGTGGTGAAGTCTTACGAATGTACTGAGGTGGAATCTGCTCCGACTTCTGTTGCAGGTCATTTCCAACTTTCTCCCTGTTTCTACCGCCAACTGTCGAAAAGAGCAGCTTTAACACAAACATTGGCTATTAGTAGAAATAGTCCCACATTTTTGGAAATGAACTTCTTAGCTTTCTGGTGATTAGATGAGACGCCGGGGGCTTTTCTCCTCGTTTACCGTCTTTATGCTACGCTAACCGGCAGCTGGTTCCAGCTACATATTTATCACAAAGACATGACAGTAGTATCAATCTTCTCATCGAACTCTGCAAGAAAGTTCCAAAATGTGGAAGTATTCCTCTGTCTTTCTCTACCCCGTCTTTGGCAGCTGCATAGCCACGGGAGGACCTACATGTGCCTGTGCCATCTAAATCTAAATATGGCATGCCCAGGAAAATTAAAAGAAAGAAATCATTCATGACAAAAAGCTAACTGGCTGAGGCCTAGAGCGTTCATTAAAGATACAATGTAAAAATCAAAATATCGCTCCCTGGACAAGTTATTTGAGAGGCCATGCAGACAACAGCGGTCAAAAAAGGGCAGTTGAGGGAAAACCTTTGCCGATGTCAGAGATCCTTGGATCTTAACCAAAACCGACCACTCCAGCCACGGCCCCAGGACAGGACGCGGCTGTTACCATTACAGATCTTCAGCAACAGACGACAAGCAGATGTTTTGGTGAGTAGGACATTGCAGTGGCCACAAGTCAAGGTTTGACATTACTGCAACAGTCGTGCTTTAAAGCAATGTAGAAATGTCCATTTTTTTCTGTTTATTTGCAGCACAGCGAGCAGAAATAATGTTGCAGCTCGCCTAGATCTTGTAATAATGCGTGAAACACTGTTCAGGTTGATCTACAAATTACTTTTTGCTTTGGTTCACGCTCACCTTGTATCCCACAGGCCCACCTAAATTAATATTTCTGGCTACGCTGCAGGTCTGTGGCACTCAGGCTTGAGCGCATTAGTTACTGCTGATGACATACATCGTTCAAAAGTGGGTGGCAAATATACCATTTATTTTTAATGAAGGCGCAGTCATTTCCTACAACACCTGGGTACTGCAACTTTCAAACAAACGTTACAAACGTTACTACTGCAGTGAATAAATAGTACATTTGTTGGGGATTAATACACAGTCGATGCACTTTGCAGGATCATGCACAAGATATATCAGGTTTTGGTTATGATTATCAGAATCAAGTCATTGCTGTCTTTGGTGTTTTCACGGGATTTGTTGACAAAACTCACAAAACAAACAATATTGTCATTAAACACATAAAGCACAGCCATGCACATTTTGCTTTGCATACATACCATATTTTGTTGATGGTCCTAAAAGAAGTGACGAGCAGCTCCTCTCTGTATCTCAATCCCATCGTTTAACGCTCTTTGCTTCTTTATCTAATATGCAAATATAATATAATACTGATTCCATCACGATTAAATGCAAAATGTATGAGTCATGTTTCCATTTTGTAAATCTGTTTTTTTTTGTCTTAAAGATCAAAACTTATAGCCTGTAACAATGTGCTGTTAATAGTTATTCCAGTGATTAAATCTCTGACCGTGACAGTTCAGCACTAATACACAGCTTGAGAGCGAAATAATAATCTCTCAAGTGTTACCACTTAACAAGGAATCTCCCAGGCTGTGTCAGAAGCTAAAATTAAAGGCTGATCGTCCAAGAGAGGAAGCAGGAGCCCCCTGTTACAGCCCGAGGGCCTCCCCTGACTCACGCTGAGATGTTGAAGCGTAATGAAGCCGGTACTCTGGGCGACGGCCGAACAGGCTGCAGGGACACTGACGGAGACGATTTTAAAGAAAGAGGTTGTCGTTTTTTTTTAAGTGCTGTCTTAAATGTTGGATTTTGTTACTTAGAAAAAGGGGAATCGTGCGCTCGGGCTCTTTTTCAAGGTCACTGTCAGATTGAATTGAATTGATAAGGTTACGTATTTAACCTGCAGATCTTTTATTGATTCCTGAATCAAATTTAAGCGAGGCCATGTTTACCTCGAGTCGGACAATTGCCTAATCTAAAAATCTTAATGTTCGAGGACACCAGGGTGGGGAATTCGTAAGCAGGAAACATTAGACTCGCTCTTGCCGTGACTTAGTCCTATTTGGATGTCAACACTCACCATGTGTGGATCAGTAATAGCATCCTCGGATTCTGGAGGGAATTCAGGGCAGCAGCAACATTTTGGAGCTATAATTGAAGTCCCACAGATAAGTTGCTGTCCTGGTACTGGGATATGAGATCTGCTCGCAGTGACCCAGTTCTAGCCTCACAAACACGTTAGCTTTTCCAGCTCATATAGAAAACCCCTTATAGGAGGCCTGCAGATGCTACAGTCCTTGGACGGAAGCCATGACAATCATCCGGGATAAAAATCTATCCACTCACAGATCATTTGTGGCCTGTTAGATACACTTTTATCATGGGGGAATGAGTGTTAATTACTATTTACAGATCATATTTTCAGATTGTGGAGTGGGTAATTAGGGGAGGCTGGTGATCACGTAATTCTTCATCAGCCAGGCTTCCAGAACCGCTCTGAACGACTCCAGATTTCAACCATTTCCGTGCTCTTCTTTTTTCACAATCGTTTTTCATCTTCTGTGAGCCTCTTTCTCTGCCTTTAACTCCAGCTCCCCGTTTCTCTCCGTCCCAGACGCCCTCTTCCTTCTCCTTGAGGATGATATCATAATGAAGCATCCTAAGCCAGCGAAAGTGAGGTGATTAAAAGCTTCGGCTGGCGTCCACGCCGCACAATATTTCCCATAAAGCGGTCTGCCGTACTGCTCCTCTCCCCCTTATTCATCCTCCTATCGTATTAGCCAGATAGCTGGAAGTGAGGCTTGTCCTCCTGATGGCTGCTCGGGTTCCCGGTGGAATATGTGGCCTACATTTGTTTGTGGTGCAATGAGAGCGCTCCTTTATCAAACAATCGCAGTTTTGTGCGGCTCACCCCTCGTCTCTCCTCAAACATTCGCCGTTCTGTTGCGTTCTCTCTCTCTCTCTCTCCCTCTCTCTCTGTTTGTCATGCATCCAGCATATTTAGAGCTCATCATTGATTTGCTCACCATTCGGCTCGTCAGCGCGCGCCCCGTAACCTTTGTCACAGAGCATACACGTGCAAAGATGCACGTTTGAGACAAGCACACATACATTCTCGCTGCGTACTATGTACTGTACACACAAAGGTCACCTTCCTGGGCTTCATTAGAGACTGCTTTATTGTAGCTGACAGATGTGCCCATAAATCATAGGTCCCCTGGTGAAGCGAGAAGATACAAAACAAACTGATAAAGGTGAAGCACGGAGAGGTAGAGAGGAGGAGAGAGGGATAGATAGAAAGAGGGATGGACAGGAGAATTCATACACATATCAATGTACTGCAGCTACTGACTGTGTCTTGAGCAGTGGTTTTCAAACCCATCGCAAAAGAATGATTTTTTATGTCATCTTCAGCGAGAGAGCAGCTTTTGTTACATCACTGTCTTTTGTCACGGAGACAAAATGGGAGAAGCGTTCTTATCTTGAGAGGGAATGAAGTGTTGAAGTAGAGACTGACTGATTTCTGATTCAGATTCTGAAATATCCAAAGTGAATCAAGGAAGACGATTCAGATAATCTGGTCCTTCACAGGGAAGAGTCTCCCTGTGAAGCTCATTACCTCTGACCTCTGCTTTTGTTACGGAGCGGCCCCTGTCACTCTGCATTGTCTGCACTGCAAAGGAAGTTAATCCTTCTGCTTCTTACCTAAAAAGACACAGAAGTGACTCTTTAAGACCTGTGAGACAAACGCTGTGGATAGACTTTATGATTTACAGTAACTTACAGTTTTGGGTTTTGGGTCTGGATTGAGCAAGTCTTTTGAACAGGGTTATCTTATTTCAAACCCTTGTTATCCTGTTTCACAATTTCCATCGATCATTAGGTTGGGTCTGTGTAGGCGAGCTTGTTCGAGGCGCGGCTGTGGGAGACAGAGAGGTGGAGAGGGCTCAGGAGAGCAGCGCCAGGTGAGTGATTGACAGAACTGGCACCCAGTCACGAATCACTTGCTGTGTCTCAATTCAGGGTCTGCATCCTTCAGAAGCCGCATTTGAAGGCCAATTGCGTCACAACGCGGCGCAAAGACTGTCCCAAATTGAAAACTTCTCCAGCTGCAGCCCTTTTCCTTTCGAAGACCTCAAACGCCGGGTCCTTCAAAGGATGCAGACCCTGAATTGAGACACAGCAACCGTCTCCCTTTATATGCAGTAGTAGGCTGGACCTTTAAAGGTATTTAAAGTCAAAGAGCTGCTAACTGTGTTTCGTTGTTTTTTCTGAAACAATGACAATAAAAAATCTATTCTATTCTATCTATTCGAAGTTAGTGGTTATTTGGGTGACATGCTGGCTCCTATTTGTTTGAATATGAATTTGACGTTTCCTGGAGTATATGCATCACTGTCTTTTGTCACAGAGACAAAATGGGAGAAACGTTCTTATCTTGAGAGGGACTGAAGTGTTGAAGTACAGACTGACTGATTTCTGATTCAGATTATGAAACATCCAAAATGAATCCAGGAGACGAGGAGTTATCTTATTTTAAACCCTTGTTATCCTGTTTCACAATTTCTATCGATTTTTAGGTGGGATCTTTATAGAGCTGTGTGGGTGGGGCCTGCTTATTTACCCAAGGTAGCATTAGGAAAGCTACAAGGGCAATTCGTACCTCAGTTAACTGAGCATTCTAGCTAATGCCAACTAGAAGTTAGCTGTTATTCAGAAACGACCTTTCAGTCACAAGGTAGAAGCTGTAATCACTTTTTGGCAGGTGAAATACTTCCTATTATGAGTTGTATTGGCCCTTTGAAGGTATTTCAACAGGTAAAAAGGACTGGGTTGGTTATAATCTGTTAAACTAGTGCAGTGCCTGTAGGAAGCATGTATTCCTATAGAAAAGTGGGAGGTTAAGTAGCTTTTTCATGGATAGCCAAACAAGATTGTGTTTGAAGGTGGAACATCAGGGATATAATTGTATGTTTTTGACTAATTTTGATTATACCGTTATGTTTCACCTTAAAAACTATTTACCTTGCCTTGCTTGATGTCATTATTTTCAGCACAACCTCACATGTGTGACAGTACAGTTATTTTTTTCATTTTTACATACTATATTAACACTATGGACCTAAAATCACAAAATAACTAAGTTAGATTTATTACTGTGAAAACCACAAATATGCTTAATGAACCAATTGCATTAGTTATAATGCAAATATAAATTGTTGTTTGCTAAATTTGTGCATAAGTTTTTGAAATTTACAAAGTTATGTGTAACTATATACATTTAAATGCAGGCAATGCCTCAGGCTCCTCAGCTCATTCCTGCCTGTTCCACATTCAGCAGTCTCTTCCTTGTTTTGACTCACAACACAAAAAAACAACTCCACTACACACTAAACACACTACACCAAACACTATATAACACAATAACTATACACTCCAAACACGCTATATGTCACAAATCTCTCAACTCTCAAAACTCGCTATCTCTGTCGCTGTCTCCAACACGTCACTGCTACTGTCACTCATCACCGACGTCCCTCCCACAACTTCCTGTTCCTCAACATACAAACTTGCTGCTTGGACACTTTGGTGAGAAACGCCCGTTTTTACCGTTTCTTCTGCACCAGACACAAAGCAAACGTGACGGTAATGTTCGCGAAAAAGCGTGGCGGACATTATTTACCCTAAGTCCGGTTTTGGACGTGTCGGTGCATCCGGTCCGTCGACTCGGGAGGTGGGCCACATGGGTTAGCTAGCGGCTGGCTGCTAGCTACACATGAACATCCACAGATTCCAATTCCACTTTGTTGTCCGTGCGTCTCCAGATCTCCTCAGACCCGAACAGATTCGGTCCGGACTCGTCTCATTATTCCACAACAGTCAGTTAAGATGCACAGAACAGAACGGGACCGAACCGCCAGCAAAATCCCGGTCCAGCTCGCGCAGCTGCAGGTATAAATCCGCTTGTTTCTTAAGGTATGTCGTCGGCTTGAGCTCTGCAGTGATTGGCTCTGGTGCACATGTGGCTACGGTGTGCAGTGATTGGCTCTGGTGTGCATGTGACTGTGATAGCTCCGGTGGACAATGCTTGCAGAATTTGTAAAGCATTTATGAAATAATTTATTAACGGTATCATTGCAGTCCAAACAAATCCGACGTTGCACACCCTTGAACCACGCAGCAGCCATGTTGAAACTCTCAGGTCAGTCTGATTCTGATCCGCAGAGATATTTGAGTAACATACACACAGACACAGACAGAGATTCCTTGCATTTATAGAGATGTAACCACTAAGGGTGAAATCAAGATCCCAGTCCCGGCAATGTCAGTTAATACGACTGCTAGAAACACGGTTAACTGAGCATTCTTGCTAAAGCCAGCTAGAAGTTAGCAGTTAAACAGGAGTCAGCATGTCACCCGAATGCTTGAGTTTGAATTTGATGTTTCCTGGAGTATATGCATCACTGACTTTGGCAGTCTTCTGGCTTTTCTTCTGGCACCACTAGTAGGTTTTTCCATAACTAAATAAACACACTGCTCTCTGAGGAAAATGAGGTCCCCTGAACACTGTTTGAAGCTGGAGAAAGTGGCAGGGTCCGCCAAATATAAACAAAGTAGAACAGTATGAATTTGTGTTGTTTCTGTTTTTGTTTGGTAACGCATAAAAAAGCCTGTCAATGAAGATTATACTCTCCTGATTGAAACTACATAATGCACTTTTAACTAACCTATTAAAAATCTTTACTGTCAGCTCTCCCATGGCATCGTTTTCCAACACACCTGGTAGCTGTTTTTAGTGGAAAGATCTGAAATAAATTGTACACCGCTGTACCTGCTCAGGATCAAACAGCAAACAGACATAGCTGGCGTCCAGCTGGTGACTCTAGAGGAGCACTGAGCAGCTAAAGACCCAAATATTTCCCTCAGGAGTTGAAAGAGCTCAACTCAAAATGAACCATAATGTTGCTCTGTAAAAGAATGATGTATAGATAAGGAACAGTTTGCTAACAAGTTCACCGTATCAACTTAAAACCTGATGTTATGTTCACAACTTGCTCAGTTTCAGTCTCAAATTGTTTTACTGTGCGCTTTTATTGTCGTATTATCTGCTTCTGTAAACTCCATATCTACTATCTTCAACAATATCATGGAGGTGTTATAAAAATAAAGTTTTATTGATTGACAATCTGTGTTTTAAAGCCTTCTCTCCCCCTGCCAGACTGTCCAGGTATAACAACACAGTAATGTGTTAATTAATTTATCATCTTGTTGGTATTGACGGTGTAAAATTGAAATCAATTCATCTAAAAATGCTGCAATCAGTGTATAAAATACCCACCGTCTGTAAGTTTAAAGCTCAGGCTGCTTAAACCTACAGAAATGAAAGTACTGAGGGCTTAAACTCAGTGTCCTCGATAACGGCCCTACACAATCTCTCCTCAAGGCTTCGTGCTGATTTAAATCTGTTGACTATCAATACATTTCATGCTGAGTGCTGTGAATGAAAGCGCTATAAATAAAACATTCAGTCATCAGTTTTTAAGATAATGAATTTGCTGCTCGGAGCCGAGCAAACGCTGGTTTTGCTTATCTGCCGTGAGCTCAGTGAATTAAAGCACTTTATTTCCAGGGTGATTAACATAAACACAAATTGAAAAATAGTGACACATTACTGTTTCATCTGAACCTATTGAATAATGTCTTCAGCGCCCTGGAAAGACTGACAGGTTAAAGTCACAGAAGGGGATGAGTGAACTGCACAGGTGGTAAGTTTGCCTTTACCCTTAATTTCAATCAGTTCCCTTGAAAGATATCCTGATGACCTCTTGATTTGGACACTATCAATACTCATTAACTCGTCGTTATGATATGGTGTGATTTATGGCTCGACGTCATCCGGGCCTCTCAGGCTGCCTTGCCTAAATACCACATCTGGGGAAGCTCAAGGTTCATCTGGGCTGTCAAAGTTCAGCTACACCTCCTTGTGTTCACGCTAATAAATTGGTGAATTGTTGGACGGTGCTCAGTTTGGTGCATCCTCTCCCGCTATGGCGAAAGCGGAGAAATTCGATATGGAGAATGGCCGATATCGGTCCAAGGGTTTGAGCACCCTGGAAAAGTGTCTGATATTCCTCTTCGTGGCCATGACAGGCGTCTGCATCGGCCTTGCAGTCGTCTATGTCAATGAAAAAGGGAACTCTTCAACCGAGGGAGAAGGTAAGTGTGTCTTTAGTGTGTTTGCTCATAATAAGTTGTGTCGTTCTCCTCAGATAAGACAAAACTAAACCATGGAGCAAAATAATATCTTAATTCTAATCATTACTCAAAGCAAACTGGAAGAAAAAGTGTTCTATTTCTGGAGGTTTTAGTGCCTCATTTGTGCTCCTGTGTCCAGAAACTCTGTGTAGTCAACATTTCAGTAGCTGTGGGGAAATACAGCAAGACAAGCAGTGAAGAATGTCGACGGGAAATCTAAAGTGAGAGCTTCCTGAGGCCACACATCAGTGACCGAGCTACACTGAGAAGCATCTTGTCAGATTGGACCTGCAGTCGCTGCCGACGGATGATGAATTTTATTGTCAGTGGTTTTTCACTGTCGCCTGTATTGGCTGCAGCTGGAGATTTATCCTAACTTGACTCGGTGGCAAATAATGATCTGATGATTTGGAAGATCAAATGTAAATAGCAGAGGAAATTTAGATAAAGGTCACACAAAACGTCAGCTGTTTATTTCTATTTAGTTATAAAACTTTGATATTATACCTTAAATGTCAAATCAAGGCGAGTCAAATTTAGGGCACTTACACAACATGAGGGCTGTACCAACAAAGACAACTTGTAATATGAACGTGATATGACACGTGTTGTCAATATGGCACGTAGACCTGTGACACGTGAACGTATCAGGGTTTTCGCAGAAGCCTGCTGCCTTTTGCAGAATGAAAAACATGTCAGTATCTTTGGGAAAGCAGATTGTTGACATTTTATTTCCTATCCGCCAATCGTCTCTTACTATCCTGATGGAATCAAACTACTTTTTCATGTTAAAAAACAGATTTTTCTTCTCGCCTTACTCAGGAAAAACACATTTCTGCTGCCTTTCTTCAGAAGTTGAAGTCGGGAATTGTTTGTGTTTGCATTAGAGGAGTAAAGTGATTAGATGAATATCAGCTGAACCTATTTGCTTTTAGCAGCCTTCTGCACATTTGTCTGTGTAACATGTGCAACTGTGTTGGCCAATAGCACACAATGAGGAGTAAGGACCTCCACTATGTTGCTCTGTATGATCAATTCATGCTCTGTTTCAGTGTTGGATCTCGGCAAAAATAGAATAATGCAGTCTGTCTTTATGAAAAGCATTAAAAGGATCACTGCCCCCCAAAACGGGATGGCTTGTTTTACATAACAGAACAACAATGTCTTAATGATGACAGCTATGTTCTGCCTAAATGACAGAATATGCTCCAGTTTTTTGTCGTTAAACACAGCTGTGCTCCAGACTCTGGAACAGAAGACGCTCTGGCCACAGGGGAAACATGCTGCAACTGTGGATGGTAATCAATACTGTTGCCAAGGCATCTCCATTGATTCTGATTTTTCACTGCAGAAACCATACAGGTTTTTTTTTTTAGACATTTGAATTTGCTGGTGAATATTTCCCCTTTTAATGTGTGGTGCCAGATTCGGAATAATAGCACATAAGCACTATAAATCATGGTCCACCACTTTGTTTCAGACTGAAAAATCTCAATAGCTATCGGATGGATCGCTATGAAATTGTGTACACGTATGCATGGTCCCCAGAGGATGAATCCTACTGACTTTGGTAATTTTTTGTGTAGCGCCAGCAGCAGTTCTTACTTCCATGTGGTTGGAAGTTGTAGCTATGATTAAAATATATCAACAACTTTAGAGTAGATTTTCATGAAATTTGGTCCAGCCGTTGTTGTCCACCTCAGGATGAGTCCCTTAAACTTGCTTCCTATACTTTACAATTGAATAACTGCAAAAATAGTGAAATCCCATTAGCCTGAGCTGTTGGGAAAACTGTCTATTTAGTGCTAATTAGCAAATGTTAGAATGCTAGCATGCTAAAGTAAGATGGTTGATGAACATTATAGTGTTTAAAAGTGTGACGGATTTAGTGGCATCTACCTGAAACACAAAAGGCCCTCTCAGGAGCGAATGATGCGGGGGATTGTGACGTTCAAACAAATGTATCCACCCTCTTTACAGCCTCTTCTTCTTTCATAATGTAAGTTTATGGAGTAGTCATAGTGCACAGCAGTGCATCATGTGATGCTGTAATTACGAAAAAAGTTGGCCTCAAAGCCTGGCGCTCCTGCTGGAATACACAATTAGTCTTG
>CAEMYA010001996.1:3826418-3893839 GCA_903131615.1 Diplodus sargus
GTCTCTAGAGTCCGGCACCTTCAGCAGCTGGAACTATCCCAACAGCTACGGCAACGGCAAGACCTGCACCTGGCACATCACCGTGGACCCTGGCAAGGTGACATGGCTCAGCATCACTGCTCCTCCCAATCCTCCATCAGTGAATAACGTAGAGCTACATGATCACCACGCGCTACATTAGCAATCGGGTTGCATTTTGGGTAATGTAGGCACAAGGTTCTGACCTTTTGAAGGAAGACAAATGAGTGGAATGAAAAGGACGATATGTCCGGATCTCCTGCATCGATTTTTCCAACTTTTTAGTTTAGACCATCCATTGTCAGACAGTCAGTCTGCCAGGCGGTGTAATAGCAGTGAGATGCAAAGTCTGTAATCTTTTAATAGCTGCAATCCTCCAAGATTGACCAGCAGTGTGCATAATCAAGATTCTAGACAAAAGAGAAGCTCGGAGATTTTTTCAATACCGGCTTTCATGTAATAGCCTCTATTGATGTTGCTTCAGCAGCTTCACTGTAGGCCTTTGTCCCTTTTGGTGAGGTGAGCAATACAGTGTTTAGAAATAGATCTTTATGATTTTCTATCTATACGGCACAAAAGAATCATTGTGCTCTATAGACATGAGATTATTCTGTAATGGCACGAAAATAATTCTCCTCTCGAGAGCCCCCAGCTCCAGCATCATCTCATCTAATCTTTTCTACAGGACAATGCCGATCAAAACAATTCACTCTTGTCTCCACATCAGACAGAGTCTTTTATAGTGTTGGTGCCTGGCGTCTAATCAGTTTGTCAAGTCCCTGTCTTATGTGAGGCCAAGCAGTGGAGGACAGCTGGAATGAATGCAGTGGCGGCGTCTTGGACAGATGGCTGCCTTGTCTCCTTCATTCTCCTCAGCTCTCCTCCCCGCACCCACAGGAGGAAACCAAATCCTTGATTTGCCTGATGCTGTGGCTCTTTTCTCCATGTCTCTATCTTCCCTTCTCTATCTTTAAACACACGAACATAAAGACAAGGGCGCACCCTTAACACACGCGTCGTGCTGTCATATTTCACACTGAGCCCCTGCCATGCCTTGCCTGTCAGCAGCCCGTCTCTCCAATCAACTTCTTAGATTGAACAAAAAAAAAAAAAAGAAAGCAAAATGAAACACCTCTGCATGTTTCTGTTGCAGGTGATCCATGTGTGGTTCGATGACTTCGCTCTGGAGGACTCTCAGTCCTGCACAGGAGACTTCGTCACGCTGCAAGACTCTCTGGGAACCATTGGTAAAGAATATATTTAGTGAAGAGCCGAATGTATTCTGGTGAGACACATAGACAGACAGACAGACTCGCATGGAGATAAATACACCAGCTCTTTCAGCTTTGATGTCATGCCCGAATCAGTCCATCCATCCATGGGCAGACTCAGCCAGTGAGCCAAACAATCCTGCTGGTCCGCTGCACACCACTTTTACTCACAGCTACACACACTCCACTGCTAGTTTTTCCAGCCAGGCTGCAGAGTTAAAAGCAGTGTGCTTGGTTCACAGACATCTTTGATTTCTGTTCTCTCGAAGTTAATTAGAGGCAAATAAGCCCACAGGCGGGACAGACTGGGTCACCGATTCAAATAATAGGGGGCTTATTTGTTGAATGATTAAAAAATGTGTGAGGACTCACGGTGTTTGGCAAAAAATAAATTTTCCATGATTAATAGTTACAATATTTATTCGGCGTGGTAATGGATGCCAAATGAGGAACTGTCAAGCGTCTAATATGAGATAGCATCAGTAAATATCTGTCTGTGATAGTCCACACAATGCCCTTCCTTTGTTTCAGGAGAAAGACGCCCAGACTGAAAGAAACAACATGATTTATGGTCTCTTTGTATTGGAATGAATCATTATGTGGTTGTGTAGCATCATTTTTGGGGTCCTCTGTATTTGTTTTCTGTGTCATTGTGATTGTCTTGCGTCACTTTATGGTGATTTCCCATTGTCATCAGGTAATTCTGTGTCTCTTTTTAGTTGTTTTTATCTCTCTGTGGTTGTGTTGTGTGTCTTTCTTGTGATTTTGTATCTCATTGTGTTCACATTGTGGCCCTTTATATTTGTTTTATTAGATCGCTGTGGTTGTTTTGTGTCTCTTTGCAGTTACTTTGCATGTCTCTGTCGTCATTTTCATCATTTCTGTGTCCGTTGCAAACTTTATGCGATATTCTCTTTTAATGGTTAACCCTTGTTTTCTTATTGTGAATGAATTAAGCTGCACTGAATTGTACAGCTTACGCCATATTTTTTGTGGTTTCGTAGGTAAATATTGTGGCGTCGCCAAGCCCAAGCCGTTGGTGTCACTTACAAACCGCCTGACGGTGCTCTTCATCTCCAATGACAGAAACACAGACAAAGGATTCAAGGCTCATTACAAAGCCGTGTCTCCAGAGCTCGCGCCAGGTAAGAAGATGAGTGGGAATCCATTTCAGAAAGAAAATTGCCTTGACTCTGGAATAATGTTGGATGTCTGTCGTACAGTGTGTGATTGACCTAGAAAGTAAACGTTGCAGAAACGGGTGTGGAATGAAGAGAGGGGCTGGGAAGGGGAATGAAAATGGGGGTGGGTGGGGCTGGAGGGGTGTATTTTGTGAGTATCCTTGAGGTGCATGTGTGAAGTACCCTCCCTCCATCCCTGGTGCCAGAAATAGCCGGAGCTGGTGGCGTTCTCCAAGGTGACCAGGGGGATATGATGACCCCCGGCTTCCCCGAGCAGAACTACCCAAATGGAGCGCTGTACCAGGTACAGCCACTCACACAGGAGAAGAGACACAATAAAAGCACCAGTATGACAGCTACATGGTAACATTCACTTACACTGAGGTTGTTTACATCCGAGGAGGCACCACTGACCTTTATCTGAGGATGTTCAAATGCAGTACACCAATTTACGCAGCGTGCACTCTGCGACAGACTGGAAATAAATATTTAACTCAGAATAAAACTTTGCTAGGATCAGTTATTCTTTTATACCATATCAACTATAGTATTATTGTATTTTTGCAATAATTGATGTGGTTATATTAAAACAGGGTCGTTGGCAAACCTGTAGAGAAATAGCACCCTTCTCTGCAGTTCCCCTGTAACTTATTACACATTTTAGCGCCTTTCAGCTCATTGTTTCGTTTTTTTCCAGCCCGCAGCTTTCCTATTTTGGTTCCGTCTCATGCGTACGTAGGCATTTTCCCAGACACAGCTTTTTTTATAACTGAGAATCTTTTAATTCTAGCTCTGATTAACTAAATGTACACTAGCTACTCATCTAGCACCAAATGGACCATCGTAATGGTGTGAATCGGAGTAAACAGTTGGGTTAATCACCTTGGAATAGGCGTAGCTAGATTTTTTAACTTTGGATAGATCCTGGCAAGTTGTTTTCGCCTGATTAAATTCATTATGCTAAAATATGCAGACATGGAAAGAATTTGATAGAGAAAATATACTTTTAAGGACTTTAAAGGAGTTTATGGCTTCAGAGGAATTTTAATCATTTCAGCAATGTGTACAATATTTCAGGAAATCTGTGTTTTATTTCCTATTTACAACGTGGAAACATGAGGTTAAATAACCTGGACTGCTTCACTGTTGTACACTCTAAGTGGTCACAGGTTGCATTGTTGTGTCTGTAATGTTATCTAAGGGCTACCTCTTTGTTAACATGTGGATTATGTCTTCAATTAGATTCATTGATTAGCTGAATTTAGTTTTAGAGCTGCTGCCACTAATTATGTAAATCCATGCCAATTAAATCTACTGACTTCAAAAAGCAGATCGGTTTAGAGCGAGAAACGTACGTCAGAGAGGTTTATTCAGTTTTATTTCAAAATAATTTGATAGTGGATTGTGCAAATTAATTGCAACTCATTCATAGGAAGATGTCCTGAATATTATACCATGCCATATTAGATTTACTGTTGTGGTAAACAGCGTGTTAGTATTGATTAGCATGTAAAGATTGCAGATTAGCATCTCGAAGTAAATCCATCAGCTTTGGATTTCAGCACTGTCACATTGGCATTTAGTCTTGAGCTGTGATTAATGCATCTCATTTTATTTGGGTCAATTTTAATGTCAGGGCTTGCACACTGGGTTTGGATGTGGAGTCAGATGGTGTTATTTGGCTGTCATCATGATTTCATCTTGCTGTGGTTTAGTATTACAGGTCAGCACCTGTCCAAACAAGAGCTGAATCACATTTAGGTATCAATTCAAGTGTGTCAAAATGCAGCGCTGCAGAAAATCAACTGTTGCCATTTGCTATATTTAAAATAGATTGTGCATAACAAGGTTTGACATAGAATTATTTGGGGAAATTATTTGGCGATTCAGGTACACATGATTGCTGTGTGTCTCTTTGTACTTTATCTTTATGTCCGATCAGTGGAGAATCACGGTGCCTGAGGGAGAGAAGGTTCGGCTGACATTTACGTCCTTTGACCTGGTCCCTGAGGTCTGTGGAGACTATGTCCAGGTCTATGACGGTGACAAGGCTGGCTCTTCTTTACTAGGTAAGCATGACATTAAACAAGTTTCTAGTATATGCAGTGAGGGAAACAAGAGGAAGAAGACTTTGCACCATGAATAAAAGATGAGCTCAATTAAAAGTTTGGGAAGTTGTACAGTGGAGAGAGACTCTGGAGTCTATTTTGAACTTACTGGATCAAAGTATGTCTGCATAGACTTCATAGTTAAAGTTAAATTGATCTAAACTCAATCAAAAGTAAGTAGATGTTGCTGTTGTTGTTGTTGTTATCTTCTGATAATATTCATCACTTTTTAACACTGACTATGATCCGTTAAAGGTACATTCTGTGGTGGCGCAATGCCAAAGCCAGTGGTTTCCAGCGGCAGCACAATGGTTGTCCGCTTCAAAACGGACCAGAGTTTGACTTCTAAAGGATTCAAAGCAACTTACACCAAGTCCAGTCTCCCGACTGTTGCTCCACCCGCAACAACAACCAGACCCACAACAACCTCCAAACCCGCAACAACTCCAACCATGCCCACTCCAACCCCCACAACTTCTGGTGAGTATTCTCTCCAAATACCTTTCTGTTTTACTGTTTCCTTGTGATGTCACAAAGTCACAGAATTAAAGGCAAAACTTTCAGGAGCAGTTTCAAGACCTTTTACATGCACGAGAACCTGTGTGAAAGATTGAAGGAAAGGATAAATTTGAATTTGACGGCCCATTTGAAGGCACTGCAGACAGGCTCTGTGCATTTCTCTGAACTGAGCCTTTTGGTTACTTTTGAAACGAAAGCTTGCAGGGCGACCAGGATTTTAATTTTGGATGGAGCATATAATTACAGATGTTGATAGTGTTCCACTTCTTTTGATGGGTTTCAGTCTCAAACAGACGTGACTGAGGCGAGGTCAATAAATACCCTTTTTATTAAAACTCATTTTCTATAATATTTTTTAACGCAGGGACAGAGAGAGAGAGAAATAGCGACAGAACAACTGTCACTATGTGTGGAAAGGAAACATGTCTTCATCATATTTGATAACCAAATGACAGCATCAACCTCAATGTGGCTGAATAGCTTTTTAACAAAATCGTCCATTATGGCCTTGTTTCTAACTGACTTCAGAGGTTATTAACGGTAATCAGTTATCCCTTGGGAGTTAATGCTGATACACAACATACTATAATATCATTACCTACTGTAGGTGCTCAAATGATCTGTGAGGGTCATCTGCTGGCCAAATATTGTGCCTCCATGTGCACTTATCCCGGCACAAACGCTGCTCTAACAAAGTGACAGCTGAGGATGAATGCAAGCAGCTCTTTGTGCAGGAGAGGGGAGATTCCCCTTGAGGTTTATCTATTCATCACTGTATTAAAGCTATTGGAAGTCAGACCTTTACTCTCCAGTGGCCAATTAAGGTACTGCATAATGAACCTGTTCATGGGGCTGTTTTGTATCAAAGCGGGCCGATCCTCATCAATTAAAAAACAAAAGAAAGAGGATTAACTCACACAGAAAACTCAGCTATTGATCCAGGTTTCCTTCTTCTTCTTAAGACGACTCACACAATGAAATGCGAATATGATCAAACACTGTTTTCAACATCACTTCCTCCAGGGCGTAAAGGAGTGATCCAGTCCGAAGGTTTCCCAAATTCATATCCTGCTCACGCAAATAACTCCTGGGAGATCGTCGTGGCCAAAGGATTCCTGATTAAATTTCAGATTACTGACATTGCCATCACGGGAGAGACTGGACAGTGCAAGGAGGACAAGCTGATCATCTCAGACAAGTACAGCACACTGGGTGAGCCACGGCTTCATCGTTTACTCTTTTACATCGCTTGTTTTTTGCATAATGCAATCTCTGTTATTAGGGCCACGTTTCTGTCTTTGTGTAGCCTGAGTAGCAATTTGGATGCTACAGCAGCCCAGCAAGGAGTTAATATACATCGGTTTTATAATTTAACATGTCAGTATAAAAAGCTTTAAAACTGCCGATTAGGATCTTCTGTGCTCAGAGCCCAGCAAACTATAAATTTAATCTCATTATTATTCACTTCAGTGGCTGCAGTCAGGCTGATACCGCTTTATCTATTGCTGAGTTCTCAAGGACTAAAGCGCTGAGACATAGAAGCACACGCTCTCGGTGAAAAACACACACAGATAGGTGGCGGGAGGAGTGTGTTAACGGGTGCGTCCTGTTATTTCGTGGGGTATGTGTTTGTAGCGAGAAATGAGAGGCAGAAATGAGAATTAGCAGCTGAGGTTTGAAAACATGAGAAGCCTGAAAAGTTTCAAAGGGCCTTTAAAGTTGGATTATGTGAGTTATGAAAGAAGATATAGCACAATATTCCTTATGCTACTAAAAGCTTCATAAGCAGTAAAGCACATTGTGGTTCACATCAGTTCACTGCTGGCTCATTTTAGATAAATATTCAATTACTTTTTCTTTCCTTTTAAGTTTTCTGTCCGTTTGGTTAGGTTTAGGAAAAGATGGTTTGGGATAGAAATTAAAACTCTTTCACCACGTTCGGCACTTGTTAGAGAGAATGACTTCTTCCGGTCGCAAAGCTACGACATTACAAAAACATGATTGATCAATTGCAATAAAGGAGCAACACTGGAGGAGCTCTGTGGAGCTTCTTTGTACAGCCGGAAGCTGGTTATTAGTTTATGTTAATGGACTCCATTTATTAGACTGACCAGCTACTGTTACTCTCTGTTAGCGAGTGTTGAGAGGCACTGCGACGAGGCCCCTCGAGAGCGGGCATAAAGTCACATCCTTTTGACTGTCGCAGAAAATCCTACCAGAGCAGCATTTAGGAACGTAAAGGCAACGGAGAGAGACAAGGGAAGGTCTCATTTTTCACATCACGTTACAATCCGCTCACAAATGACCAGCAAAAAAGTGACTGATACATATAAACTGCCACATATAGCTACATAGGGCCCCTTTATGTTGTATTATGATGTTCCAGGAACAAACCTAATACAGCGACTTGAACTCGACTTTTAATAGCGTTGCTCTAAGCTACAGCTAACAAATGACTGCCTGTAAGGGGAAAGGGCTGCAATGCTAGTTCTATAGATCCCACTGAGAATCGGCTAATTGTTTTGGCTCACTGGTCCACATGTTGAACATGAAGCTAAGAGACTGATGTATTTCTTTTCTTCTCATAGGGGCTAAAAGGCAAAGAAAATATTGGACTTTTCAAACGTGAGAGAGGCACAGCAAAACTTTGATTGTGTTCACTTAGCTGATGAATTCACACTCAGACAGCAAAGCCACCTTCGTTTGTTGGTCAGCGTCAGCATCCGTCCAGCACACATGACACACTCAGCCTTACTTACAGCAAACAGCGCTTACAGTATTTACCCGTCTTATCTGTTTTAGCGACGTTCTCTGAACCCTCCGTCTAATCCTCGCTCTTCTCTCTTCATTTACCTCCATCTTTTGCCCCCTGTCCTTCCTCCTCCCTCAATCTCAGGCACACACTGTGGCTACCTCATCCCCCCGGTGATAGTCAGTGCCAGTGACACAATATCTGTCACCTTCCAGTCCGACAGTCGCCTCACAGACCGAGGATTCTCTGCCAGCTGGGAGGCTGTGTACCCCGAGGATATCGCAGGTACTGAGGACACGTACGCACACAAAACCAGAACACACTCACATCTGCTGAAGCAGCTCAACACCTCATTAAACCCAACCATAAAGCATTTCCCTCCTCTGTCACGTATTTATAGAAAAGGCAAAGTCATTGCATAGGCAGTGAGAACTCTGCTCAGCAGGGGTCAGAGTACAGTGTGAAGCATAAAAGGCGAGATAAAACTGCTTTATCTTCCTCTTTATCACGATTATCTGGCTTAGAAATGAGGTGAGACCCCACGTGAAATGGTGGGAAAAGGACTTTAAGGCCCTGATTTTAGTGCAACTCATTTCCAGCCATTGATACTTTCGGTTAGTCTAATGTGTAACAAAAGACATATTGTATTTATTAAGTTGCATTTTGTATATGAAATCTTTACTGGACTAATTAAAAGACAAAAAGAAATTGTAGCAAGCCCCGATGCTTGAAACAGGTTGGCTTTTTTATGATTTAGTCACTACACTTCGTTTTTTGATATATTGATATTTTCTGTTGCGGAGTGCCTGGACTGCCTTGGTAATCATCCTTTCTCCCGTTTTCCAAGAGCATCCGACACAATATTTGCCAACATTGTGTCAAAAAGAACAACCAGTCATCTTCTCTTTTTTTTCCTCTGTCTTTTTTTGTGAAATAGTGTAGAATGTACCTCCCTGTTACACAAAGATATTTGCCATCTTTACTTCTTTCTGCTGCACAGAACTTTCCCTCAGGAGACATACAAATCTTATTCTAAAAGCTGGTAAAACACTTTTCCTTACTTAACTTTTTTTTTTTTGCTTTAACATATCATTATGAAGTAAATGTTGATTGGACAATGTAATGGCGATGGAATAATGACACCATCTGCATTTAGATTGGTTCCCTATAAAACTCGCTTTCACTGTGCAGTTTTGTCCGGCGCCAGGCACGAAATCTCCTGACAAAAAATGACGGCTGGCTGGCGATCCAGTCAGGCAGGCAGATTGGCACCATTTCTGTCTGCTTTCACATCTCCATTATAGAATAAAGGAATGAACAAACTTGTGTTTTCTCCTGTGTTAGTACACCGCGGACAAAGGAAAGCGATCGAGTTGTCTTTGCGACAGCAATAGTACCAAGTTGTCTGGGGGGAAAGTTGTCTGTTTCTACCTCAAATTTCCCTCTGAAATCTGATGAAGAACCTACCAATTAGTGTGAAATGTTACTCAGTTAAGGGAAAAATTCAAGAATAAACATAAATTAGTTACTTTCCATCAGTGCCCAGAAATAAACTTATATTTCAGATCTGAATATCAGCACTAAGTGAGAAAAATGGAACAAATGTCATTAAGATATTGTATATTTACTCCTCAAGACTCTCTCTTCTCACAGGCAGACCCTGTACCTCATCTTCACTTATCCTATATAATTACAATATGATCACGTATCTGTTGTTGTCACTCACTGTTTCAGAAATCCAAGGCTGTGGCTTTTCTTCCCATGAGGACACCGGCGTTATCAAGTCCCAGAACTGGCCTATGAACTACAAGGCTAACACGGAGTGCATGTGGAACATCGTTGCACCTTCTGGAGGGAAAATCACTCTGAACTTCACGCACTTCGACCTCGAAGCCAAAGATTTCATAACGTCCAAATGCTACGATAACATAATGGTGTACGACATCAATGGTTCGACTAATGCGCTGAATACGACGCACGGTGCGTTTCTTTGTGACTGGCTGATCCAAAAACTGCTTATTTTTTCCATGGAAATCTGTAACATTTGTTCTGCATCTGCATTAGCACTTGTATGTCCTGTGGGTCACCGTATTTATTGTTTCAATATATTTTAGGTCCATTTTGTGGGACCACGCTGCCTCCTTCCATCCAGACAAGAGGCGACAGGCTGGTGATTCGTTTCAGTTCCGACTTGTTTACGGAGTCCAAAGGCTTCAGGGCCTACTGGACGACAAACCACAGTCTGCCTGCTCCCACCGAGCCGCCCACTCAGCCCAATCCGTGGGACAACATCACCATAGGTGGAGTATCTATACGAGCATGACACAGTCTGCTAAAACCTTCATCACTCTGCAAATGTTAAAAGTACAGTTTAGCTGCACTTTTCTATACATTTTCCATGCTGACAACTGATGATGTTTCATGCAAAAGGGATGAAGCCAAAGAAGAATTAACGCCTGATTACCTTTCAGTTCCAAACACAGGCAGGCAGCTGTTTTCAGCATAAAATCTGTGATGACTCAGCGGTAGAATACCTGCACGGCACCAAACAGCAGATACTCCGATGACACTAATGGAAATAAAATTATGAATATTATACTCCATTTCTGCCTATAGGTCCTCCTAAATCATACCCACTAGACCTCCAAAGCTGACCAGATTTCACATAGCTGCAGTTTACTGTCTTTGTACAGTAACTCTGTATTTCATGTGCCAAATGTGAAATATTGTATTTCTTATATATGATGTAACATCACACTTGCAATCTCCACTTACTTATCCCTCCAGTCATACAATAAACCATCTCCGGGTTAGCAGAGCAGTATTGCTGCACAGAGCTCTGCCTTATATTCATCTGATTAATACTCCTTCTCCTCCTCGCCCCTTCTTCACACCCCCACCTCCACCTTCAGGCTCTACGGTAGATATGCACTAAAACGAGGTGATATGTGAGAGCACGATGTGAACTGGCCCAGTGCTTCACTTTCCTTCCTCACTGATCCTCATTCTTCACCCAGCGATGAGCCCCAGGTGGCCCGGGCTCATGCCGAGCCCATTGCTGAAATAGGGTTTTATAGATGAACTCTGTTGCCTCTCGGTTTTTTTTTTCCCCCCAGCCAGGGTCTGACCAGAGGTGCCCTATGTGTCACGGGCAGGAAGGAAAGAAGGAAGTGTGAGAAATGAAGGCATGCGGGACATGAGTGGAACAATTTAATGTCAACTCCTTGGATGACCACAATAAAAGTATATCTTCTGGAATGTCCAGTTCAGGACCCATCGTTTGTTTTACAGCAGGAGGATTGTTTTATTTGCATGAAGATACACTGAGTACATCGCTGCAGATTATATCGATCAAAAGCCAAGAAAAAGAGGGACATAGCTCGCTGTGGTCGGCAGTGTAAAACATTTCTAAATTTAAATGGGAACAACAGAGCCATTAACTGAACGGGGCCAATCTGTAAGCTGCAGATATGTGCTGTATATTCGAGCTTTGTCTTAAGCACAAACGCACCGCAAACACACTCATACACGCGCAGACAACCAGACAACAAGATGGATAACAATGGTTTTCTTCTCATTTTCTAGACTGGCCAAGCAAGTGTGGGCGACCAGCCATTCCTCCGACTGTCACGTCACGCATTGTGAACGGAGAGCCGGCCAAGCCGCACTCCTGGCCCTGGCAGGTGTCCATGCAGGTGAGAGAGTCCGCTAGTAAATGCATTCATGTAAAGATACAGCTAATGACATCAGAATTCACGGGATGAATAGTAGAATATATACTGTTTTGTTTTAAAAGGGCAAATTCAGATGCAGATCAGAATCAATCATCTTTGGGTGAACGCTTTCTTCAACCAAACAGGGTTCATTTTTTATTCATAGTCTGATATCAAAAAGTAATTTGTTCCCCACTCCTCTGTCTTTTCTTTGTCACTGATTGACTGACTGCTGCAGGATATATGCTTACATATTTAATGATCAGTATACAAATGTCTTCGGTGTCTTCCTCTCTGCCTGTCGGTGCGTGTTTGTCTCAGGTGTGGCCAGAGAGCCGTCCAGATCCCAGCTTCTCCCATACCTGTGGTGGTACTCTCATCCATAAGAACTGGGTGCTCACGGCAGCCCACTGCTTCATCAGGTAAATGGTCTCTTTCATCACTCACACATCATACAGCACAGGTCCAAAGACAAATGAAGAAATATATATACGCTGGTGCAGGTTTTTTAATGCCACTTTTCATCCGCAGAGTTTTCCCAGACTTTCTGGAAGCCCATTTGCTTAATCTCATCAGGCAGTTTGGTGTCTGTGCTCTTACCTCGGGCTTATTACAGTGCAAGAGCAATGCCTTGTTAGAGATAGCTTGCTGGCTAATGGTCTTCAGTGGCCTTTAGAGAGAGATGATGATGGTGCACTGAGGAGATTGTGTGCTGCACAGTTTTCCGCTGTGAGCCTGGGCAGAATGTATACGAGGTTATGTGCCACAGTGGTGAATTTGCTGTGTACAGTGCAAATTCCCGCAGGAAAAACAGACACTGCTCGAAAATCTCGTCATCTTGAATAATGCAATGAAACAGAATAACACTTTTTTTTTTTTTTAAAGCTGCTGTAAGTTATATATCTTTATCAAAGTAAGTGTTAAGTAGCTCCGTACTCCTACAGTAATCCCACACTAATGGAGCGTTTTGGTCGGAAACCCATGTCTCTCCTCCTCCTGCTCATGCGGTAAAAGAGAGAGTACATTTTATGATATCCCGGCCCACTTCATCCAATCAGGACAGAGATCGCAATAAAGAGACAGTCTAGTCTGCTCATGAGCGAGATGAGTGCAGGATCTGCCTGTTTGCTGCTATGTGTGCTCCCCGCTGCATGCTCATGTACAGAGGAGGAGACAGAGGACTGCAAAATGGAGAGGAAGTTAGCTAAAACAACAGCAATGATTCCAGCAGCTCTAACTGAATGTAGATATTACACACATTTTAGGAAGAAACTCTTCACAAAATTGGAAAAACACTGACCTGACTGCCTGAGTTTGACAGACAGGGAGGAATTCCTCCTCATTCTGAGGGTAAAAGAATTAATATGCAGTGTCCTCTGTGAAGTATGCCACTTCCTGCCATGAGAAAAGAGGAAAAATGTAATGTATGTAGCCTAAGTGTGTGTACATACATGTACAGTATATATACATTGATGGAATGGAAGTAGAGTGTATTAAGTGTATTATAATGTATGTTTACACTACACTACTTTTTTGAGGCAAATATTGAACTTTTGCACTACTACATGTATTTAAGAACCTTAGTGACTAGTGATTATAACTAATATTGTAATTTAAAGTATTTATTAATATCCTCCCTCATTTCTTACAACTATAGTTCAAATCAATCAGCAAATAACTCAACTGCAAAATGTCATGCAAATAAAGCCTATTGAACTGAATTGAACTGACATGTATATCTCTGTATGTTTACTGTAAACTGTGTGGACTCATTATTAATTCATCTGCTGATCTGTTGCCCAGATACGCTGATGAGCTGCAGCGCTGGCGCATGTGCCTCGGCAAGCACAACCTGACCTACACAGAGCCCAGTGAGCACTGCTTCGGTGTGACTGGCATCTATCGCCACGAGGGGTTCAAGTATCCCACGGTGCCCACGGTGGAGTTTGACATTGCTCTGGTCAGGCTGGACGGAGACGTGCTGCCCACTGATGAGATCTCGTTTGCCTGCCTTCCCTCAGTGGAAGAAGTGCTACCTGGGGGCAAGAAGTGCTACGCCAGTGGCTGGGGAGATGAGACCGGTACTGCACATGAAGTCCACATTTGCATGTTTATAGCTTGAAAGCACAATGGGTCCACATAATATCACCTTACATGGTTAAAGTTCAAATTGGATAAGAAAGAAGAAAGAAGAAAGAACAATAAGACTGAAAATGAACACTTAACACGTGTTTTTGTAAGGAAATAATTTGACATCTGCCGGGGGAAGGGGTAAAAACTCAGTATAGTTTTTATATTCTTATTTACACTAACTTTATGAATACAAAATAGTGAAAAGAAACAGCCTATTTAATAAGCAAAACACATAAAACTACACAAACTTGCTTAAATGTATGGCTTTACAAATTGAATCAAATCATGGACTTTAGCTACACGATGCATCAATTGTCCAGAGGATGGCATGTAAGTGGCTCAGGAGAGAGGAGAAAAAAGAGAGAGTGGGTCATGCATTTGTTGTTGTGGGCTCTAGGGCGGGCATATTACATCAAATCTGCTCAAATGACCTGTCAATCAAACAGGCCATGGAGCTTAACAGCATGCACCATATCAGGCCTCAATGTATTTCATATAAGATACCAGATGAACTTTTGTTTTTGTCACACATGGTCCAAATACGACCTTATTTCTACAGTGTCTGGGATGACATCAACTCTGGGGAGTTTCCAAAGATCGGAGATTATCACTATGCGATATGCATAGTGATAATCTCCGATCTTTGGAAACTCTCCAGAGTCCATATTCCGTATTTGGATCATATCTTGCAATGATATCTCTTGATTCCTGGGGTTTGTGCACAGACAGTCTCGCATCTTTTAATTGCTTCGTAGCGGTTATTTTATACACTAAAATGATACAACAATCCACCACTTCAGGAGATGCTCACTCCTCATAAACTGCATAGTTGGCATGCCCTCTGCTGGACTTAATCTGTAAATACATGCTGCATTTTTTCTCCTCAGTGTGACAAGATCTTTTTAATAATCCAAATGTTTTTTTGTGATTCTCAGGTGATTCCATGAATGCTAAGGTTGCCGAGGCCCTGAATCAAGTGGCCCTGCCTGTTGTGCCATATGACACCTGCAAGAGGATGGACTACTGGTGGTTCCAGGTCAAGACCTCCATGATCTGCTGTGGTTATACCCTGCCCGATGAGCTCAAGTCTGTCTGTCAGGTAAAACAAGTCCTTCAAGAGAGCAGGACTGATTGTCGGAGTGACGATTTTACCCGTCCAGCTTCTGATGTTGTCTCTGATGTTTGACAGGGAGATTCAGGTGGTCCTCTGGTGTGCCAGGATGCTGCCGGTGGTCCCTGGGAAGTTCACGGTATAACCAGCTTTGGCCCCGTCGGTTGCATAATGGATAAGAAGCCGTCCGTGTTCACCCGCTCCTCTGCCTACATTCCCTGGATCGAAAACGTCATCCGCAGGGACATCTACAATGAGCACAGTAAGAATCCAGCTGGTCTAAACTGACCCACTTCGCTCTAAACCTAAATACGGTCAGATCATTTCTTGCCTGTTTTCACCCTCTGCTCTCTCCGCGTAGCGTCTGGCTGTGGGGGGCCAAAGAACTTGATTGGCACTGAAGGCACGCTGTCCTCGATGGGTCACCCTGGCAGCTACAGTAACAAAGCCAGATGCCAGTGGAACATCCAGGTGCCCGTCGGCAAAGTGGTCCACCTCCATTTCCACAGTTTCTCCCTGGAGGAGAGTCAGATGTGCTTGAATGACAAAGTCACCGTCACGGACAAAACAGGAAGTCTCGGTATGTGAATACGCCTCCTTATCCTCTCCAGCTGATAGCACATTTGCTGAGTTATCCACTGATCTGATGTCTTCGCTTCACGTTACACCGCATCTCTACCTCTCAGCCACTTTAGCACAGTTTACGTTTTTTCACGATAAAAAAAACAAAAACTTGCATTGATCCTGAAAACGACAGGTGTTTGGTAGAAATCAAGGCAATCAACTTTTGCCAGTTTTTTACCGCGCAGTACACTGACATATAAAACACGCTGGCAGCTGTAGATCTGAGTCTACCGCTCTGTGATCTCCTGTGTCTCAGCCATAAATCTCATGTGTCTTGCATGCATATTATCAAAATAGGGCAGAAAGAACCAACACGCTTATAGGACAGACGTTCCTTCAAAGGGTAAGCCCTCATGTTCACTTCTCCTCAGGTACATTCTGCAGCCACGTGCCTCCTGCAGACCTGGTGAGCAACGGTGACCAGCTTCAAATCAGCTTCTCCTCCAATGACAAGGTGGTGGACACCGGCTTCAGCGCTACCTGGAGGGCAGTGGATCCTAATGAGGGTAAGACAGGGGAAAAGTGAAGCTGACAGGACATGGAGGGAATAGCCCTCAAGCAAATCCGACGTATCTCATTGTTTCTTCTCTTCCGTTCCCCTGTCACACAAACACAGCTCTTTGTGGAGGGAGCTTCAGCAGTGAGCAGGGCGAAATCACCTCTCCTAAGTGGCCCGCGGACTACCCAGCCCAGTCTGTGTGCACATGGCATATCAGTATTCCCTCAGCAGGAAGCGTCCACGTCGCCTTCACTCACTTTGAGCTGCAAGCTATAAACGTGCTTGGAGACTGTGTGGACTACGTGGAGTTCTTCAATAAAAACATGACATCATTAGGTTGGTTATTGCTCTTCAAAGTTGCTTGTGTGTATTCTGGTTTTGTAAGTATGTTCAGTTTTATCAGTGGTCGAGAAACGATCCGGTCTTGTCTGTTTTTTCAGGTCGATTCTGCGGCTTTGGCATTCCGCCCGTACTCAGCATCATGGGCGACACAGCCATCATTCGCTTTATGACTAACGGGGACAATCAACAGAGCGGGTTCCGTGGCTACTGGACCACTGATCTCACTGTTTTCCCCACTTTACCTGCTCCACCTCCCAACCCATGGGACAACATCACTATCTGTAAGTGTAGTCAAAGTCACAGCTGCCCCGTCTCTGACGATGGGTCCCACTTTTAAAATGCTTTATGCAATCTGAGCTTCCTCAGATTGCATAAACTGCAGCGGGATCTGAAATTGAATCCCCCAATGTCAGATTTTAAAGTTTTAATCCAGTCTTCTATGACTTTACCTGTTGAAATGCATGTTCAATAAATGACACATTAGTTATAGTTGGTTAATTGTACATATTCTCTCCCCAGCCTGGCCGGCAGATTGCGGAAACCCAGCAGTGAAACCCAAAACAGTTGCCACGAGGGTGGTTAACGGGGAGGAGGCGATCCCCCACTCTTGGCCCTGGCAGGTCTCCATGCAGGTACAGCCAACACCTGTTTCTCTTGTGTGCCTCATTACTAGTCAGAGAACAAAAAGGCTTTATTCTGAATGAATGCATTTCTCTTCCCCAGGCCACGCCGATGCTTCCGATACCTTACATGCACGGCTGCGGAGGTTCTTTGATCCACGAGGAATGGATCCTGACTGCTGCCCACTGTTTCATGTTGTAAGATACCAACACAGAAAGGCTGACAGCACACGGCTTCTGACAGGCTCACAGTAGAGGAAGCTGTAATCATAGTACCAATATCTCAGATGACCCAGGGATGTATTCTCGTTGCTCTTATTCCAGTCAGCTGAATTTTACACGACCTGCTCAACGCCAAACAACAGACAGGCAGATTTAAGAACTAGCAGCTAAGAGCCAGATATTTCCCTCAGGAGTTGGTAGAGACCAAAAACGGAGCTAAAAGCAGAGTTGCTCCAAGAGTATATGTGTCAATGTTGTGTTTGCAACTTGTTTCCACTGCCATTAAGTAGCCAAAAAGATCATTTTATCATGCCTACCAGCTTGCACAATGGCCAAAGGAAAAAGTAAAACAAGTTCTAACTTTCACCTTCGAACCTTGCTTTCCAGCCCGCTGAATAAACCTTCCTACTGGCGCATGTGTTTGGGGAAACACCACATGAACTCCTCCATGGACGTTCCCTCAGCGGAGGAATGCTATATGGTGGATGGCATCATTCGCCACGAGGGGTTCGTCTACGAGGCGGATCCCAGCGACATCACCAATGACGTCGCCCTGGTGCATTTGGCCAAGCCTGTCAACATGACGAAGGAGATCAGCCCCATCTGCCTGCCCACACCTGGGGATGTGATGGCGCCCGGGACACCCTGCTTCGTCACCGGCTGGGGAGACGAGAAAGGTACAAGTGATCGTGAATTTCAGTTTCCCGCAATGGAGCTGCAGTCGTTATGCTGTAGGGTCATCATATCTATTTGGGATTTTGTATTTTATTTGTGATTGCAGCACGGAACAAGCCATTGCTGCAATCACAATCTAAAATCATCAGATTACTCACCCCCCGATTGTTGCAAAGAGCGCACCAACATTAACTTTTACTTCCGTCTTAGGTAACTTGTTCCCCCAAGTGTCCCAGAAGCTAAATCAGGCGGCCCTTCCCATCGTTGACTTCGACACCTGCAGCCAACCTGCCTACTGGTGGGACACCCTCAGGCCCTCCATGATCTGTGCGGGATACGAGTCCCCAGATGAGCTGAAGTCGGCCTGCCAGGTGAGAAGAATAAAAAACATTTTAGCAGAACACACTGATGTCCTTTAGATGAGGATGGTGCTCGGGTTGTTCTCTCACAGTGTTCAGACCTCCCGTGATTGTCTTTTATGTAACACCCTGTCAGCTGTTTTTGTTTGTGGTCAGTCAGCCTTGATTGCAAATGGCTGCACGGTTTTCAGGCATAATTGGACATGGGAATAAATAGGAACATTATTTGTTTGCAGTAATGAGCGATCATGCAAAGAGAGCCTGGGAAGATTAGAAATGTGGAAAAAGCCTTCAGAACTGTAGTGAAGGTTTTAAAAATTCAATAGAGCTGACATTCGCCTCCCTCAGGAAAACTCATGTCACATTCTTGATAAAGACTGACCTTTACGAATTCCACGACCCAAAGAGATGATTTATGGTGACTGTCAAAATCAAAATGCTCAACACTTTCTCCTCTGCTCTCCCGCAGGGTGACTCCGGAGGTCCTTTCGCCTGCACGTCCGCTGGAGAGACCTGGGAGGTGCACGGCATCGTCAGCTTCGGACCTCAGGGCTGCATCAAAGACAAGAAGCCCTCAGTGTTCACCCGCGTGTCTGCCTTCAGCGACTGGATCGTCGACAACATGAAGAAGTTTATTTATGAAAATGGCAAAACCAACTAAACATCTCACTCACATCTGGAAATAAGGATTTTTGACAGCGGGTTATAAGCTATAATAAGGCCTCTCTCCGGCAGTGTTAGAACAATTTATGTTCAACTATATTTAATATTTAATACATTTTACAGCATACAAGTTAAAGAAAGATATCATTTTAAGGAAATACCAAACAAATCTAAAGTTAGAGAGCTGAGCTTGTAAATGGAGCAATACTTCTGATGTATGACTGATTGTAACGATAAACTCCACATTGAATTATTCTATGCAACCATTTTGCTTTTCTGTAATTATTATTATTATAATAAGGATGCTGTTGTACAAACTATATTAAAAAACTCTACACTGTAAACTTAATTGTCTAAGTGATTTTTTTATCCTTGAAAATAGTTTTGTACTTTTTCTGTGCGTTTCTTGTGTGCTGCTACACCAGTGATAGAATGTAACTAAGTACATTGAGTCAAATACTGTACACGAGTACAATTTTTAGGTATTTCTACTTTACTTATCTGCAACTTTATGCTTCGAATTGACTACATTTAAGAGGCAGATATTGTACTTTTACACAAATGCATTTATCTAAGTTACTTTGCAGATCGCTTGCCATATCAAAGTCAAATTAATTTGACAGTTAACGCTGATCAGATAAATGCTGAATATGAGATCCGATTATTGGCCAGACCACTGATAAGTTGATTAATGTATTCATTTCATTTGTACATTTGACACCGTTTCAAAGTCTATTTATTGCCAGAAAGTTATTTTTGATCCTTTAGTAAATTTAATATCAGATACTTTAACTCAAACACTATTTAAATGTGTACTTTTTCTTTAGCAGAAGTTATATTTTAGTACAATATCTTCACTTTTACTCGAGTAAGACTTTTGGGTACTTTTTTACAACACTGTCTGGACAGTCTTCCGGTCCTCAAACTCCCTCCTCTTTTTCCTTCCCTCAGCTGCATACAGATGACTCCTGCAGGCACACATTTAAAGTTTTGGGTTTTAACCCCTTAAATCACATGGCCAGGCCGCTCAGCCAATGGGAGAGCACGGCTCAGATTTCAGCCTAGGAGGAGAGAGGGGGAGTATAGAGGGAGGAAGAGAGAGAGAGGCAGAGAGACAAGCACTAATCTGTGCTCATGGTTTGGACAGCCGGCCGGCCCTGACAGCACTTCCTCACATTCTCTCCTGGCGCGGGATTGTCTGTGCTGTGTCTTTTTTATGTGGAGTATTTGGATGGCACGCTTTAAGGGGAAAGGGATCCCCACCAGAGGGAAAAGTCCAACAAGAGTGTGTCCTGGAACAGAGTGAGGAGAAGGAGAAGGAGAAGGAGGAGGAGGAGGGAGGAGAGCAGTAATTTTCCCCTCATCTTTGCCTCCGCAGGCGTTTCTTCTGTGGGAGAATGGGGGCTGGAGCTCTGACCATCTGTGTGAGTAGAAGCTACAAAGCCTTGAGTTGGCTCAAAGTTTTCCCATTCAACCTGTGATTAAAGGCTGAAGAATGCATAAGGGGACGGTGTTGCTGTTCAGTGTGTGTGTGTCTGTGTGTGTGTGTGTGTGTGTTGAATGTTCTTGTGCACCCCAAGTGGCTTTTTAAAAATGTCATGGAGGGACAAATGTCCTCTTAATTCTCTTCAAGCTTCGCCCTCCTCTATTAAACTCTGCTCACTAACTGCCGGCATCTAGAGGAGTGACTTTCGCTTGCGGTCCTAACAGAGAAAGCTGATTCCCTGCCAGCCAAGTCTGCCATCTTTGTATAACAGTATAAGAGAAAAAGAACAGGAATAAATACACATGGTAAGCTTCATGTTTCCTGCTCATTATTTTCCTAGCAACTTTTTTTTCCCTCCCCTCCAATGAGGTCACTTTCCACAACACTTCCTCAGAAAAAGATGTTTTCTTTTTAGAAATGAACCCCCTTTAACGTTGTAATTTCTTTCAAACTGCATGACTCTGAAACTAGTTCTTCTGAGTGGGGCAGCTGTTGCTTCTGGTGCCTGTGGAGCTTTTGCTACCAGTTGCTTCAGCGGCCACCCACACAGGGACGGAGTCACTGAAGGGGGGAGAGGGGGGAGGGCCGGGAAAAGAGGGCACATGCTGGGGCTTGCTATCTTCCTCAAGAGCAAGTTAAAGACACAGGAAGATGGTCCCGACTGCTAAACCATTTGTCTTTTTAAAAAAAACAGGCTTGTTTACCCCACTTAGCTGCACACCATATTTCAGAAATGTATCTCAAAATGTTAGAGAGTGCTTCTTAAGAAGAGAGGGCAGACTGTCTTTTGCTCCCAGAGTCTCTCAATTACCCCCTTTGACAATAGCTCTCTCTCTCACTGTCAGAAGTTGTGGTGTGAAAATATTTTAAGGATGGGGGAGGGGAGGAGGAGGAGGGGAGGATTATTGGGCTAATCACAGCAGACTGTCCCGGATAACAATAGAGGCAAATGGGTACCACCAGGAAGTGTTTCTCCTTTAAAGCATGGCTGTTTCATCAAAGGGAGAAAAAAAAACTTAACATTAACTTTGGTTTGACTGCAGACACCTAACGCTGACACAGAATATATAACTATAGCTGTGTAATTACTGTAGAAGGGAGGCTGAGAGGGAACAGTGTGATGTTTCCACGTGCTCGGTTAATCATCACTTCCATACAAACAAAGTGGCAAAAGCACAAGTACGTGTTAACAAGGCAACCAGCTCACAGCCGGGGGTTTTCCACGTCCAACACGACAGCTCAGCTCTGATGTGAAGGTGGGAACGCGGATGCGATTCACAGGATAACTGAACAGTTTCTTGCCATATATAGAATCAGTCTCTCCTAATGATGTTTTCATGTGCAAGATATGTTTTTATATGTCTGCTTGTTCTTGTATATCCGTTGTGGTTCATGTTGGTCTTGTTTGGAGTTTGTTGACATTATTTATAGGCATCTATGAACAAGCACAATTTGTTGTTGTTCTTACAGCAGGTGATCTTAAATAGTAGTTAAGCAGTTGTGGGTGCTTAACTTGATGCAGCTATCTAGTCTGATATCGGATCAGTCTTGATTTAATTAAAAGGGGTCTATGTGGCCTTGGCAGAGGTATGCACTCTACTGAGTGCCATTCTAGTTTTAGGTACGTTATTGTTAATCTAACTGAATTAACTTTAAATGAAAAAGGTGACAATTTTCAACTTGTGACAGATTCATATAAACATGTAAAATTTGTCATGAACTCACAGCTGTTGACATAATATTTGTTTCTGTGCATAACTCGTACCAGTGTGTGTGTGTGTGTGTGTGTGTGTGTGTGTGTGTGTGTGTGTGTGTGTGTGTGTGTGTGTGTGTGTGTGTGTGTGTGTGTGTGTGTGTGTGTGTATGTGTGTGTGTGTGTGTGTGTGTGTCTGTGTAATAGTAAAGACAGATTTAGGGGGCATCTGTTCAGTAAGGCCCATCTCTGCTCAGACCGGCTTAACTCTTCAACACCTGCATGAGTCGTAGTACTATCACAGCCGGTCTGCAGCCCTTCGAGGTTCATCCATCACTACTTAAACAGTGCTGTGACCCACTAACATTACTACCAACGACAGACTGTTACACCTGTACGCAATACTACAAAGCTGTGTGATCTGCTCACCTTAAGTTATATATAGATTTTTAAAGGCTGTATTTTAAAGATTGTTTGCCTCCAGAGAGAGGTGGATCACAATCCCCAAAAATGATCTGCTTGATATCTTCAGAACAGTTTGAAGCATTTCTTTTCTTTTTTACTGAATTACCGATAATTTTTCAATTCTTTATGAATGAGAGATACGGGAAATCAACCCCATGTACGTGCAGAAATCTTAAGATTTCAAATTTGTGATATGAGCTATTAGATACATTTGAACATTTTCTCCTATAACTTTTAGTTTATTTTAAATTCTTGGATATTTATAACAGACGTTTAACTGTAACAGCAAAACAATTCAGAGTCTTTAATGAGAATTGTCTTTATGAACCTGTGATAGTGCTGAAAGGTCAATAAAACAATAAACAGGTCACCATAATCAGAGACTTACCACATTCTCTATCATACAGTTACATGAATATTATTTAACTAATATCGACTGCTAACGTCTTCTCGCACCTACTGAGCTAGCCAGTCTATTATTCTCAAAATATCCTGTGTCAGCGCAATATATCCATGCACGCAATGCAATTTTGAACTGTTCTTTAATACTATTTGACTTTCATCAGCTGGATGATACCAGCATTATTTTCATGCGCCTGTCAGACAGAAGTGGACAAATGAGCACCATGAACTCATTGCCTGTACAAGCTTCTCAAATGCATGTTGCATTACTGCTGCGAGAGCATCTGCCGTGGTAAAGATCTTCCCTCCTTAGCCCATCTCAGCACCATCTGTGAGGTGGGTTTTAAATCAGCTGACCCGAGCATGGCACATGTACCCTGGACCCGTTCTGTCCAAACAATTGGCCACTCGGGGGATGGATTCAGTGGTACTTCCTCCTTCCAGCACTGTGACACCGTGTGGACCTCACTGTGATGAAATCACAGTCGGAGGGCCTCTCATTTCACTGTGGGTCAGTTCACTCATTTGAAGCGGTGAACTCTGGAACAACAGCATGTCACATGGCGCAGTCGTAGCCATGGATACAAGAGTAAAACTTAGCTTTAAATCTGTGCAGGAAGTCTTTTCCTCCTCGCTCAGTCCGACTCTTCCCTCTGTTTTTACTCCTGTTGTGCTGAATACACAGGGACAGAAACGCATTTTGCTGTAGCTAAATGTGCCAAACAAATCAGCAGTTCACCCTGGTGTCTGACGTTGGCAGAGACTTCTGTGTACACTCAGTGTTTACACTCAGAGGGAGACAATGAGAGTGTGTGCCGTACAGTCTGTGCATCTATAAACAGAGATAGAGACAGCATGTGGCACTATTTGCTTTGTCAAGTTATCAGATGAGACGTGAGCAGATGGTGAATTAAAAACACTTAATATGAGCTGAGACTCTGCTTCACAAGGTGTGTCCACTGAGGAGACCGGGCTCAGCTATTAGAGCTATTAGTTATTAGCAAACTGCTTTTTTTTTGCCTTAACGTGTCATTATTAAGTAAATGTTGATTGCACAATGTAATGGGTGTATAATAATGATTGAATGGTCCCTATGAACCTTGCTTGCCAGCCACTGAGCACGGCATTTCCAGGGAACATTTCTATCTGCTTTCACATCACCAGTGTAGCCTGGAGGAATGAATAATCTCAGGTTTTGTCCTGTGTTGCTGGTAGTTAGTAGGTAACCGTCTTTGTGGCAGCGGTGCCAACAACAATACCTCTTGAAAACATTAGGGTGTGGGAAAGTTGTCTGCTTTCACTGGAAGCACAAGATTGAGATGCCTGTACTTTACCCAAGTGTTTAAATTTAAATTAAATGTGTGGTGTGTCCCACACTGTTGGCACGAGTTAGTTCTTGACAGTGGCTTTTTTGGATGTTTGAGTGTGCAGAATTGCTGGCGGATGAAGAGAAAGCACTCTAATTGGCAGCAAAGTGAATCGGAGCATGAGAGGAGAAATGGAAAAAGAAAGAAAAAGGGCCTGTAGTATCCACGATTTCAACCATTTAGTGAGGTTTCTCCTGTTGGCTGCAGTCTTTGAGATGTGTTCAAGTTCAGCTTTTTGACAGTGAGACACATAAAAGTCAGGCTTGGTGTGATGCATGAGGGCCCTTAAATGTAGGTGTTGCAGGCCCGGCTAACAAAACAAAGAACAGAGAGCCTTGGAGCAGAACACACACACACACACACACACACACACACACGAGGGAGTGTAACTTCATTCTCTGCACAGGACACCTTTACTCAGATGTATCTTTACTTAGCAAAACATTTCAAAGTCTCATTTGCTTTATTGAAAGAAGTTTCTGTTCAGCTCTTGTTTGATATACTTAAAGTTGAACATCGTGGTTGTTAATATTATCTGCATATCACCTCACCTGAACATACTCTTGTGTGTCTCCATGCATGTGTCTGTTTGTGCAGGTGTGTGTGCGTGTGTGTCACTCTGACGATGCATTTCATTAAAGGTGTTGCGCGGTAACCTGATATTTGTCGTAGCAACACTTTGCCCGGCCGGCCCTCCCAGCTCGCAGAACACACTGGCCTCAAAGTGCACTACCACTGCAGGAGGTGTGCATGTATGAACTCCACAGAGACACCGTCACCACACACACACCTTGTAGTCTATGGAGCAGAGGTGGTGTCTCTCCTCCAGGACAGGTGTCTCCGTGCTGTCTGACCTGATGCTCCAGCATCAACCTCCACGGCTGACTGCTGCTCTCTGCTCTTTTTCCCCTTCCAGCACAACAAGACAGCGGTGCAGGTTAAAGAAGACATGAAGAATATGGTCCAGATACCCATACTGAGACAGAGGATGGTCAAGCACACCAAGCTGTTCGGAGCGTCCCTGTTTGAGCTCCAGCAGAAGGGCCTGGTGGAGGACGGCGTGCCTCTGGTGATGCGGAGGATGGTGGAGCATCTCCGCAAGCATGGTGAGGAAAAAAAACAGTGTGAGGGGGGTGTGTTTAGTGCCACTGTTTTTGGCCTTTATATGGCTGTATTGGACAGAACAGCTTAAGAGATGACAGGAAATAGGATGAGAGAAAGGGGGAGTGGCACGCAGCAAAGGGCCCCAGCCTGGGCCACGAGCCGAGGGCTGCTGCAGCGAGGACAAATCCTGTAAGCCTCTACATTTGTAAACCTTTTAATCAACAAATATGAATAAAACTGATATTTTGTAATTTGGCCTTTTTGCACCATTGTGTGATTTGTAGTAAGTAGGAAGTAAATTATCAATTTCAGTATGGAATAATCAAAAGGGCATCACCAATATAATATCGTTTAATTTGATATAAGATATTGTCTCTGAAAGGGACTATTTTGCAAGTCACAGGTGCTTTATGTTGCAATTTGGAAACATGCTTCTATGTTTTAGAGACTTAATGTTTTTCATTTTATTTGACTGCTCAAGGTTTGTTTCCATTAATGTACAGTACATCCAGTATTTAAAGTTTGTGGACACCTAACTCTGCTCTTAGCAACACCACATTACCACTTAACAAGAATGTTTTTTTGTTTCTTTTGTCACTGGCAATTTCAGTTTTGATATGCAACACATGTACGTCAGCACTGTAAAAAATTGTAAAGAATTTGATATCCAAAGTTACAGCTTCCTCAATTTCTCATCCCACCAAAACACAGAAAAAGTCAATTAAGCGACTTTTGTAGAAATGCAGTAAAATATATACCTATACATAAACATATTTTTTTAAAAGGACAATGTTATAGAAAAAAAGAAAATAGACACAATAGAATACTTAGAAAGCCCCGCATAACATAACCTACAGGTGTGGTACTCAGTCTTCTGTAGTTCTTCTGTTTGACCACTAGATGTCAGTACAGGGAAGTGAAACTCCATGGCTACTGGAAGTACAGGTCAATCGAAGTATAATACAGACAATGGGAGTATATTTGCTATCATACAGCTAACCGTGTCTGTTTTGGTACTTCAGTACAAACAGTTCAATACAAAAAGCTCTATTGTCCAAATACATACACTTTTAGTTTTGAGGGCTCCATCATTTTTCACCTCCACCCAATGCCGAGGAGGTCGATGTCATTTTTTTGTTTGTCAAAATAGCATCTTTTTCCAGAAATTGTTTAGTTACTGCTCATGGTAATCCAGATATTTAAATATCATATTATTCATAGGAACTATTTCTTGGATAGAAAGTAGTTCCAAATGACTGCTTACAAAGTCTGCAGATTACTAAGATGTTATTTATTTTAAGATGACGGTCATCTACTCCTGGGGAAAAAAAGAAGAGAAGAAAAATTGATCAAAGAAATTGATAATAAAGCCTAAAATAAACTTTTAAATGGATTGATATTAAAACCACCTTCAGGGGACCTTCTTATTTTATATGAGTTAACTGTAAATGAAGTGATACAGTTAACAGTATTTCTCCGATTCTCCTCCAGCCTTGCATCAGGAGGGTCTGTTCAGAGTGAACGGGAATGTGCGTGCTGTCGAGACCCTGAAGCAGCGGCTGGAGAGTGGAGAGCACGTGGACCTTCTGTCTGAGGCGGATCTGTGTACGGTGGCCAGCTTGCTCAAAAAGTACCTCAGAGACCTGCCAGAGGGGCTGGTGGACTCAACAGTCCAGCAGGCACTGATACATCACTACCAAGGTAAGTGAAAACCAGAGAAATCCAAGAAACTAAAGCGAAAATCAAAGTACAAACCAGATCATGGGGAGATGTGACACAGAGACGCAGGAACAGACTGAGACAAGGAGAGCAGAGCATACAGAACATCTACACAAGGGAGGTGGGGATGATTGGTCACAAACCCAAACCAAGACAGTTTGTATGTGTTACAACACCTACTTGTCCCAGTTCTGTCGTCTCTGCCTATTTGTCGTGAATTATCAGCTCAAGTAGATCAGGTTTTTTACAAACTTAATGTGATCTCAAATCCACACTTTGATACAAACACCATCACAAGGGTGGCAAATATCTGGGTCGTGGCTGTGGCCATGGACGATAAGCAAAGCTATATTTAGTGCCGCCTGAACATATTTAAATATTTATTAGCACTGCAGTCATCTGCACCCAGCAGAGCAAATAAAGGTGTGTCTGTGTGTGTGTGTGTCGGAGGGAGAGAGAGAGAGATAGAGAGTGAGTCTCTAGACTAGAAATGTGAGGGACCTCAGCTTTCTGGCTCGAATCTTGGAGGTCATAAAAGGTAAAGTGAGTGATTTGGCAGGGGGGAGTGTCTGCGCTCACTCTCTGCTCCCCTCACTCGCTGGCTTTAATCTGTTTAATGGGAGAGAGGAGGGTACATTTTGACTGCACTCTTCGGTTTTTGCCCCCGCAGACCTCATAAATATCAGCCCATTAATCTGGGCCCAAGGCCAAACACTGCATTAGAGAAACCGCCCTTTGGCGCAGAGCTCGGCCATAACCACTGGATGAAATGATTTTGGAGTATGTTATAAAAGTTGTTTGGCCTCCTTGCCAGTATTCGGCAAACTCAAATAAAAGATAAATGCGGTCCATTTACAGTTTGGAATATGAGGAGTATATCTGTGCTGCCTGTCGTCCTTCAGTTGAGTTAACAATGGCTGCACGTCCCAATAAAGCCATTAAGACTTAAGTGGGACTGTGACCTGAATTAAACAGTAAACCAAAGTCCCATCAAGCTTCATAACATTAGGGGCTCCGCAGTCATTGACTTAAAAGTCAGTAAATACATTTTAAGCTATTCATCTAATGAAAATCTCAAACATTTGCTGGTTACAGCGTCTGAAATGTGAGGATTCTTTTCTTTTCTCATTTCAATATTATTGTAAATTCTAACTTGAACACGCTCGAGGGTTCTTGCCGGGTTAATAATCAGCCAAGCACAGACATCACGTTGAGCTCTGGATAGTTGTGATGGATAATTCTCATTATTTTTTTAAACTGAAAAGTAATTGACGGATTAACTGATCGCTAAGGGGTGTCACACACACTGCCCCGAGGCTTCCAAGAAAATTATACACATGTTCAAAATATGCAAAATATTACTCTCATATTATTCTGACATGAGCAGAGTGAAGACTCTCTGTGGCAGGCAAAAAAAACAGAGATGAGTACCTGATTAAAATATTAAGAGCGACTGATTTAAAACTACTTGCCCTCCTGATATTTGCAACAGCTAATTGGAATATAGAGAGGAATATAGAGAGGATAAGCTAAGAGTGATATTGATATCAAGACGAGTCTAGAGCATCCACGGGACATTTGAACTAATAATTCACCAAAAGTCACGTTCACTCTTGATGAGGTCGTCAGTAAGTGTTGTGTGTTAATGAGTGTAGTCGCAAAGCGTGCTGCATTCTAAACTTGACTTGCTCGAACTCGATTGCTCTAAGCCATTTCCACACACACACACACACACACTCTGTTACACATGCCCACCTTCACACACATGCCCGCACTCACGTAGACGCACGCACGCACAACGTTTGCGTCACTCATTCATTCGTGGATCAGTAGCCATATCCGTTTATCCAACGCTGACCCAATTATGCACCCCCGGAGTAATAGCATCAACATATTTTGCAGGCTCTTTGCTCTAATGCTCACGTATTACTAGTTACCACAACTCGAGATTAGATGTTATGAAGAAGCAGGTGCACGGAGCTGCCACTACCTGCTCGAGCCCAGCTGTTAAACTATTTACTCATTATTATTATTATTCACCAAGGACTCCATTTATTTTGGAGGGTTTCTTCCCTCGAAAGTGAATCAAGGTGGTCGTGTCACTCATCACTCCATTCCTGGTCGTTTCAATTGTGGGTGAAAAAAGGCCAGCAGAATATTAACAGTTTCAGTTTTCCTGAACGGAAAAGAAAACAGTGAGTGTAAAAACATGAAACGTGACCGGATGGTTCTGAACAACCTCTGACCTGTTGTGGTATCTTGTTGTGTGTCTGTAGAGTGCGGTGACGACGTCTCTTGGTCAGATATGAGAGACCTGCTCCAGCAGCTTCCAGATGTCCACTACAGCCTCCTCCGCTACCTCTGCCACTTCCTCACCCTCGTGGAGTGCAACCACAAGGAAAACCGTATGACCGCCCTCAACCTCGCCACTGTGTTTGGACCCAGTGTCTTCCAGTGAGTTGAACCTTTAGCATAAGGCAGATGTGATGAACATTTTCTTGTTGCTTTGACAATGATCAGTGAAAATGTAAAAGTACTTTGAACAGTTTGATTGAGGTTTTAATACCTTTCAACCTGCATTATTGGAATTTTTTGGGGCACTGTAACAACACGACACGGACACACTGTATGATACAATGATATGGTGTCCAGCAGATATGGAGCAGATACCCAGCTGACCCGGTGAACTCAAGTCAAATATCCGCTCTCCTTCAGCTCTGTTTTGGTCTCCACCAACTCTTGGAGGAAATGTCTGGCTCCTCAGCTGCTAAACGCTCAGCAGTGCTCCAAAGCTAGTCGCTAACTTTGTCCGTCTGTTATTTGGCGCTGCAGCAAACAGTCTGCTTATCAGAGCTTTTTGTGCTGAAAAAAATGTTCCCTGATGCTTCGAGAAATGGGGTTGATGAGAGTGATCCAGTTGTGGGGCGAGAAACCAAAACAATGAGCTGAAAGAGACTAAAACGTCCCCTGAGAGAAACTGTGAAGACAGGTGATAAATCTTCGTGGGTTTGTCACTCGAAGCGACACCTTTCACATAACACACAGTCATTTCAATCCATTCTTGATGAATATAGAATATTTAAAAAACATCTCGTAGTGCAGCTTTAAGGATCGCCGTGCTGGGAATTCTGAAAACCTGAGATTGTGAGAAATATTCTCATAAAATGCCTCAATAAGGCATTTCTTTTTTTATTGTTTTCTTTATTTTTGTGTATTATTCCCCATTAGTTTATCAGTTAGACAGAGACTATGGTGATGTTAGTGGAGCGACAATGTGTGTTAGTTTTGTCTTCTGTGGTTCAGATGGTCAGAGATCTACGAGTGCAGTCGTTTTAAAATGCTTAAGGTGTGCCAGTCAGAGTGTAAGACACCTTAACCTTGTATCATTATCTCGCCTTCAATCCAATTATCAACCACTGGGGTTAGGGTTGAATTAATGCCTCAGTCTGACCTTGGTTTTAATGAGTCACACTTAAGGGCAAAGGAGGCCGCTTGACTTAACATACCGGATGTATTCATGAAAGCACTGCAGTCCTTCGCACAGACTTTCTCCATGGGGTCATTTCCTTGAACGTCACTCACATTCCTGAGCGTTTTTGGCAAGTTCGGTGTCATCGATGTGACCTCTACGAAAATATGTGCGATGGGGTATTTAAATAACAGAGGAGAACAATATGCCTTTGTATGGCTGCAGTTAAGACAGGGATTCAGTCATCCTCCCTGTATTTGCGTTAGTGAGTCAGATATTAAACTCAGGTGTCATGTGTCAGAGCAGTTGGATGGGTTGAATGACTCCACTCCAGTAACACGCAGGACGCACTGAGGTAATGAGCCTCAAGTCGAGATCTAGCCTACAGAATCGGCAGCTGTGTTGGAACATTTTGTCATAAAAATCAGCTTTTTTGCATGTAAAGAATAGACGTCCTGGCCTGTTTTCAGATTGGGAGAAATGTGTCCAGCAGGTGGTGCTGTAGCTTATTTAGTGGAGATAAAATCATGACAGTGTAAACAATCTGCTAATGAAGCTTATTAGTACATTAAACCACATCGCCCATACATTTCCCATCGATGTCAACTCACCCTCTGATCTTCATCCCCCCCTCTGGTATCAGATGCTTCAAAGTCTGACATTATTTCGATAAAAGGTCCCAAGCTATAGGTTAAGACCTCTGACTGAGTTCAGTGAGCGATTTTGAAGTAAATGTCATATGACATATAGGAAACAGGTGACGGTGATGTGTTTTCAAAAGTTAATATGATGTTCGTGAATAAATGAGTGATGAGCTCGGTGGCTCATGTGCCTCCCTGCAGCTGCTGACCTAAGTACCTCTGTCCTCACCGGCCTATTTTTGATAGGCTTACTGGGCAGCGAGTTTCAAATTATGCCGGAACATTATGACCCACTGTTCTCCAGGACTGGTGACTGGTGGGCATCTCCAGTAATAAGCCCGGAGTGGTTACGCCGGGAAACCCTGCGGGATAAAAAGAGATCTGCTGTCACTGAACAGAAAAGAGTAGAGAAGACGAAAGTGTACTGGATACTCCCTCACACTGTACAACCTGTTCTCTTCATCAGAGGCTGGACTGTGTGTGTGTGTGTGTGTGTGTGTGTGTGTGTGTGTGTTATATAATTAGGCCTACAGTTAGGCCTACAGCCCAGTGTACATCTCACACAGCTGTTCACTGGCATCAGGCATCACACTTAGCAGGGAAGGGGAATTCTGCTACGTTAATCAAGTCCTCTGACTGCTGAGTAAATGTCAATTTCTGTATCAAAAATCACTGTCAGTTAACTTCAATTATGCAGAGTGAACGAATAAAACGTGACGGCATGAACAAATTCTTCAATTAATTCCCTGTCGCTGTCATGATTTGAATTCGAATTTTGTGAAATCTCAGCTGTTTTAGTGCAAATGGTTTAGATTGTTCTCCTCTCCTCCCTCTTTTCCAGCGTGGCTCCTGGTTTCGAGGCGATGAAGGACCAAAACATCTGCAACAAGATCATGGTCAAGCTCATCCAGAGCTACAGCAGCATATTCCAGAGCGACACGGACGGAGAAGGCTGCGCGGGAGAGCAGGCGACCCTTATTATTGTCAAGGTGTTGTATACTCATGGCACTCAGGAGCACCAGATGCCGATGTTTATATGAAAAAGATCAGTGATGGTGTAGTCAGTCTGGTAAGACAGCTTAGTGTGAGTCACATGTTGTGCCCATGCTTTTCAAACGGTACGGGTTCCCCTCTGGCCTGTGACCTCACCCTCAGTGCCTATCCACTCAGAGGAGTTATGGTTTATAAATACGGGCTTACATCATGTCCAGCTGAAATGGATTTAACTATTGATCTTATATCACAGCCTCCCAGGGAGCACTCCTCCACAGGTGGCTGTTCTGAGTCTCTGGCTGATTTATATTTCTAGCCTTGATGGCTGACGTCGTCATTGATTACCTGGTTTGTCTGGTCCGCTGGTTTTTCCTGGCGGCATCTCGCTGCAGCATCTGTAGCTGCCCGAGGAGAAAAATGTAACAGAAATATCCCAAACAAAACACAGCAAACCACCCACTTCAGAGTCTTTGTGTCAAATGTTCTCAGATTCTGGTTCAGAATGTCATATTTCTTAAAATACATGAAGACTCGCGTGAATAGATTTAGATTATTATTTATTGCTAATACAGTTGTTTTATGAGTTACAATTGCACAGCTGTAGCTGTAAGGGTTTAAAAAAATACCAAAGTAGTTACATTAGACAAGTTTCCGCTTCTTGAGAAAAATGTTGACACTAAAACCAAAAGTCAGTGAAGAGGTATGACAACATGGGAAAAATGATAAAAGTGTAACAACAAGAAAACGAGACATAATGTGAGACATGATGGGCAAATACATACACAATGAACAATCAGCGATGATATTTGATGATATGATTAGTACAGGATTATGTAGAATAGATAGATAATGTGTGGTTAGAGTGTGTGTAAATATGTTTGCACATTTGTATGAGAGGCATTGACATTCAGTGATATCCAGGTTGATAGGTTTGGTAGGTGTGTGAGTGAGGAGTGAGGCATATAGACCAAAAGAAAAGGAGGAAAAAGTGATTTTGTGATTCTAAATATCGTGTTGCTACTTATGAAGGGACAGGAGGGAGTCAATATTTTATTCCTGTTAGAGAATCAGAATCAGAATCAGAATCGGAGTCACAAATCAGAAAAATGAAAAAGAACGACTTCTGTTGTCAGTGTTGTTACCAGGCATTTTTTAGATAATCCACTGGTGTTATTCAGCACTGAGGGACCTCAAGAGAACCCATCACAGGCGCGGTAGAGAATCAAAAATGTGGGCTTTTTATCCATGATGATGCTAGCAGAGATACAGACTGCATATGAACATCCATGCCAACTTAAATAGCAACTTAGTTTTGTGAAGGAGTATACAATTTCCGGGAAAATATTCCAGCATGCAAGATCATGACCGTGCAAAGGCATAAATGTCCAGCAATGCAATACAGTAATGATGACGACATAACGCACAGTGACAAAAAGAGAGCAACGTGGCAAAAATAACCCTTCAGTTTAACTGTTAGTGAGGATTCACTTGCTGTAATATATTTCACTGACTCCGGTTGCCGTGGTTACAGGTCTCCAACCATCACTGAGGCTCTCAGGAAGTGAAGTATTGCATGCTGAGCAGTGCCTCAGAAATAAAAAACACATCTACTACTGTTTATTCACACAAAAGTATGTTGAACAGTAGCACACTTGGGTATGTAGTTCACAATATGTGATTTCGACACAAAGACACTAACCATCCACGCTTGTGTGACATTTTTTAATATCATTTTAAGACTGTAGCGTAAAATCACAATGAATTCAAGTTTGTTCAAGTGCGGTAAAGAAGGTGAAATGGCTGAATATTTACTGCTGCAACAGCTGCAGTTTGTGTGACTTTCTGTCAACTGGAGTTGCAAAACGTTGGCGAAAATACCATATTTGAAAAGACATCCTTCACCACAGTCTGAAGCAAATGCCTCCACTTCTGATTGATGACTGTGTTATTGAAACGTGACGGGGCCATTTGATGCCGCCGAGGGGTGACCAGGGAAATGACTAGTGGGATTTAGTTGCCCGTGGCTTTGACCTCTTCTCTCGGAGCAACTCTCCAACCATTTTTAACATCATCAACCACAGTGTCTGGTTCCCATGTGACACTAGTGCTTACCATGCAAAATGAAACTGCTGAAGACGGTCATAACTTTAGAAATGAAGCAGCCCACGTGCAGCCTGAGCTCGGGAAATCCAAAGGTCCGGATTCACAGTGGCAGTGAGCAGGTCTGTCAGGGCACAGCCACATGAGACCCAGCTGACCTGTGGGAAACCCCTCATGAGATTGTCTTACACATAAACATGCACACGTACACACAAACACATGTATTCAGGCACGCTCAGGCTCCTGAGGCCCCCCTCGCCTCCTGACCTTCCTCTCAATGTCTTTGATCGAACACATACGATCGCTGGTGTTCCTTCCGTCACAGTGATGAGCAGGAGGTGGGAATGGAGTGTTTACGAGAGTGAATGTGACTGTTTGTTAAAATCTACTCTGACTTCTGTTGTTAAGGCCCGCAGAAGAAAAGCAAAAGTAGGACACACGTAAGCAGGAGTTCTGAAACGACTCCCTGAACGTGACAAAGATATTTCATGGCTGCTGTATGTATGAGGCTGAAGTTACAACAATAAGAAACTGGAGATCAAGGCCTCCCAGCCTCTGTCGAGCTCGGTTTGTTGCTCCTTTTGTCATTAGACTATATGTCTGTATATGTGACCGTCTTCCCTTCTCCTCTTTCCGTTCCCAGGAGGCACAAGTGGCGGACACGGGCGCAGAGGCGTCACCCGACCACCCCGATGCAAAAACGCCGACGCCGGTTCCCAGAACGAAGGTGTGTGTCCTGCACTGCAGCAGCACGCCTGCATTGGTGCGCCGTTGTTTATGCCTTAAAATGTTCCCAGCGTACCTGTCATGGAATTCTTTGTCTGCGTCTGTCCGCCGTAAAAATGCAGGGTTGTTTGTTTATGCCCGACATTCCTGGGTCAAACTTGCGCGAGGGCCTGCAAATTCCCTTACATATTCCTTTTTAACACCGTCCATGTGACCTGTGTGACGTGATTAACATGACAGGGGCATGTTTTGGAAAAGCTGTTTTTTTCGAACGCCAAAGCCCTTTTTTTTCTGTGTGCGTCACTGTAGGTTTCTGTGAGCCCTCAAAGATGTTATCAGTGTCAGCTGACTCGTGTATACTGCCTGGAATTGTAATCAGGTCACCCACTGTGAATATATGACGCCCTTGTTAATACGACCTTTACTACTGATATTAGAGATAAGTTATCAGTTGCTCCCAGGAGCACGTCTTTACAAAAATGCCCTGTTCAGACTAGTATGTTCTCACACTTTATAACATCATGAAAGAGTTTAGTCTTTTCTTGATATGATGGGGGAAAACATCACATTCACTGCAGGAGTATTTTTTATTTTTGTACTTGTAAATCTAGCAATAAAATAATTGTTTTACCCAAAAGCATAGACTCTGTCAAAATATAAGAAATTGCTTTAGGTTAAAATAATTCATGAGTCATGAACATAATCCAACACATTGATTAGGATTATTTTGCAGAACGACATTATTTTGTGCACTCAGTCGCCAGGATTGTTTCAATTCAGCTATTAACTGCCCTATTAAATACATTCTTGTACATTTAACTGACTTTGTACTGACTTTCGAACAAATCATTTCCTACGCACTAATCGTCTTATTTTGCATTTTCTTTGCACATATATTCACAGGCTGGACCAAAAAAAACACCGCAAAATGCAGAACTTCTGAACAAATCCTCCACTGGCGCTTCAGAGACGAGACCGAGGAAGAGGAAGGTACAGAAAACAAAGGTTTATTACCGTCATTCATTTCTGCAATGAATTGTTTTCTCTCACCTCCCGATAGATTCTTCCGGCCTTCTTATCCGCTGTATTGCCTCGGTGCTGCTTGGCCTGAGGCCATCTCTCAGACAGCCTGTGATGCCCGTGGCCTCGCGGCTCAGTCACATGATGTGATTTGATAAAGGCAATCTGCTGCAGGAAACAACAGCACGATTATTTGCAGTGCGAGACAAACATGGGCTGTGGTATGCTCTTCCTACTCTGTTGTGGTATTATTACAGATGAAGTCTGCTACAAGGGCTGCATTTTGTCATGAATTAGATTACAATCAAGGACATTTCCTGTTTTTGTACGTGTAGCATAAAGTGAGCTCCGTGTTCATTTTTTTATCGAGATCAACAAGAGAGTTACATTTAACGAAGTAAACGTCTAAACTCAGTCTTTAAAGTCCGTTACTTTGGCTTCACATAGATCCTAATATTAGGTGCGTTTAAGTTAATATTGTGTGTACGTGATAAAATGATGAGTAACTTCTGTGGGGTTGGTTTCTGTTTGACAGACACGGTTCATCTCTCTGTGGTGGTTTTGAAGCCAGTTATAAACAAAGAACTGGTGCCATAAATGCAGTGCACATATCAAGACCAGTGTCACTGAAGAGATAAAAGAATTGCTGACTGACGGCAAGATAAAGCTCAGGAGGGTAAAAAAAACATCTGCTGATGAAGGATGTTTGTTTCCCCTCAGCAGTACCTGAAAAATCTGCTTTCGGCAGAGCTGGAATGTAACTAAAGCTTAAGAATATTTTTTGAATTCCTGAAGTTACTTTAAGCTTACAGCTAAGCGGGTAGTTAGCTCCTCCACCCCTAACCCTGCTTAAAGGTCCACAGTTATACACCAAAACAATCTACACTTCCAATAAGCGTTGATTACAGCGGGGTGCCTTTGAGGTTTTTACTGGAGGCAATTGTAAAACTGTTTTTGGACAACAAATTCAGTGACAGGAAGGAGATTCCCAAGAATAAAAATACGTGCGTTGTAAAAAAACTTAGCGAGTACAGTAAGAAGGAAACTGAATTCAAAACGGTAATTGCTGTAAAATTCTTTATGAGTTGTGCTCGTGCCAGGAAAAAACAAGGTATCACCACTGAAAGATCAACGTTTTGTTGTCACATAAGGAAGTGCAACACAGTACTTGATCTAGTTAAAGCAGCATTATGTAGAAATTGGCATCTTTGGCACCCCCATTTCTGAGTTCAGCAGCTCCTTCTTAAATACAAATCCCAGGTCTGGAACAATTTGTCAGACGTGACGTAGAAGTTTACTACCATCAAACTCATCATGTCAGTACAACGTTAAGCATGTACGTAACACTGATCGCTGAAGAGTGTTGGCTTAGACACCACCTACCCAATTACAAGGCACTGTACCATCAACATGATTTGGAAGCTGTTGTTTTAAGGTAAAAAGTTACATAACGTTGCTTCAACATTGGCCTGGACAATATGTACGATAAATATAGTTATCGTGATATGAAACTATGTATCGTCTTAGATTTTGGATATCGTTACATCGTGACATGGAGTGAAATAAAGTCTTTCGCTGCTCTTAAAGGCCTTGTTACAATAAAGTTTTGTCATTTAACAGACTGGTCCACATGTTCTAATAACCACTAGGTCATTATATCTATTTTATATTATATCTATTCTGTTCAAAAATCTCATTGTGTTTATATTTTGTCACAGTACCAGTAAACATTCCTCCAATGTTGTTGCAATATCGATATCGAAATAGGGCCTATTTGATAAACATAATGTCTTTCACACAGATCTGACATTTATGAACTGCTTTTAAGGAGATTTCAAAATATCGAGGTATGTATCGTGCATCGCTAAGTCTCCTGAAAATATCGTGAGATCATTTTAAGGCCGTACTGTCCAGCCCTACCTTAACATACACATAGTGTCCACAACAGTAAAGTAAAAAAAAAAAGTATACATAAATAATATATAGTATAGCATTGCATAAGCAAGCAATCAGCTCCAGAAAGCTAACTAAATCAAAAGGCAAAACAGCTCTAAGAACATGAGTGCCCACAGAAAAAGCTCCAACAAAAACATATGGGGAGCAGATGCTTCCTACGAAATTGAAAAGAAAACCTTTAACCGCTCTAAAAGGCTTGACCTCCTTAATGATTTATCAAGTGATTCAGCATCACTATTAATATTAACTTTTATTGCTTCATTTCCCAAACACTCATCTACTCCCATAAAAAAAACTGTCTCACTCTCAAAGCCAGACTCTTGCTTGTTAAGACACAGTCAGAAGTGAGAGCTTCAGATCGATCACTACTCACACAGCTACACTCGGTACGATGGCGCTGTGAGGCAGAGGTATTTTTATAAGTCTCAGTGGTTCAGTATTTATCAGCCTCCGCTCAGGTCTTGTGGTGAGAGGAAGGCACTCAAACAAACAAACACGCACACACACACGCACACACCCACACCCACTTCAGTTAAAGAGCTCTAAACACGTCTGTTTGATTTATGATACACCTGTCATTAAAAGGATGAATGTCCGTAATCAAAGGGGAAATCGTGTCTTGTTGAACACACGTACTACAGTTGATGGAATGAGGTCATTCTGGCGTTAGTAGTACAAATTCCTTGTTGTTGAAGGAAAGCCTTCTGTTGCTATGGATGAACCACAAACAAAACAACATTTTAGTGCTTTTATTCAAAAGTTGAAGGGGGAAAAAAAGCGTTTATCTTTGCGAGGAGAAGTGTTTGCTTGCGTGTAAAAGCAGGAGCAAGTATGGATCAGATCGCAAAAGACACTTCTGAAAAACTAGACATCTGAGAAACGAGCTGTCACCGGTCGGTCAGCCGAGATCACAGAGGTCAGCAATGACCGCCTTTCATTGTAGCAGAGTGCCCGACAGGAAGCGCACCAAAGTGAAATGTTAAGTATTTCACTTGGCTTTCTTGGCAGACTTTTGATATTTTTGCCAAAAACAAACTATGAGTTAATCCACGAATTAGGAAAACCAGGTCATATCCTCATTTTGGTCCGTCAGGCTTCTTTGCCATCTGGCCTAGTTAGCTCCGACTTGTTGTTGGTCCCGTTAGAGCTCTTTTTTATGCATAGGCAGAAACTGAGAGCCAGGAATGGAGACCGCATGACGGATCAGTAGTTAACACTATTGAAACTGACCTGCAGTTTGATTTTTAGCTTTGGCTGGCTGAGTTTCCGTGACTATGTCTAAAAATCGTTCACTGTTTGTTATATAGTGACACTACTTCACTATGTCTTTTATGTAATATATATAATGTGTGTCTCTTGACAATTATTATTCACTATATAATAGACTCAAATAGCGTACTATTTTACTATGAATACCATCATATATCACAGAGGCAGAACAAATACATATATTTAGATGAGTCGAAGAAGAAACTAAAGAAACAAGAAGTTGTTACATTTTAGTTAAACGTTGTGTCTGCTGTGCTAATTTTATTAAATGTGTTGCTTTCTTGTGTCTGTGATCCGCACCAAATCTACACCAACAGCAACATCTCAACACTGCTCAGACTAGTAATTCCCTGATATCAGCTTCTTAAATGTAACCACGAAAAACTGAACATCTTCGGCTCGTGGACCAAAAACACATTCGGGGGTGTCATCTCGACCAAACATTTTTCATTATTTGTTATTTTCTGACATTTTTTGACCACTGAAGTTCATTGTTAAAACACTGTTTTCTACCTTCGGTTTTAGGATAGAGACTAAAACAAACTAATGCGTCCATTCATTTTCTCTTTTATCCCTCTGTGGTTTACTCCTAAATGACAAAATTGGCTAAATCAATTAGAAACCCCCGAGGGGCAAAATCCATACCAGGATCTCGCTAAAGAAGCTTGTGGAGCTAATTATGTTCCCAAAGATTCATCCATTGAGTGCAGCAACGACTAAATGGAAAGCAGCGGCCATAGATTTTTAGAAACAACCCATTAAGTAAAACCCCAAATGGAAAATGCTCTGCTGATAATTGGTGTAAAAAAAGAAAGAAAACCTTTTAATTCAACCGATAGATGCCTGTCTAGAGCCGAGCCTCTTTTGGCATTGGCTGTTTTTGACCATTATCGATACTTCAGCTGCTGGCGTCAGACCCATTTCGTACTCTGTTTACCACAGCCGGGCAGTTGTTTGGACTCAGTGTTCGTGAGCAGCCATACCAGTCCTCTTCATATATAAACTAAGAGAAAGCTCGGTGGCACATTCTTCAACACGTCTCTCAGGACTCCCCGGTGAAAACTCAGTAAAACATGCAGAGGGGCTCGCTGAACAATGTGGCTGTAGTCAGATTGAGGTTCTTCTCCTACACTACAGTCAACGGTTCACGCCGTTTGTACCCACTCAGGGTCAGCACGGTAAGACAAACATCAGTCTAACCTTACAGTTTTATTAGCTAACCTCTTTTTTTTTTTAACCCCCACGCCTGCTTTTATAGCTCTTTTTATTGCTCTCTGCGTCACTTCAAAAGCACGTTTTATAGCAACCTGAGAAAAGGTGTGCTCCTCTGAGCCCATGGTCTCACGCCGAGCTTGATTGTGTCGATCAGCGTATCATTTACGTCCTGTGTTGTCTCGTGTTTCGCCATCACGGGACTCACTTGTCGTTGGCATCTCTGTTTCCCTCAGGTGAGGAAAGGGAAGAGTGACGTCGTGACTCAAGTGGTTCCTCAGCCCCGCCGCTCTGCTGGGTTGCCCCATACGAGGCCCCTGTCGATACCCATAGTTTTGCCCCTGACCTCCCAGCTGAGAAGCCCCAGTCCGGAGGCGATGGACACAGCTCCGGTTCTGCTGGCTCGCCCAGATACCCCAGACGCCTCATCGCGACCAACCCTACCTGACATTAGCCCCGCCAGCAGCATGGAGGCCCTCAGCAGGTCAGTGTGTCAGAAAATTACAGCTACAAATGTATAAATGATGAATGAATGTATTTTATTAAAAAGCAGCAGGTGTTAAATAAAGCGTAACTACTCCATCCATGACAAAACCTACTTTACAATTTACCACTCTCTATTTTTGTGGGGGTTTTTTGTGATGTCCATTTCCAGTGTGGAAGACTGGGGATGATTCTAGCAGCGGTAAATAGGTTATGACCACTGTTTGCATAGTTGATGTGCTATCAGCGTAGGGTGAGGGCGAAGAATCCCGAGTGTGTGACAGCGATCAGGGATCTAAAGCCCCAGCCATGTGGCAATGTGCCTTTGGCATGCAAACAAGCCTATTATAAGACGCTGAAACTGGAACCACTCGGTGTCGAGTGTCCTCAGTCCTGGAATAGCAAGGCTACAGCTGTGTCTGTTGTTGGGGGTCCTCGCTGCTTTGACGGAGGGTTTAGACGAGCATTAACCTTGGCCGTGCTCACACCTGCACTGTTTGTCTAAAAAAAATGTCATTATCACACTGTTTAAAGCCTCTTTGCACGCACTCCGAATCCAGTTTTATCAACAGTGTGTGTTTTCGGTCGAGGGATTTTTCTCGCCGTCACAACTTTGCAGACAACGAAAGAGTTCGTCTGTGTTTGAATGTGGGGCAAAGTAGTAAATGCTATCTGTGTCATGTTGAAGCACTCAGATGAGGAACGAGGATGCTGTTTGGCTCCTACTACGACTTGTCGACCACACCAGTGACCTTTGATATGACATTAATCAGAGTCTCGCATCGTGTCAGCACTAGATCCATTAACACATTACAGTAAAGTTTAGTACTACTACTGCTCTCACACATACCACCCGTGTACTGGATTACCAACATCCCCTCACCCATTTACATGTATTTATATTTACTGACTACATATATAAATATTATGGAAAATATTTTTATTTTTTTTCTTCTCGCAAATTCAAGCGATAATTCTCCGTTTGGAGAACTCTTTCTCAGTTTTCACATTTTCCCTTGCAGCTTAGATATGATGAAGATAATGAGCAGTCGTTGCGTGTGAAATCTGAAATGTGTTAAAGCAACAAATTGGCGACCGCTAATGGACCAGATGTTTTTGTCTGCAGGCAGTGGCAAATGTGATACTTGCAAGGTGGCGGAGCTTTCCTCGCCATGTCAGGGTGTCAGTAAATCTCCTGTTAGATTTCCTTCACACCCCAAGATTCTCCTTGTCAGGTCGCATTGGGTGACTGATGTACAGACAGCATGACGGGGGATCCCACTGAAGTGCGTCAGCAGTCTGAACTCTCTGGTATTTACTAATAGACACCTGCAGTTTGCAAAAAAGATTTTTTTAAAAATGCCTTCTTTAATGGACGGAGGCTTTTGATATTTGGCGATGTGAAGAATGTAAGTGAATACAGTGGAAAGATGGTTTGTATTTTTTTTTTAAAAAGGGAGGGTTTAAGTCGCTGTGATTTTCACACACCCATAGCAAATACATGATAATTTTCCAGAAGTGGATCCAACTGTGTTTTCTTATCTGTAACTGCTCTCATGCCAGTTTGTCAGCTTGCTCTCACTTTCTGTAGGTATGTGTCAGACACGTCTGTGTCAGCGTAATACAGCACATGCAGCAGCAGAGCCCGGTGTGGTTTTCATACATTTTTGCTTATCATTCATGATTTTTTTATTTTATTTTGTTGATATATGAAATCCAGAATTTAGAGTGTGGTGGTAAATAAGCATTTTTTTATTTTTTTTTAATCTGTCGTACAAAACCTTTGTCTTCCCCCTCTGGCAGTAAGAATGATTAAACAAACACTGTCAGTGTGCTTATGAGCCGTACTCCTATTTCCTATGTGCCTACTCTGTCACTCCGGTTGCTTCCCCTTCAGCAGCGGCTAACCAGTCTTTGCTGGCAGTGAGACGATGGGAAAAGTCAGCACAAATTCTAAAAAAACTCAGGTATACTGTGAATACAGAGAGATAGGTGGCGGCGATAGTCTTAATCTGTGTGAACTCCCTTGGCAAGGGGACGTTCATTTATATATGAAGGTCTATATTTATCTGATAACGCGTATTACATTTGACACTCAGATCACATTCAGCAAGCTCAAGAACTCAGATCATCATCATCAGGGTTTGATATTACTGTAGTGGTTCCACTGTCCGATTCTCTCTTGTGTCCACCTTTGGACCTCTGAACACATGCCTCGTCTTTATCGAACACATTAATCCAGTCATTATGAATGCCACAGCGCTCTCACCTGTACCTGAAATATGACACCAGTCTCGTTCGCCACGCAGGCCGCATGAGCTAACATAGCAGCATCGTGTGAGCGTATTATGCTCTCAGCTTTGCGTAGTTTCAAGTAGGGGGCTGCTTACTGTCTTTTGTGTGGCGTTGCCATGGTTCACTGAATCTTGTGATGTAACCATCGGGTTTCTTAGAATCCTGTTGGAAATAAGTGGGAGTGAGGAACGTTGCAGTGTGGTGTGAGTGCAGGTTCCCTGTGGGTATAACAGCATTGTTGGCCGCCTGTCAGGAAGTCTCATCCATCAACCTGAAAGCCTGACAGCACATATTTACAGCAAAAAGCCTGCAGGCTGGATCAAACTGGTTCTCCTGTTCTACTGATGTTAGCGTCAAATCTTATACTGGACAGAGGTCCCTTAATTTAGGTATACGAAGAGTCTCAGTCAGTCAGAAGGCAAAGTCAACCAGCTGTTTAATTCTTATTCGTATTGATATTTTCGCCGTTCATCCAAGAATCTCCTTCAGTTTCTCAGAGACTCCCCGGCAGTCAGGAGAGCTGAAGCCTTTTTGAGGGCAACAGCATTTTAAAGATGACGTTCTGGACACTAAGTCTGATGTTCACCCCGCAGAAAGTCAGATAGCGGGCACGATATTGAGGGAAAAGGATGACTGCAGCTCAGTTTACAGAGGCCGTAGTCAAAATCATCGTACATGTTTTTTTAAGCTCGTACTGAAAAGGCGGGATCCCGCTTCTCAAATGTCATGATTTGCAGCTCGAGTAACATTCGGATATCGAGAAACGATGATGCTGTTTGGCTCCTACCACGACTTGTCCAACACACCAGTGACCTTCGATGTGACATTAATCAGAGTCTCGCACCGTGTCAGCACCAGATCCATTAACGCGTTACGTAAAAGCTGAGGATGACACACGCATGGAAGATATGTGAAGACATCACTTCGAGCTGTGGTCTCTCACGAGTACTGATGGGCATATTTCAGTATTTTCCATCACTCCTAGAACCAGTGTGTTTGGGATTTAAGGGGAAAAAAAATGAAATATGAAAAATAGAAGAATAATAGACTCATTGTGTTTTTGTCACCTGAGAATAAGCCTCTTATATCTACAGACGGAGCGGGCTCCTCTTTGACGGTGTCTGTTATGTTGCAGACAAACCAAACACTGGCTCTGGAGCGGGCCTCTTGTGTTTTTAGTGCCTGGGCGGTGAACGGATAACAGCCATGACAGAGAGACTTGACACGTAACAAGATTCGTCCATCATATTTCATCCATAAATAGTTATGTCCATCTGCAGGTCTGTGCCTTCGTTTCAAACCCCCTCTCTGTTGCTTTTGTTCCCTTTTGTTGATGTTCTCCGCTGGAATGAACATATACCAAGCGTAGCTTAGCCGAGCTTATCCATTAAATACTTTAGGTCGTGACTGCCACACACTTTGTGCTCCGAGATATTCTAAGAATGTCCAGCACACGTTGAAAAGCCGACAGTTTGGGGGTCCTGAGGGGACTAGAGACCGAGAAGAGGAGCTGGGACACAACTGGACTCTGGCTACACGATTCCAATATTCACAGTGGCTCCTTAATAATAATAATGATAATTTAAAATGTACAATTTTACTATAGAGAGAAGAGAGTCTTCCTGTGCTAGACTGTTTTTCTTGTCTTAACCTATTTTTTGAGCAAACGACAGCATTAAGCCAGACATCTTGTAATGGCCCTTCTAAAACAGTATTCACATCAATTTTATTTGACCTAGAATAAGACCTAAAACTTTACTTCATGACACCCCGGGGAGTGTTGTTGAGGGGTTTTAGATAAAAGTAAGACAGAGCAGACCCTAACCCAATAGGAGAGGTACCGCACTGAACATTTCTGGAGGTGTCCAGCACCCGCTAAGCCCGACTCCCTTCATCTAAACATCTTAAGAAACAGGTTGAAAAAGTTGTGCGTGTCCACATTCACAAACTTGACATTGGTAGTTTTCCGTTCACCCCCGAGGGATCAGGCTTTTTTCCGAGCACCCTTACAAAGCTTCTTGTTATCCCCTCAGTAAGGTAGTGGGTAAGCAGGATTTCCGCTTTTGCAATTCACGGAGGCAGTGACGGCACACATTATTTTAATACGCTTGCCAGACTGTGTAACACCAGTTAAGAACAAGGGGGGGAAAAAGCGTTCACTCCGGTGGCTCAGAAGGAATTTGGAAGTGTTCGTGGTGAGCGACACCTTCACTGAGGAGCACAGGCACACTTCCTGTACATTGTGCCATTCGAGAAGACTTCTGAAGTTCAACGAACTTTGGCCCATTTTGATTCACGCCTGAATTGAAACCCAAATCCTTTGTTTTGAACTTGTTGAGGTGCTGCCCAAAGGGCCAAAGTGGTTCTCCCTCCTCCCCTCGACACGCCAGCCCCTCTTACAGGAAGCCACATGAATGCACGCCATGTACCAGAACACACCAGAGAACCAAACACTCCCTGATTGGTCCAGTAAAAAACAACAACTCTGTTTTCTGTGCTTCAGAACATCTGAGACTCAACATGTTTACAGCCTTTCCCATCAGACTTTGTGTTGGTGCAGCAAGCAAAGCTGTGTCAAGCTTGAAACTGTGTCAGTTGAATAGAACTGTTCTTCCTTAAGACATCAAACAAAATCGGCATAACAGAATAATTTTGCTGCTTTATCAACAACATGGTGTGCCTGTACGATTAGGTTTCTGCTGATACCGTACAGTATAAAGTACTAGAATTTATTTTAGTCCGGACTAAAACGAAAACATGTTTGTATTTATGATTGTGAGTCAGCCATTATAAGGTAATGGCTTTAATAATTATTTTGTAGGCTCAACATAATTTTTTTAAAAGCCTCAAGCCCAGCGTGAATCATCGGCATTGCTTGTTTTGTCCGATCTGTTCACAGCCCGACAAAATAAAGAGAGAAAAGGCAGCAAATTATCACAATGACACGGTTGAACACAGGTTTTCCTTTTTGCATCTTTGCTCAAAATAGTCAAATTAATCAATTAAAAGTCAATGATATTAATAAATAATAGCTGATTGTTTATTCAGTCACCAAATGCTCTGCATATTGTAGATTTGTAGGACAAACGGAAAAGTCAAGCCTTGTCATTCCTCAAATGATAAACGCTCAGTTTAGCAGCTGAAGTCAAACGTCTGGAATGGACGTTGTGACAATCTCTGCTGCTGCTGTACCTGCTTTGTCACCAACAACACATTAAATCTGACCTTTTGTCCAAATCCTTTCTGTTGTAAACTGACAGCGGCGGCGGAGTTCATGTGTCTGCTCGTCGCAGGTGAACAGTCTCGATAGGGGTTTTAAGAGATGAACAGTCACCCTGTTGTGTCTTGTTCGGCGAAAAACATCTTTTTCCACATACAGCAGACATTTTGACTAGCGCAGGTGTTTCTAACAACATTAACGTTGGCGGTTCTGTTCCGTTCAGACGTCCCAGTAAACCTTGAGAGCGAGCCAGCATGCACAAAACCAGGACAGTAAAGCTGAAGCAGCTCAATTGAATTGTTGTTTTTTTTTACATTTTTACAACCCGGTTGATTTGAGTTATGACACACATTTCAAATAAACTTGTCACTGTAAACATATGCACATAAAGAAACCTCGCCGTAACACGTATGTATTTGTTCCACGGGCGAACAGATGAGATTTTTCTGCAGTGTTTTTCTTCCTCCTTTTGACTCGAGAGGAGATAACACAGTATTCAGCTCTGCTTGGGCAAACAAGACCAGGCTATTATGAAATTTTCAGCCTGTAAGTGCCAGGATATGAAAATGTTAAGCAACCCCAACATTCAGCGCCAAGACTGAGTTCCTCTTATCGTTGCATAATTTCATCATGTGTCGCTGGCACACATCCAGCGGCAGCAGCCTGCCTATACTCTCCAGCAGCCACCCATTTCTCTCTTGGTCCATAATAATTACCAGAGACAAGCTCCACAAAGCCACTGATCTGTAGAACTGCATGGCTATTATTCTGCAGACAAAAGCCAGCGACATGCTGCTATTTTCAGCCCCAATGACATGTAGCGATGAAGGGGAGGAGGGGGTGATGTTTTTATGCTGTAGCACTTTATAACCACATCCTGCAAATTAATTATTATTTTTATTTTTTTTATATATTCCAGTTCCCAAGAAGAAGAGAGGCCAATATCTCCTTTCTACATGAGGTAGGCCTCTCTTGTCTTTGTTTGTTTTGGAAAGCCTCAGAAACTGGATGACAGCATGTTGTTTTGCACTGGAGGTGTGGGGGAAGTGGCTGTGCGCTGCCTTGGTGCATTATCATCGGAAACAATGGAACCACCAGTTGGAGGGGAAAGCAGGGCAGCGTGCACATGCAACAGTTTGCTCACCGCCGTTTGGTTATTGTGGCGGAGGCGCCCACAGAACACGTTTCAGAGCCACCGCTAAGGCGAAAGACATGCCTGGGGCAAGAACACTGTGTTTTCGAATGATGCTTAAGATTATTGGAAGAATAATAACTTTGTCTTTTTTGATAAGCAGTTCATCAACAAGTGGATTTCCCCGTTGTGGGATAAATAAAGACTATCTAATAGTTTCAAACAATAATTTAAGGCAAAAAAAAAAAACTCATGTTCTCTTGTTTCATGCTCAAAAGGTCAACTTGGCATTAATTCAGCATTTCTTTCCATTTATTATTCCTTTATTATACTGAAATAAAGAAAATAATCCTCACTTAATTTTCTTGTCATTAGTTCTAAAGTGGGACATACAGAATTCTGGATCAGAACAAACCCATTGCAACTGAATGGAATGACAGTCCACGCAGACAATGTACTGCCGACCCCTAATGCTTTTGCACGTGCAGCTGATAGCGTTTCATTACAGCCCCGCCGCACCCTCTTGATAATCACCCGTTAATCATCAATGACCCCCGCTGTCCTCGTCTCCCAGTATTCTCCAAACGCGCGTTGACCCGAAGCCTTTCGAAACTCGGCAGCTCCTTCAGTCGGTCTGAACGGCCGCTTCTTCAGTTAGTCATTTTGGAGTTGGCACATTCTGGAGCGATGTTTACCGTCGTGACATCAGAGCTGATATGACTCCATGGCAGCTGTTTTTTATTGCGATTATCCAGTAGAAATGAGTAGACAGAGGAGGAAAAGCTTCACCGGAGTGTTGAGTCAGACTATCCGGAATAAGGCACCCAGAGCTGACGTGATAAAAAGGCGCAGTGCAACAAACAAAACACCCTTTAGTACTGTAGACTTCATGCAAGCTAGAACATTATTTCTTTTCTCCGCGGCAGTAAATCTGGACAGAACAAAAAACCTTTTAACTTTTACTGGGACACCTTGTCCTGTTTGGCCATAATGTAATAAAAACAAATGCTTTTCATCCATGATAGAAGGTCAAAAGTCCCAATTTGTCGAAGGACGTAATCTAAGTCCTGGACATGTGGTCAGTCAAAGACTCAGCAATGTACAGTATGTATATTACTATAACATGTATGACTGTCGTGTGGGGTGCATAATCTCTGTCTGACATTTTACCACTCACACGATTCAAACTTAAAAAGTCGTGGTGTCACTCGACTATGTAATTGTGAACTTAACTATGAAATGTGTAGACTGACAGTGAAATCAGTAGTCGCAGCTCTATCCTGTCTAATCCAGCGTCCTGAGATGACTAAGACTACTGTCTGTTGACGCCCTCACTGCCCCTTCACCTCACTTTGTCTCTCTCCCATTCACTTCCCTCGCTCACGTTCATCAGTGACTAACTCCGCGGCCTGCGTGTACTTTGTCACATACACACACATCATCCAGACTTTCTCTCTCTCTCTCTCTCTCCGCCAAAGTCGACTTGCATTCCTTCACAGACAGAAGGCTGCCACAGAGGAGTTTAACCTCACAGCCCAGTCAAAATGGATCATAGATCAACATCATTTATTATTTTTTTTCACTGTGTGTGTGTGTGTGTGAGTGTGTGTGTTGACCAAAGACTCTAAAGGTCCTGGCTAATATCTGACTGTGGTGTAATACTGGATTACCTGAATCGACGTCCCTGGGTTCACAGTGCTGAGGATTTAACTGGTATAAGCTTCCGCTGTGGAAGATTTTCACTTGTTTCCTCCTCGTTTTTTATGCCTCAAAGAACACTAAACTCCAAAACCCCATTACAGACACTAAATATGGAAACATGTTATTTTATTCTTACTTTTATTTGGTCAGCAATTTTCTTAGTTATAAGTTCCTTAAATGAAGCAATTATATGAAGCAAACTTTAAGCTCTTGTAAAACAAAGACTTGCACTGCTGGCTTTTAAAAAATTCACATTCGGAGAAACAAAAATAGCACAATTACATAATTACACGGTTAAAATCCCAGACGTATCATTTCAATACAGACCTGACTTAACAGTTCAGTAAATCTCACATACAAAACAAGAAAAAAACATCGCTGACTTGTAAATTCAGAATCCTTATGGCGAGTTGGTCAAAGACATCGAACAGATCCATCATAGAGAGCCCAAGTCACGCCTCTTCCTAGTGGAACTATGTGGATCTTATTTCAGATAAACTTTGTATTGTAGTCAATGGAGAGAGACTGATCATTTTTTTGTTCCGGTGGAATTGTGCCATGAACTACGCATATGATATTTGTCAATTTAAAAGACATATTTTCAAGTCAAGAAAGTTGTAGTTTGTCATTAGATAGTATACTATCATCGAGTTTGGTCTATAACTGCTCTCTCAACACACATCACCAGCACCAACATGGCTGCCAACTCGGCGCAGAAAGGGTACTAGAAAATGACCATCACAATAGTCACTGATGCGACCGATGGCTGTGAAGTCTTTATAATTCAACCATTCATTTACAATCATTAAAAAGGCTGTTTTCAACATCCCAACATCATGTTGGCCTTAAATAGCTTTTCTTAGAGATATTTTGTAGTCTTGGTATTACTATATCGCAGGGCTGTATTGAATCCTAATCATAGTACAGGGACTCCTTTGTGCCGATCAATTATTACATCTGAGTGTACAAAAGAACATGTGGAGTTCCCCAAGGCTCCATCCTAAGGCCTCCTCTGCTCAACATCAACATGCTTTCACTAGAAATCCACTCCCACGTGTCTTTTTATATTGCCTTCTGTGTGTGCCATACAAGTTAACTTGCCTCGTCTTGAGTGTATATGTATAAATATATATATATATATGTGTGTGTGTGTGTGTGTGTGTGTGTGTGTGTGTGTGTGTGTTTGTGTGTGTTGTGAAAACCTTCTAGGTAGTCCTCACTGCACTGGCCTCAATCCAAGTTCATGTTTGTTCTGACGAGGTCTGACTGCAGCAGACATTGACCAAACTACTCTTATCTTTATCTTTATACGACTTCATTTGTCATCCCTACACAGGGTAAAGTCGATCATACTTAAACAGTAGCAGAAGTCTGTTTTCATGTTGTTTTCTCATGTTGCTGTACAACATCGACAACAGAAAGGCAGGGAGTGACTCTCAAGGTCTTTAAAGTTTATACAACAGGGTAATGAAATTACATAATCATAGTGTTTCAGGATCACCATCTGATCGGTCCCCGATCAAACAGTTGACTGGAGCTAGTGGTGTAGTTTTATATTTTTAGAAGATATGTGTTTAAGAAAGGATTGTTGGCGTGGTGGTGATATTTTTGTCGTGTTTCTGATGCAATCATTCATCCCGCTTGCCTGATGCCAGTAGGTCATGACTCAGACTGCCACCCTTACGCACCAGACAACAATCCTGTCTCATACCATACTGGTTTCACACTGTTGCATCTTTGGCTGAAACGGAAATGGTGCAGAGTTTATTCTAGGCAGTGATGACAACTTTTGTCTGGTGTTTTACCAAACTGCCACACTTGGTTTGTACGGTGCCAAGCCGAAGTCTATTTTGGTAGATGATCGGTGCCACGAGAGACTTACAACTCCCAGGCAGCCGCGCCAACAGGCAGCTGTTTATGTCATCATCAGCCTAAATGTGGCACAAGTAGACGTAAAAGAAATCCAATTTAATATGACAGATCAACATAGAAAGAATATCATGATGTTAAGTATCTGTTATAAGACTTCACTCCTTTTTCTGAGAAGTGTGGCCCACAAAGTATAATTTCTGTGGATTTTAAGATGGAAAAAAAAATTTAAACACACCGAAATGGACAAATAATTCTGTCTTAATTCTCTATAATTTCTCTCATTTTCTCCTGAAATTTACCACATTGAATTAGCCAATCTGAGAAGTGAAAGTCATTCTTACCCACTTTCTGCCACAACCACTAGTGCCACAACCTTTATCACCCAGTCACAAAGTGCTTTGTTTTGCCAGCCCACAAGCCAAAAAGGTTTGGGAACCACTGTCTTAAACGTATACAGTTCTCGATGCAACGATGCAAATTGCATCACAGGGCACAGTACACTTGATCTATATAATAACCATCTTCTCCTGGCACAAATTCCAGTTATGTAATTAACCCTGCCACCGCCTTTATAAGCGCTGAGGGCAGTGCTCGAGAAGGCTTTTATCATACTTCAGGCTTTAGTGTATCCACTGCCCTTTATGAATTCGTGCCTCTGACATTTGCAGGCACTAACACCCAAAGTCAAGTCAACATAAGTAAGCCATTAAACCGTTTTCTGTTGCCTTAACCTGTTGCATGCAGAGTCAAGTCTATTATTAGGTAGCCGGCTAATATTTTTCCTGCTGCAGCTCAGAGATGATGAAGCAGTTTAGTTCCGCAGCCTCTGGACCACCTGTGTGAGCATGAGCTGACATAACTCCCACTCCTCTGTCCGTCCCCTTTATTTCCCAGCTGTCTGATTAAGTCAAACTGAAATGAAAGTGAAGTCTTGTGTGATAGAAGTCCTGATAGTCGTGAGCTGAGATGTTAAAACTTCCCATAAAAAGCACCAGCGCCTTTACAGCCCCGTGTTTATGATTTCAACCCACCAAGCTCATCAAAATCATCATCTGACTATCTCAGGACAGCAGATGCCAACCTTTTAATCTTATTCTCTGTCACTACATGTGCAGTACCTGCGATTTTACACAGGTTCACCACAGTCACCTTCACGCCTTCACTCCGTCATTATCTCTCCCTTTATCAGAGCACTGCACCGGGTCTGTGCCAAGCCGTGCTATTACTGTCAACACGGCTGTTTAGGAAAGATCTCTTTTAGGTCACCCCTAAACGTGTCGAGGTAGCTGTGCTCCTGTCAGGGAGTGACGATGAAGAGTGTTGCAAAAATAAATACCGGAAACTAGTTTTAAAAGCTGCACATCAGTTTTGTTTTATCTCGACTGGGCCGTTGAGATTCAGTACCGCGTTGTACACATTAGCAAAGAATACGGGCAGAATCTCTCAGGAGCGGGTTTGAGCTCGTCAGAAAGTCTGATGAATGACATTTTCTGACGGTTGAACCTTTGATCTTTGCATCTGCAGTAACAAACCCAACTGTTTTGTTTATGTGTTACCACTTGTCTAATGCTGCTGTCGGACTCTAATGTAATAATGATACGATATCTTTTTATCCAGATATGGAGCTACAGAATTAGATACAGACACTCCCCTGCACAGATAGTGTTATTGTTCATTACACTCCAGATGACACGCCTGTGTGTGTTTTAAGATTGCGAGAGGGGGAGAACAACAATGTAGAAACAACAGATCAATGTAGACAGTACGTACGGACCTTAATACTCTCCTGTAGGACTTACATGTAGCCATAGACGCCGGCCATTCTGCTCTCAGAGGACCTACTTATGCTCTGAACACGGCCGATGTTAACACTCATTCATGCACATGAGATGCCTTGATCACCTAGGGCCAGAACCAGAGCCCGGGGGGTTTTCAGCGTTGCTCAGTGACCTGTTGTGACCACCTGTTTCTGTCGCAGTAACCTTCTACATGCTTGTTTTTCTTTCAGTAACCACCTCTCCCCCGTCCACTGCAGACCAGATGTGGTAAAGTAAGCGGACTTCATTACTGAATCCATAGTGTCATGAAACGCAGTGTTGCCAGGTCCTGGAATTATTAAAGTTATTTAGAGATTAAATCAAACGTCTTGTGTTCAGTAGCAGATTTTGCTCTCATTTCTTTCTTTTGTCCCTAAGTTTTCTGGACAGGACGATACGTTCAGCCGTGGAGCAGCACCTCTTTGACGGTGATGGTCAGAGTTCACCGCCGACATCACCAAGCTTTACGCCAACCGCCCGCCAGAGACGTCGACACCAAAGAGAGCAACAGGAGGAGGGGCCGAGAAACAAAGAAAGAAACAGGTGATGAGTCCAACACTGTCAGGACGTGCGTAGTTGTTGGTACCAGCATGCGGTTTGTCTGTAGAAGCAACACTGAAATGAAACTTTTTTTTTTGCCATCACCAATGAGGTAATGTTTTAGTTTGTTGGTCGGTTGGCCAGCATAATTACACAAAAACTACTGATCAGATTTCCACGAAAACCGGATGGACAATGGGTCTGAGCCCAATAAGTTCAGGAATTTCCTCTCACACAGGACTCCTATGATATTTTTTTGTTAATTTCTCAGGGAATTTTGTCTGAATCTCGAAACCTCTGGTGTATTTATTAGGTTGGTATCGATGCGTGAGTTCAAAGGGGGACTGTTGGGCTTCGGCGGAGGTATGCACTCTACTGAGTGCTATTCGAGTTTGGGATTGTGTAACTTTTTTTGATTAAAAGTCAAGTTGCTTTTTTGATTCACGATTCTAGTAGTATATAGACACGGGGAATATTCTTCAATATTTGATTAGAAATACGTATATTCAAGGTGTCAAAAGAGCAGAACCATTCAACGCCCCCCCATCTAGGAAATTCTTGTTATAAGTTAATTTCTCTGCGTAATGAGCTGCAGTGGAAAAACTCTATAAATCCGCATTCATTACTGAACCCTGACCTCAGTGCCTCACTTGCAGTTCTACCACTTCCAGTCGGTGTGCATTCTGTGTGACCAGCTCGTCCACTGAGACGTCGTGCAGCCAAAACAACTCCAGTCATCGCAGCGAGAAGCTAATCCTTGTTGATGGAGATTTGAGAGAGTCTGAGAGATCGGTGACACGTGGATTAGAGGAGTGTATCAGACCACAGCCAGGAGGAAATGTCAATAAGTGCGCGGACAGTAAATAGAATTATCGGGAAAGCTAAACAGCACGTTTGCTGCTGGGGGAACGTATAAGTAAATGAGGTTTCGGGATGACCTTGGCATTTGGTTTCCTGAAGCAGTTCACCCTCATGTCATAGCTGATAGGGAAGAAAGCAGCAGAGAGAGAGAGCGAGATGGAAGGCAGATGTCTCACTTCCTCACCGTTATTCTCATCTGTCTGAGAACAGAGCCGCGTCCGTCAGGGCAGACACCAACAAGGAGAACATCCCATCGAGCGGAGGGAGCAGCTCGGGCAGCGTGGGGGAGGACACGGGCAGCAGCCTGGACTCTCAGGGAGGCCAGGGTGGTCGCACCGAGCGGACCCCGAAGCCCAGGAGGTCGAAACACAGCCCGACGCTGGTGCAGCTCACTGACAACCAGGACGCCCACGCAGTGAGTCATCACACCTCCTCGCCTCATCGCTTTTTATCTGTGTTGTTTGTCACAGTCCTGGCAGTGTCTCTCCTACTCTTCACTCATAGTTACTGAGTGTTTATTTGACTGCTTTCTTTCCCTTTGTTTAAATATTTTCTCTCCCTGTGACTATAGTCAGCACTGAAAGTAGGTCAGAAAACAAGCGTTCAGTTCAGTTGCTTGTCGCGTTATTTCAGCTAGTTTAGATGGCGGTGATTTCTTAACGTTTCTGCAAAAGTGTAAAACACCGAAAACCTCACCACAGTTTGCAGGGCGCCAAACAGCATCACCACATATCTTCTCCCTTAATGCACCTGTGACGCTGACAGCCTTCATCAGCCTGGATCGGACTCACTGTACAAATAATTGTCACTTGTATCTAACAAGAATCACTTCAAGCGGACAGCGGCGAGTTGGATGATGACAGGAAGCAGTGCAGCTGCTCTAATAGCTCCCCGCCATACTCATTTTACAGCCTGTAACATGTAGCATGCCACACTAATTGTTAACCACTCTTGCCAGAAGCGCTGCAAACGCAAGGGCCACTTGTGAGTGCACAATTAGCTGCGGCTCTCATCCACCGAGAAGATGATGCACCAGAGAGCAGGGTGCCCTTTCAACTGTTGCCGTGTGGGTGCTCGAGACCACAGTGTTGCAAAGTTTGGGCTTTCTTGATGCGATGATTAGCATCATGTCGAGGGGAAATGATTGAGATGCACTAAAGTACTGTTTTAATGTAGAGTGATACTTTGATCGTTTAATCTAATCTAAGCCTCAGAGGTTTTATTGTCTTGTTGTTGTTGTTTTTTTTATTGTGTCGGTTTAACAGCTCCTACACTGAAGCAGCTTCTGCTCAGCTGCTGTGTGGTGGGTGGAGATTCACCCGACCATTTCCACAAAGGTATCTAACAGCTCATGTTGGCTGAGATCATTTTAGGGCAATGTTACAAGATACTGAGCAGGATTGTTTGTAGAAATTCTGGATTCACAGGATTTTTGCATCAATTTTTTTGAAGCACCTTGTTTTGTTTTGGTTTTTCCATCATAAGATTTGACAAAAACAGACCATAACTTCTGGTTATATTGATTTACTGTCAATATATCAATAATGGATACAAAATCACTTGGACTGGGTTTTTGGTTCCAGCTCATGATGTCCACAGGACTGAATGTTGGAAGCTCGGAAGCTGTCCAACACCAAAAGCTGATATTGAATGGCTACAAGGATATCAACTCTTAATTACTCTGTCTATGGTCCAGAATTTTTAGATTTAAGTCAAAATTTTGTCCATTTCACACTTAATTTTACCGTTTGTATGTTTGTTTTCCATCATGAGAAGATTGGATCGGGTATTTGTTTTGGTATCTGTACCATTGGACAGATAATCATGGCAACAACTTCGATAACTGAGTAGTCGCTTAAGTCGGTTTTCAAGTAAAAAAATAGAATAAAGAAATAAATATTCCTTCCAGCATTGTAAATATGAAGATATGACATCATCCTTTTCATCATTCTAATGTAACATCTACAACATCTTACACTTTTGGATTGTCGGTCTGACTCAGCAAACAAAGTGAAGGCATCACTTCGTTCTCTGGGAAATTGTGTTGTGCATTTCAGATATTTCCTGATATTCTGTACAGTGGCAATGAGTCGGCTAGATGCAGAAATAATTAGTGGAATAATGAGAAAAAGAACCATTAAAACATGCATAGCTCACTGTATCGTCAGCATGCAGGTTAAGTGGAGCAGTCAGCTGGGTAATAAAACACTTGTTCAGCTATCTCTCGCTTGCCAACCATGACACAGCGAGTCATACCCAACAGTTGTGTAGCGCGCCATACGATGAGTGTGTGAAAGCAGTCAAATTCGAAGCGAGGACACGGTGTGAACCCTGGAGCTGCAGTAATATGACCCGGCCTCCGCCGACTCCTCTTACACTACAGCCACATGACAGCAAGTCGGATTATTGTTCACACTTGATACGCGGCAATGTACAGTTGAGTTGCATGGCGTGCCATCCGGGCTAATAGAAATAGATTCGTCCAGTTTACACTCTCAGTCTTATGAAACACGGTCCCCATGCAAACTCTTTACATAACAGTACAGATGACACACGGTGACTTGACACACATATGGTATATATGCGATAGTTGGCACAATCATGATTGGTCGGACGAGTGTCGCGTTGAGTGGCTGACAGCAGATGTTCGCTTGGCAGGACCCGTGTGTCTGTCCGTGTGAACAGCCGTCTTAGCGAATGTGGGCCTGTTATGTCAGGAGTCACGGAGGGTAATTAGGACCTCTGAAAGCCTCTGGAGTGTTATCCCTGGTGCTGCTCATCATACGGCCATACAGCATTATACAGTCCATGCAGTAGTTTTCGGTCTACTTGACCTTTTTTTTTAATATCAATTTTTATATCACATTTTTAAATGTACAAGTTGGATGCGCTTGTCTCCAGCCTCGATGTCGTTGGCTTGATGTGTTTTTTATGAGAGCCAGCGACGTGTAAATAGATCTCTGACAATGAAATGTTTTTGCTTATTTTACAAAAAACTTGCGTGCTAACATACTAAACCAAGATGGTGATCATGCTAAACATACAACCTGATATTACACACAGCCTCACAGAGATAACCAGGCTGGAAACTCTTATTGTTCCACAAAAAAAAAAAAATTAATATGCTTTTCATTTGTTTTTTATGATACCAATATCCCCAACGCTTTATATCAACATCATTAATAGGTAATATTGACTTTATAAGATGCTTATTAACGCTGCTGTATGTCAATAAGACTATGTACGTGTTGATAATAGCATGATAAACATGCTCATTGTTAGATTTTAGGCCGTTGGTGAGCACTCGTTTACAGTTTACGGACTGATTAAGAACTTTAAAGCTTTAAAAGCCTCATGAGTTTCTTATTATTGTTTGTAGTCGTACTACAAACACATTATAGTGTAATTAACTTAGATTTTATGGAACCTTCATTAAGCTTCAATGTTGCTTTATGGAAACATACTTTAATCTATCATGTATTTACTGTTAACCAGTCATGTTCCAGCTGCCAGATCTGAAGCCAGAACAATACCTTATTAAGGTATTCAAGGATTTATAGTTGGTTGATAGAAGCAGTTGTGGTTCCTTGTTTCGTGTTTGGTATGATGTGAGCCGGAACTGAAAGTGATATTTCATTTCAGTGAAGCAGCTTGTGAAGTCCTGTGTAGCCGCTTCTTTTTGACAGCGACAGCTTGTGGTGTTTTTGCCAGTAGCTACAAAACAATGACAATCACGAAAGGTTTAAAGATGATCGTTCAGAAAGGTTCATACAATCAATTGTCATTTTTCATTGATTGTGATAATATATTTTGAAACAATTGGCTAATTTGCTGATTAACATCCAATTTGTTTACGTCCTTTTTCCAGCTCAATGAATGTGTTGATGAGAGACCTGGAGTTACCTACATGGAGACTTTTCACACAGGGTAAGCTGTTCACTTCATGGTGAATCCCCCTTTCTCGCACCCTTTTTTTATTTTCCTATGAACACACAAGTTGTTCATCTGTTGCCGGAATGTTTGTTTTACACGGAAAAGCTTCTGGCTGCCACTAACAGCTCCGCCTGTTATCTGAAGGAATCTGTTTGACGCACTGTGATGTTTATAACATACAGTTTTATCTGATAAAGAAAGGCGGCAAAGGTACACCGCGTGTGTGCACACGTGCATGTATGAACTGGTTGAGGTTTCTTGAGGTTTCTGACTGTAAGATAAACTGGAGGTCTTTGATTTGATTTGTCTCCCCGATGTGGGGAGACTTTGCTAATGTCGTTTCTCCGTTGGATTTTTTCAGGAATGACATTTCAGGAAAAGATGGCCTCGGTTCTCCTTCACAGGTAGGTTCAAGATCACGATTTCCTGACCTGAGTGTGAGTGATACGGATGTGGAAGAAAGGGGATGGAACGGGCCAGGTGTTGAATCACAATACGACTTTGTGACTGACTAAAATGTGACAGCAGCAAAAAAGTTCTGAAAGCATCAAACGCTCATTCAGACTCGTACCTGTCTTTAAAACACTTTATTTCAAGGATTGTACGGGTGCTATTGTTTAGTTTCACATTTTAAAAGGGATTTGGCTTCGTCTTTATGTTCCTTCAGTTAGAGTATTGTGTTGGTATCTACACTTTATCACAACATTTTTACATGACACACAGAACCAGTAAGATGAGTCAAAGTGCTCTGCATAAGACACAAAAAGGCATTAAGACAGGATATAAAAGGAACACAAAGCTGTATCAAAAGACATGAACAGTTGTATATAACAAGCAAAACATAAGAATAAAAGACTGAAATAAAACAGAAGAATAAAACAAATCTGTGACATGAGAGGTAGGAATAAATAACCTGTGACAATCAGAGAGAGCAGGCACTTGGAAACTCTCTAACCACAGATGTTTGTCTTTCGACCAGTGTGACTCTAACCCTCACCGTGTTGCTCTGTTACTCAGCGGTGTTTGGCAACACGGCCACAGCTGATTTGCTGAACAGAAACTCTGCATCTACAGTTCCACAGAAACGTATCATTTCAGGGAGATTTTGGAGTTCTCGCTAAAAGGGATTTTCCCACCGTTGATCTGAAACGAGCATACGGCCGTTCTCCAGGCGGCCTTTTCTGAACATTGCGGAGATCCGGTCTTTTTGAGTTGAAGCATGGCGTTGCTGTGGTTGTGAGCGTGAGGAGAACTAGTCACCCATCTCCGTCTGCTCGTCCCTGAACAGAACCACTGAACAGAATCATGCAGCACCGGGCCAATATGGTGAATCTCTCTTTCTCTAAGCAGCCCAGATGGATTTTAGTAGCAGCTCAGGCTGCGGCTCTGCCGCCACCACCACACTGTGCCACTGAGCGGCCATCTGGAGCCGGCATGGCGCCACTCTGAGAGGAGGCTGGTGCAGCAGCATCTCAGCTGGTCATTAACAACACGAGCAACACACAGACGTGATTGCTACCATCAGGCCATCTTCGTCTTCCTCTGAGCTGCAGTTACTTGAGATTAATTAATAGACCCCATCTCGTCTGCATGGTGACCTCCTGTTTGACTTATATATAATGAAGTATTCTGGCAGAAGTTATATTTATTTTGCTTTAACCAAGAAGAGCAACAGAAAATGAATCAACAAAATCATTTAAGTCATCAATCTGTCAAAAATACTTCACATTTGTTGTCTTCATCCTTTAAAATGGGCCTTGAATTTCGGTGAAAATTGCATGTATTCAGGTTTTGGACTGTTGTGTGGACAAAGTAAGACGGCTTCTTGGACCCTTTGGACAGAGTTTGTATATTTTTAAAAAAACATAAAATAAAAAGCACTCTGCTCCATTTCACGCCTCTGTTAAACAACTTTTTTGGATTCTTATACACACAAACCCTCAATCATAGCATGTTGGTGTATGGCAGGTCTCAATATGTCCGTGTGTGTTGCGTTATGACTTTAGTCCCTGTAAACCGATAACACACACGACTCCTCCGTCAACATCTACAGGCTACGAAAACTGATAGTGGGAAATGAGGGCCGCCGTGTTCCTTATCAGCTCGTGTGTGCAGGTCAGGCTGGCTGTCTTAAAATAGGCCTGAAACACTGACATGTAAATTACATGCCCACATAGATACCGTATCGGATTTTTTTACAGCAGCTTGCTTTTTAGTTGATGAGTTTTGTGGTTCGAAAGGACGCTATGCACCGCAGAAAGCAGACGTGTGTGTGTGCATGTGCTTTGAAATGAAACGTGTGAGGGGGGGAGCTCCCCCACACATGAACGATCAGATAGGAAGCTTACATGAGGCCAAATCCAACACATTTTGTGTGTGTGTGTGTGTTTGTGTGTGTGTGTGCGTGCGTGTGCGTGTGTGTGTGTGTGTGTGTTCCCAGGGTTTCATGCATGTCTGTCTGCCATCTCTGCAAAATGCCCTTTAAATTCCTCAGTGTGTTTGTTTGTACACTGTGTGTGTAAGCCCCCCAAATACAGCTTAATCATTGTCTAATACACCACCCCACACACACAAACACAGAAACACACACACACACACACACACACACACACATGCTCAGACACAGTAGCTCTGTCTATCTCCCCCTCCCTACTTTGCACCAGCTGGACATCTCCCGATGATGTAATCCGGGCTCGAGTGTGTTTGAGTGAACACAGTGGATGTTCCAGAGAACAGAGTGTGGACTCATCTGTGCCTGCGTGCGTGTGTGTGTATGTGTGTGTGTGTGTGTGTGTGTTTGTGCACGTACATTAGAATAACGTTTGAACACAGCAGGACCCGGTGCACTGTAACATCTGTGCTCCTGGTAATCCACCGTGTCATCTCTTCAGAGCATCTTGAAGTGGGTTTACATTGTACTGTCAACACTGACGCCAGCAATTCTGCTGCTGACTGGTGTCCTGTGGGATACGATGTACATGTATGTATGTATGTATGTATGTATGTTGGATATTAATGACTGTTTCTGTTAATTGCACATTTAAGCCCATCACCGCACAACCCCACTTACTTTCCTGGTCTTTTTCTTTACTCCATTTGTATTGACAATATATGATTACATGATTTAGTCATTACAGTATTAACAATTCATCAGTACGTCTTTCCTCAACATTACTATATACTCATGTTGAGACTTGATGGAAGAGAACGACGTAACAATCAGGCCTTTAAATCTTGATGTTGTGATGGTAGAGGGCTCAGTCGATGACTGCCAGCCGACCTTATCAATCAGTCAAAACAAGTCAGATAATCCAATCATCCAGTGAAAGTCGTTTATCAAACTCCCTTTTAACAAGTCATTTGCGTAGAAAAGGGTTTGACGACAGAGGTTCTGCCTGCTGAAGAAACTTTGGGCCCCTTGAAAGCAGATCGTGTGATAATCTCAGATGTATAATGTGACGGTGTGTTGTGCAGCTGCTCCTCTCTCAACACCTCTCACCTCTGAGACTCGTAACGTTGCGTAACGTTGACCCTGCAGTCACTTCTGTTTCGAGCTAATGAGTCCGTACTTTTAATTGCATGATTACCATCAGCTGTGCCGCGAAGACAAAGTGCAGTAATTAAGTGTTGAACAAAGCAGACGCAAGCTGCTGATTTACAGCTCCCAAGTTTGTCTTTGATCATAAAGTTACCTCAGGACAGGCTGCCATGATGTTAACGAGGCTGTGAGCCATAATAACACTTTGAATATCTGTGAATCTGCATATGTAACGCTTCAAATGCGATTGTTCGTGATTAAGTTGAAAGCAAAAGGTGCGAAGTGGCGCAAGGTTCGCTACAAGCGGACTCAGAGGGGCAGTGGCTTCTCTCTTGTGACTGCAATCTGCAAGAATATATTTTCGAAAATGATCAGAAACATGTCATAACATGTCCGTGCCTTGCTGAAGCCTCGCCATCGGAAAAAGTTTGAACGGTTTTATCTCTGTTAGTTAATCGCAGCAGATTCACATTTGGATATACTAGAATATTTTTTGTTTCGGTATAAATGCATCAAACGCGCTTTTATTCAGACTCAACAGAAACTCATCAAAACCGTCTTTCCACTGTTCCCGCAATCACCAACTTGGGTTTTGTCTGAAATACACCTTTAATCGACAGAGTTAGGATGTGAAGATACACGCTGTTTCATTCCCCGCTGCTTCACTACCGTTGCTGCCAGCTCTCTCTTGCTCCCTCTTCCCCTTCAGCGGGCGTCTACCGGGCTGCTAAACGAGAGTTTGTTGCCGATCAGCTGCGGAGGCCAGAGCTCAACAACAATTCACGTATATCTGCCCCCTTGACTTTGGTTCCGCTCCAACATGTAATGGGTTCTTCCTTTGCCTGTGCCGCACGCTTCCACCAAGCTTTGTGAAGATCAGGCCGGCAATTTTTTCTGTTATAATGCTGGTGAACAAACTGAACCAAAAACACAACCTCCCTGACTGAGGCGACTATTGAAACTATGAAATCGTTTTGAGAACTTGAGCATTGAGATTTCCTTGTTGTGAAAAGGGACTATTGTGAATTATTTAACCACTGATATGTTCAAATAATGACATATTCAAGAAACAAATCATTACCTCCTTTCTGTGTATACATTAGCTAGTTCACTTGTTTTCTTCTTCAAGGTGATATTTGTAAGAAAAGTTGATTTTTGAGTCTCGCTGCCAGTTCGTCAAAAACTGGCAGCGGACACGTCCCACGTTCCCAAAGCGCCGGTTATCGACGTGTTGGGGTTGAGACAGCATGGGACAATGGGAATCAACATTTCGTACAGGTTGCACCTTTAAGTAACGCACAGTGGGCTCTCATCAAACTGACCAGCAGCTAATGAGTTCCTCACTGACACCAACCGCAGAGAAAAACAGCCAACGATCACATTCAGAGAACATTTTGTTAATATTCACACCCACATGTCATGTTGTGCGCCTCATTTTGTTTTTGTTTATTACTGGTGTGTGTTTGTTTGTTTGTTTGTGTGTGTGTGGGGGGAAGCGGGTACAGCTGAACGAGACATCGGTCTGAATGTTAATTAGAGGGAACATGCGCGCGGGTTGTTGTGACAGGGAACACGGCGAGCAGGAAAGCAGCGAGCTGGATGTGCTTACTCATGTTCCTGCTAATTTCTGGATTTTGGCCACACTGACGGTAAAGGAGTGCTCCTCGCCAGTCTGCACGTTTCCTCCTTGTATTCTACGTGATTCACATGTAGCGGCTGAGGAGATTTGATAACTCCCCGTTCTCTCTCACACACACACACACGCACAAACACACACTTGAGACTCGCTGTGCTGTTACACTGTAATCTCTCGTAAACCCGCCAACAACAACAACTTAGTATCATGAACAAAAGAGAAAACTTAAAACAAGGGCTGTTGTAACCAGACTCCGGGTGCACACCACCACCACCACCCCCCCACACTTTTCCCGTAAGCCGTCCCTGGCATTTATGAGGTCTAGTAGCAGCATTGCGTCTTGATCTGTTTTTTTCCCCCTAAAAATAGCTTGGTCCCACGCCCAGACAGAGGAAACGGGACCCCATGGGCTTAGCGCTAAGTGATCCGTGGACACACTCTAATATTGCACAGCCAGCTGAGTATGTTGTTCCCCCCCAAAATTAATTTTACAGTGTACTGGATTGTGATTTGATTGCATGGCTTTTGATCGTGGCGTGTTTTTTTTTGAGGGGGGGAATTAAGAGATGGGAGGTGAGGAAACAGATGTGGAGGTGGAGGGAGACGTGTTAGTATCTGTGGCTCTGAGCTGCAGAGGGACACGGATAGGGAGAGGATAAAAAGAAAAGAAAAGAAAAGAAAGAAGAAAAAAAAACAACCCAGTCAGCCTACGTGTGCTGGCTCACAATCTGCTTGCTTTCTTTTTGTCCTCACCCCTCCTTCCCCTCCTCCCTCACCCCCTCCCATGTGCTCTCGCTGCTGTGAGACAAACAAGTCCAGAATATATGCATGCATAGAAAGCAAGGACTACTGTAGAGGGAAAACAAGGGAGGGAGAGAGGGAGGGAGGGGTGAGGGATTCCAGTGTGTGTGTGTGAGAGGGGAAAGGGGGCGGGGCCCGAGGCAGATGGGCGGATGTTTTGGCCAGCGGGAGCCGGCCAATCACGGCGCGGGAGCCGCCCCCTCCGACAGGGCAGGGCCAGTGTGAGGGGAGCGTGTGGCTCAACTTAAAGAGTTGTGTTCACAGGCTGCTGCCACCGTCGCTGAGCGCTCGGCTTTTTTTCTTCTTCTTCTCTCATGGTTGTGCAGACGCTAAGGATGAAGATCCAGGAGTCGCCTGTGACTTGTGACACGGGGAGGGTCGTCGGCGGCGATCCGCGAGCCTCGGACCCGGACTGCGAGAAGACGAGCTGCGAGGACGTGCCCCGACTGGACCTGACGGCGCTCACCGAGGACAACAACTGGGGAGGTGAGGCCACACACTGACAGGACGGGACGGGACAGAGCAGCCTGCTGTTGCTGTTGCTGTTGTTGTTTTTTCATGCTTTTCTCTTCATCTCTCAACCTGGAATACACTCTCTTCTCTCTCACACACACACACGCCCAGACAGCCCTCCTCCTCCTCCTCCTCCTCCTCCTTCCCCAGCTCTTGCACATGAGTGTGTCTGGGGGTAGCAGCTGCACACCTTCTGCTGCCTTCCTCCTCCTCCTCCTCCTCCTCCTCCTGCTGCTGCTCCTCCTGGTGCCTCTCCTGTAGGATTTAATTCGTTAAATATCCTCTTAAGTTCTTTAGACACCTCTCTATGTATCTGGAGGAGAAAGGCCCAGATGAGGCAGCTCTGCAGACAGCTTGTTGTTTTGCTGGGTCAAAGTTTAGAGCTTCCTCCTGTTGCTTCTGTTCAAAAGAGCAAACTGTGTTTTGTTTATTTAATGCACCGGGATGTTTAAGTTTCTCTGCGGATTCCTGGCGCTGGATTGTTTTACTGGCTCAGCTGGTGCCAAAAAAAAATAAAAAAAATCAATCATTAAAGTGGAGGTGTGATAACAGTGAAGTGAAGCAGCTGCAGAAAAAAAAAACTCGCCTTGCATTATTGATCCTGGTCTCATCCGCCCCCAGGAGGTTCTGATAATGACGTCTGTGCACGTGCATTAAAGTGCACTCTTTTGCACAAGCTCACATTTGAAATGATCTCTGGTTGGTTTTGTTGGTTTCACGCTGGCCTGGCTTATCAAGTGTTGCCTCTCAGTGCAGAGTGTGCAGAAACGTATTCACGTCTCCCCTTCGTCCAATTCTGCTGCCCGACCCTTTTCTCTGAGGGTTTGTTATTAATGTGTGAGTCCGTGCAGCGCGGGGAGGAAACCGTGCACGGCCACAGCGATTGTTTTGTTCGAACGTTGCGACACGCCAGAGGTTGGGGTGGGGTGTGGTGGTGGGGGGGTTTCAGTGCAGAAGCAGTTTTCTTTTTTCTTTTTTTTTGCTGAACTCTACACTGGAATGACAACCAACAGGTTCATTCCTATGGTGAAATCTTATTAAAAAAAAAAGCAGGTCGGGGCTCGTTTTCACGTGGGGGTTATTCTCGCTGCAGACGCTGGTCCTCCTCACTCCCACCACCACCACCGCCACCGCCACTGTTTCCTGTTTGATGTGGCAGCCAGAGCAGAATTTTGCTCCCATGCAATGAATTCCTCTCAACTTCCAACCGTCCTCAACGTTTGGAGCACTGGGAGGCTGTTGCATGTTTCCTGGAGCTCTCTAGTGGCCGAGTGTGATCACTGTGCAGTCGGCGGCTGCTGTTGCTGTGCAGCGTTTTTTGTTTTTTTTGCAGCACGAGGGGAGAAGGTGCACAAACACTGTGCCTGAGCCAAACAAACTGTTGCTGCAGCCTGATCACAGCTGCCGTGTCAGTCGTTCTGGCCCCCGTCGGCCTGTGCAGAGGCCTCTCTGGGCGTGTGTGCTCGTGATTAGAAATGCATTTTGCTCGAGGATGCAGCAGAGGGAAGCTTTCCGAGCAGTTGGCTCAGGACGTTTGCATTCCAGGTGGCTGTTTGGCACCGACATCACGAGCACATCTCGTTTCATCGGATCCCTCGTCTGTTGTTTTTCTTGGCCTTTCACCTCTGCCCGAATCTCCTTCCTGTACATTCTGTCCTGAATACATAACTGAGTGCCCGGCAGCGGGGACGCCACAGGGGACCCCGCATGATTGGCTGTGACAGGCCCACCACCACCCCGCTCAGATGTACAGTATCCCGGTTTCCCCTTTAGGTGCACGAGATGGCGAAACAGATCAGGGGCTTTTTAGATCCAGCGGGGCTTTTACCGTAGCGCGAGCTGCTGCTGGCATTAATGCATTGTGCAAAGTACCGTACTGGCACGTTTGTTCTTCACTCAGGAGAGTCAGAGAAAGGATTTATGTTCTGGCAAAATGTGCCAGGCTGAGTAAGCGGTTAATAAAGCCGTATAAAGGCAGTAGGTACAGTACATGAGGTGTGATGTTGTACGAATGGGCATGCGTGCGGCCGAGGGCATTAGGCGGTGGCGTGAGACCTTTAGCCCAGTACACTTTGTGCCAGCGCCTGTCATGTCGACCTGATGTTTGCTGCTATTCTGTCCTCGCCCGTGTGCAGGCAGCACCGGTGGGGGGAAAAGACATTAACAGAAGTTTTGGCAGGAAAGAACCAAGATTGTGAGGCTGGTTTGTCTCTCCGGAGTTAATTGCGGTTTAGGGAAATTGTTCCCCCAAAAAGGAGGATGTATGCTTGTCCTTTTTTTATTTTATTATTTATTTATTTTTACATCTGTTTCCTTGTTTTCCTTCCTTCATTTTGTGATTTCCCTCTCCTCTCCACTCTTTACTTCCTCTGTTCCTCTAGATTCTCCGTTCTTTAACGCCCCCTTCCTTGATTTCAAAAGTATCTTCCATTCAAGTTTTTGTGATGGTAAGTGTACCGCTGCATCACACTGTCAGCGCTGACTTGCTTCGCTGCATATAACATGTCAGAGTGTCACAGAGAGAAAGAAAGAAAGAAAGAAAGAAAGAAAGAAACGGCTGTCTGAGTGACCTTTCCCACTGCATGGCAACACGCTTGAATGATCTGGAACATTGTGGCCGAGCGGCGCACACTCGACAACCTTTAGC
>CAEMYA010001996.1:3896880-3952847 GCA_903131615.1 Diplodus sargus
ACTATGAGAGCATACACGGCCGACCGGTGAGTCATCACCCACTTCTCCTCTTTTGAATAAACAAACACAGACACACACAAGTCCAGGGTGAACAGTGTCTGCGCGCGGTTAAAAATAAAAGCATTTCCGACTTATTCAACTTTATTTTGGGTTTGAAAAGGAGCCGACAGTCAACTTTGCCTCACGTCGAACCCAGTTTCAAAATAACCGTGCCTTCCAAACCGTCAGCTGTGCCGCCCTATAACAGGAAGTACAGCTGACCTCTCTGTCACCTCCTCTCGCTTGCGCGCCTCTGTGTTTTTGACCTTCACGCTCTGAAGAGCTGCTTTGGGTCGGCTGTCATTTTGGGTTATGTTAGCGCTGCGGCTAGTTAGCGTGCGGGGAGACAGAGAGAGGCGAACGCCGCGCTAACGAGATGTCTTTTTTTTCGCCAGGTCACCAAGAGCGAGAGGCAGATCATGAAGCCCCTGTACGACAGATACCGCCTGGTGAAGCAGATCCTGTGCAGAGCCTCCACCATCCCCGTCATTGTAAGTGTCCCACCTTTCACCTCCTCTTCCTCCTCCTCCTCCTCCTCCTCTTTCTACTTTCCCTCTCCGCCGCCTGTCCAGTCGTCCCGCCGCTCTTTGACAGCACATTGTCAGAACGTCTGCAGACACGTAATCCTCAGCTCACGCTGGCTTTAGTGCCTGCCGTGGGAACCGGTGGCAGCCGTGCCACAGACGTGGTTATCCACCTTTCAAGGCTCTAAGTCCGGCTTTAGCAGCTCAGTGAATCGCCACCCCCGGTCGTAAAGGAGCTCATAGGTGGCAGATTGAGTTCACAGGAAGTGACATCACCAACAGCTCAGCGCGAGACGGGGTCAGGAACTGTAGAAATGCTTCAGTGTGACGTAAAGACATGTTTGCTCTGAATCGTAGAGAATAAAGAGAAAGATTACAATTGGAAAAAAAAAACAGTGTGTATTTGAGTATCCATAACCATTTATATTATGTAAGACATGATCTGTATTATGGACCTGCAGCGTGTTTACGTTACATAATGCACTCTAATCCCCATTATGCAAATTGTGTCTGCTGCCATTCTGTGCATTAGAAATGATGATGCAGCGTTCTTATTGTCCTGAAAAGGGCGAATGATGCCAGAGTGCAGCGCCTTTTAATGCTCTTATTTATCCAGCTTTAACCTTCGTAACAAGCGCCACTCGTCGCCTCTTTTCCAGTCCTGAATTAAATACATTTTGATTACAGTCATGATCCCGGTCTATCTTTGAAAACAAGCTCTGGGGTGATTCTCAAAATGTCAACGTTTACAGAGCCACAAAATCTGTTTTTATCTGGCCTGTAAGCAGATGTCGTGATGTTTTGATCAGCGGTTGCCATCCCACATAAGTCAACTCAGCACCCAGTCTCAGGCCCGTTGTTCAGGAAGCGGCTTGTTAAGACGAATTAGAATCAAGTCAGGTTTCCACAAATGACGGGCATTTGGACATCCTGCGGAAAATACGGCAGAAGGAGAAAAAAGAAGGAATGAACAGATGGAAAAGGAGGACAATCTGTTTAGCTTCAGCTCTGACAATGAGTGCAGAAAATAGTGAAAAAACTTGAAGGCAGTCTGGCGTTTTTTTTATTTTTTTGTTTATTTCTGTTAACACCAGCGTGGTTAACGCCTCCTTCTTAACCGTCACCACAGGGCTCTCCCTCCAGCAAGCGCAGAGGTCCCCTCCTTCAGCCCATTATCGAGGGCGAAACCGCACTCTTCTTCGATGATATCAAGGTGAAGAGCTGCTGCTGCTGCTTGAATAATCAGTCGCCCCCGACTCCCCCCTCCAACCCCTCCAACCCTCCCCTCTAATGAACCCGATTGCTGCCTGTTGATTGGGTAGTTGCCTGTTTTTCCCCGCCCCCGCCAGCACCTGTAGAGACGACGAATCAGTAGCTGCCTGGATCTGGTGTTTGAAAACCGCTTTGTGATTATTGATCCAAGTGTGTGAGCGGTACGTGAGGCTTTTTAAAGGATCATTCTGGATTATTACATTTTGGGACTTATATTTATACTCACTCTCATAGCACTTTAGCTAAACCCTGAGATCAAGTGACACGCTTCAGATGAGGCCACACACACACACACACACACACACGAGAGCAGTCGGCCGAGGGGCCACGGAAGACCTCAGCGTCCCAGACTGATGGGAGAATTTGTAATAAACCAGAATTATCTTTCAGGGGTGTTTGAAGACCAACTGTGATTAAACTCATTTGTGCTCAGTGCATTTTGCCTTTTGTTGTTGGTTTAGGACCGTCAGATTACATGAAGTTGGTTCCCAGTTGACTGTGTGTGTGTCTTCTGGTTGAATGCGTCCATTAACTCCCATCTGTACATACTAATGAGAATAGACATGAATCACCATCGAGGACCATGAGGTGCATTTTGCCGCTGATGATTTATAACCATCGATGACTAACACAAGCACGACTCTCACACCTCTGAGCCTGGAAGCCTCAGTTTGTTTGGTTTTTAACGCCACAGCACGACGTGGACGTTTTCGAAACCGCGGCCGACCTTCTGACCTGTGATCTCTTATGCTCCTGCAGGAGGAAGAGGACGGCTCGGAGGACGACGGGGACTCGAAGACGCAGTTCACAGTGAGCGTGCAGCCCGAGATCAGCGTCATCGGCTTCCTGGAGCACATGGACGAGGAAGCGGACGGTTTCATTTCGCCCGTGGACGAACTTTCGCCTTCGAAGAACACGACGGACATGAGGCTGTCCAACCTGCATTCCGCCACCACGTAAGTCAGCTCGTTGCCTGAGTACATCAGTTTCATGTCCACCTCTGTACATCTCAGGGGCAAAGATGCGTTTAATTTGACAGCTTTCAGTTAATGAGGAGTCAGATTAGGATTTATCATTACAAATTGTATGAAATAAAGGACATTGCTGAAGATTTCAAGCTGATATTTCCTGCACTTTTTGGCTTGTGATCCTTAAAAGAAAGTGTGTGGTCGGGACACCCTGTGTTTCAAATGATCGGTCCAATATTTCACAACAAAGCAACGTTTTTATAAAAATCCCAAAGAGTGTCCGCAGGTTAAATTCACTTTTATAAATGTAATGCCTTAAAGGTCACTAAATATTTAAGATATAAGACGATTAAAACAAAAAGCAAAAATTGATAGTTTAGATTAAACTGCATGTGAAGCTGCTATTTGTTTTAGTAAATCCCAACTCTTTATGGTGGCTTCGACATGAATGCATCAGTATAAAGAATCTAATAATTTGACTGATTCATTTGTCTTGAATAATAAAAGTCACTTTATGGAGTACTTTTATTTTGATATTTTAAGAATATTTTTTCTGAAAATGCCTCTGTTCCTGAGGTAAACTTATTTTTTTTTTAAATCTTGTACTAAAGTATTTTTTCTAGTACTTTTACTTAAATAAAGAAGCTGAATACTGCGTCCACCACAGCAGAACTTTTAATCATTTCAATATGTTTTTCTCTTCCAGGCAGGAACTTGTGGAGCAGCTCCAAGAGGCGCGAGAGGAGAAGAAGAGGCTCCGCAAGAACCTGAAAGAGTTCGAGGACCAGTTCTTGAGACAAAACGGAAGGTAAAAAGAAGGACGAATCTGCTGAGATTACATAAGAGCGGCGAACATTATGAACCGGGTTTGGTGTGATGGGTTTTCCACAGCCGAACCGTCGCCTGTTTTCTCACTGTTTGTTTGTCTCGTTCCCATAGAAACGTGCAGAAAGAGGACCGCTCCCCGTTGGCAGTGGAGTACAACGAATACAAGCACGTCAAAGCCAAACTGCGGCTGCTGGAAGTCCTGATCAGCAAAAGAGACTCATCGAAGTTGATCTGAGAACAAATAAAAGGCCCTTTAATAAAAAAAAAAAGACTGATGCTTAGTCTCCGGAGAAAAACGAGCGGGTTTTTCTCTCTCGCTGCCATCTTGTGTTGCTCATCGTGGAGGAAACGGCGAGTTTAATCCGGTCTGTCGAGCGCGGCGGTGTTTTCCTGCGGAGCCTGCAGAGAGCCCGCCGACTCACGACTGATTGGAAGCGACACAAAGTCACCGGCTTCACCTGAGAAGTTAAATTCCAACCAAACTTCAACCGTCGCAAGAGGACGTTTCTTTTCTCTCAGAGACTAAGCAGCGACGCACACACAAGTAACCTGAATCACTCTTTTACTGCTAATAATTTATTTCTATCCCTTTTTTTGAATGTTTTTATTGGAACAGAAAAGTTATTTTTTTCCCCGTGTTTTTACTGTAGAAGTCTTAAAAAAAACAAAAAAACAATCCTTGTAAGTAAGATAATAGATATGAAATGATTGCTATTTTAAAAAAAGAAAAAGAAGGATTTTTGCGATCAAGATTTCTGTGTATTTTTTTAAGGGAGACGTTACTATTTGTATAACTTTTAATCATCTTAACAGCATTCTCTGAATGAATAGCTGTCTCTATTTCAGCCCTGACCATCAAATAATGCCTGAAATAATCTTATGTTGCTTCTCTAGAAGTTGAATCGAGTATTTGCTCACTGCAGGAAGTGGTTTCTGATTTTTCAAACGACCCAAAGATAGACAGTACAAACTGCAAACCAAAATAGCTCATTATCAATAAAACAGCTTATTTTTTATGATCACTGGTACTTTCTTCAGCATCTGACTGTACATTTTATGCATCAACGTGCTTTTTTTCTCCCCCCCCTCCCATTTCCTTCATGTCAAATAAGCTATTTCTCATCTTGAATCACTGGTATGTTTCTGCTCACACTGATGAACATTGACAAGGACGTTTGTGAGACGACTCCGGGACACAAAAGATTTTCTCAGCAGGTTTCCCTCTCGTCCTCTCCAGAGCTCTTTTTTTCTTTTGTTTTGTGTTCTGTTGTAAATATGGATCACTGTGTATGTTTACATTTCTGTGAGCGAGTACATATTTCCTTTCTTTCTCCAAAATGGATGATTTATCAGTGTGAATTTCGTTTTTACTGAATGTAAACACTGGCGAGGCTTAATGAATTCTGAGTGTGTACATTTTAGTACATAAATTGTATTTGTATTTTGTATATAAATGAAATCATATTTTTACTGAGTTTCTGGGGCCGTGTGGATTTTCTTTGTGTGGCTGGGTTGACATGGAAACCGCATCATCGGTACATTTTATTTTCATTATTGATTTAATATTACGATTATTTTCTTGACTAATTAACCTGTAGTTTGGTGACGCCCTCAAATTTCTTGTGTCAGATATTGCAAAGTTATTTAGTTTACAATCATATAAAAGAGAAAAACCAAGAAATCCTCACAAAATCTCACTTGAAAATGTTTCTCAAGGACAAAAAAGAAACGATTCATTCTCTGTGGATCATCAGTTCTGTTCTGTTTATACTTGGACAACACTAGAAAGGACAGAACCATGATGTGAACTTAAGTTGCGTTCAGGGAAAAATGAGGTAAAACGAACATCATCTATAAAAAGATAAAACAAAGTAAATAAATATAACTTGCTACTAAGCCCTCGTGTACGCAGTGTCCAGACACACCTCGTCTTTTGGGTTAGTTGTTAAACTCTGCAGAAATGTTTGGTGTGTCTGATGTAGTACTCATTTACTACAAAATACATAATAAAAACATAGATGGAGAACATTAATATTTGAAAGGACTTTCTGACTTTACGAATGAATGAGTAGATAATCAAATATACTACAAGTCGTCGGAAAAAAGGGGTAAAGGAATAAACTATGGAAAAAAATGTCAATTTTTGCATAACCGTTTACAAATCAAAAGACATAGCAGACTTGTCCCGATCATGTCCTCACTTTTTTCATCCTGAGCCAGGAACTTGATTCAAAACGATAACTCTAGTCCAACAACGCAATCATGACACATGCAGGGAAATGTGCTTTTACACCAACGTCATATTTTATTTAAAAAGTTGGCTGGAACAGAGAGCATTGTGTAGATTTCAGATGCAAAAATCACATTTTTTCAGTAGCACGTTAAAAGGTGCAAAAAAGTCGAGGGCTGCACAAACCTTTTGCATAGGACTAAACTCTGCAGGAGAAATCAGCTTTAATCAGACAAATATTGACTGGACATGTAGCTCATGTGTGTACATGCAGTATAGAGCTAAGCAAGAGGACGAACTGTCTCAGAAGAGTCCAGTGTTTAAGACCTTTAGAAGAAGAACCCAGTCGTCACTACATTACTGGGCTGTTTCAGGTTGTTATTGCTAAATGGACGTGTCAGTGTGACCCGTTAGCCGGGACACATCAAGTCATTTACCGTCTGAACTCACTTTAACACCACTGTCAGGTATGAAATATATAAAAAATATAGATATATATGCAAGACCATTTCACACACTTCACACCAGTGCACGACCTAATTAAACATTTTGGATTAAGAGGTTTGACCGCAGGAATAAATACAGCATCGGGGCAAGTTCTGGAACAAGTCGTACACAGTTTATCAACTGACTTTATATTCAGAGTACTTTACGGGTCATCTGGTAAATATGCACTTGTCGGTGCCACAAATTTCACATTTTTAATTATCTGCAACTCGGAGACATCAACTAATTACAATTGCTAATTTTAATGATTATATATGAAGTTTTAAGAGACATTTTGGGACATGTGCGCATACTCTTTCTGCCAGAGAGTTAGCCGGCTAATATGAAGCTACAGCTAGCAGCAGGTTAGCTTAGCCTGGTAAAAAAAACAGAAACAGCTAAAAGAATCTGCCAAGTCGCATCTCTAATGCTCTCTAATTAATGTGTTATGTCTCAATCGTTTAATATGTACAAAAATCAAGTGTAAAAACAAATCACAGTCTCACACACACTTGTGCGCCAGACTTTCTCTAGGCCCCGAGCAGTTGCTAGGCGACCAGACTCCGGAAAAGCGAGATAGCTAAAAATTTGTGACCCCATCTAAATACTGAGGTGGTGCCATGTTGGATAACAGCTCTCAAAGTATGGTAATAAATTAATAGAAATAAATCAATAATAAATGTTTATGGTGGCAATTTAGGCCAAGCTGAAATTCCTTATCTAATCAAAGTTCACAGAATATGGTGCAACACCAGTACCAGCCAAGAAATAGTCCATCCCCTGTGGATCAACTGTATTTATGAGGAATTAAAAACATTTAAAAAAAACGTCCTCACACAGTCCATTTCTTTGGGGAAAGATGAATTTACTGTTTTGATACCTTGGGAACAATTTTTCAGGAAAACTTATAAAACATCTCGAGCTCAACATTTAATTTCTCATTGCTCAATACTGAAATGAGGATTTTGGACAGATACTTAATACAATTATTGTGTTTGGTCATATATTTCTATCTAAAGCTCAAAAACCAATGGAGCTCGGCTGGCTCGTTTCACAACCTTTCCAGAGTTCGTGCTAAGCTAACCCGCTGCTGCTTGCCGTTTTAAATTTAAAGAACAGACGTGAAAATAGCATCAGTCGATCTGTTCATCCAGCTCTCTGCCATAAAGATAATAAGCATATCATCCCAAAATGTAAAACTTTTGAAATTACAATCAGGGTTTTTTTTGTTTTTTTCTTTTGCTTTCACTCATGAACATGCACACAGACAACAACCACTACAAATCCTTTAAAAGTCAGCTTACTGTGTAGGTTCTGCTGTAGAAGGCAACACTGTTGAATGCAGGTTCAAGACAAAGTCAGCTGCTCTGTGATCCACAGCTCAAAAGGAAAAGATTGCAAATAATATTCACCATGTCTCATCCTGCATCCTCCCGCCTGCCAGATACTCTTCCTCCATTGTCCTTTAGTTTCAGGCAGAGAGGACATGCTGGTGCCCAGATTATAAAGGATCAGCTGGACGAACATTGCTCCCAATGTCGAGGGTAGAGATTATATTCAAAGTGCTATTTACATACATATATACACATTTTCATTTTGTCAAAAAAATAACCACTCTATTTAATAAATTAAACGTAACAAAACGCAGATATATTGTCTCAAGGTAATAACAGAATTATTTACAGGTGAAAAATAGAATTTAAGGAGTCGAATATAAAATACACAGCTGTGCAAAATAAGACAAACTAATGAAACGACACAAACACCCAAAGTCAGTTTCTCAACCTTCTCTGGTTTTGATTTTAGGTCCCAACATGTTTTTGAGATCCCAGCTTGTAATTTTTTTCCGTAGTCAAATAAATATCACACATCATCACATGATATCCTCCCATGAAGGTTGAGAAACTTTCCCCAAAGCAAATCAAAACAATAATACTCTGCATTTACATACATAGACCTTTCAGATTCAAGATGCTTAACAATCTTGTAAGAGCATATAAAGAGAGTGACCTTCCTGTGCGCCGCAGCCCCCGCCCGTTACACTCTTTTGACACTGACACGGTGGTTTATTGCTGTTAAAGTGCATTAAGACCTCCCGTCCTCAGACCAGGCTGAAACCCTCGTACTGCTCCACGGCCCGGGTGAGGCGGCAGCGCAGGATCTCTTTGGTCTGGTAGCGGGGCATGTCGAGCAGGTTGTAGCAGGTGTGGGCCACCGGCAGGTAGTGCTCCTCCGCCGTGGTGGACTGGATGACGATGCGCAGGCTCTCCATGCCGTGGATGGGGATCCGGTCGCTGCCGGTCAGGAACACTGGAGGTGCAGGGGACAGAGGAGTAAGACTAGAGGAGAACATGTTGACTGGCTGTATTTATATCAAACTATTATATATATATATATGATATTTTGGTTTCAGTGTTTGTCCTGACAACAACATGTAGAGACCCTGTGACTAGTGAAGCCCCTTTAATCTACAGCCCAACAGGCACAACAACCTTTCAGGCCAATGTTGCTATAAATATATTTTTAAGGATTTGACTCATAAATCCATTCACAGCAGTCCGCCATCATTTTTTTTTTCTTATTTACTGGATGGTGATGATATGAGATGTAATCAGCATCAAGATATTAAGTTAAAGCCTGAAGCAACAACTGTACTTCTGGATCTCAGGCCGACGTTGTTTTTTTTACTGCATGTTGTAATTATGCTTTTATATACTCATGTACAACACATGATGCATTTGCAACAAAGCTAATTCAGGCTTCCCTATTTCCCCACAGAAACAATCTGCACATTATTACAGGATTTATAACATGTTTGAGGGCGTGAGCATTAAACTGACATGCAGATTGAGCGATGAGGCAATTAAAAGCTTACATAAGAACTGCTTCTTCTTCTCCAGAGGGAACTCGTGGAAAACCTCCCAGAACAGTCTGACTGTGGGATGAGTGGCTGAGTATTCCCCTTTGTAAACGGCATTCTGCGGAGAGAAAAGATGCCGCGATGAGAGGCTTTTCTCTGTTGTGTCATTACTCAACCATTTCCTCCCTGGCAGTGACATTTACACATTAATCAGTGAAACAAATTCCTCAGAGACGTGCCGGCTTTTTGGTACTTTCTCCACAAAATGTACACAATTTCAGTAAATTTCTCATTTCAGCTTCGTTTTTTTTTTTTTTATGATATCTTACGTAAGGATCGCTGCACAACAGGGACCTCTGTGCACCAGCGCTGATATCACAAGTCAAATATGTGAAACCAAGTGCAAAGACACACACAACCACAAGCTATAAAACAAGACGACCATCAATATTATCCGTAAAGATGTGTGATTTTTGACGTGTCCAGTCAGAGACAACAGAGGAACATTAACCACTGAGTCTAATTCTTGCACGTTTACAATTTGTTCTCTTCCTTGGCAGATAAATAAAATGTTATAAAAGTAGACATTATCATCAGAGATGTCAATTTGGGGGATTTTATACATTCATTTGAAATTTAAAGTATATTGTAAAGCATTTTAAACCAAGTCAATACATTTTCTATATTTCCTTCATAAGGTATATTTATTGATGCAGTTTTCTTGGTATCAGTGTCGTCCCTGAAAGAAACGTATCAGTTGATCCCTAATTAGCATTTAGCTTAAAGCACCGCTGGGCCTTATTACAGCTTCACAGAGCTCTCATAGTTAAAAATAAAGTCATCTTTAACTTCAAACTAAAAACCATGAACTCCTTTAGTGTGTGAACAAAAATGAACAAAGCTTGCAGCTGCTCAATAAATCTTCCCAAGTTAGCATGATGTCACGATGTGGTACTGTTTTAGTGTGTTCTTTGTCAGTAAAACTATGACTAACAGATGTTTATTACGTAAAAAGTCAAAGTTCCAACTCTGTCCAGTGAAACCTGATCATCAGCACATCCACAACTATAAATTTGAAAACACTTGCGTCACTGAGGATTTGAGGATTTCTACTTCACAGTCATTCCAATTGAACTATGTGTACTAAGAGAAACAGATCTGACCGCAGATGTAGGACAGTAAATGCTAAAAATCTGCGGGACAGATTTTTAACTTCACTCTGACCTTCTCCATCTCCTCCCAGTTGTAATTGTTGTTGCCGACCACCATGGCCATCAGCTCAGATGGCTGGAACAGCGACAGGATCTCCCCCCCGCACACCTTCAGGAAGCCGGAGGAGAAGGCCGAGTACTGCTCGCTCACCGAGTCTGAAAACACGTAGCGCAGGTAGGCCTCCACAAACTCCTTCCTGAAACACACACACACACCGCAGAGGTTGAGTAAACATTCAGATCATTAATTTGTTCAGCACAGCAGCTGCATCCTCACTAATCAGTTTATAAGGAAAGAATTCATTTAAACTTCAAGGCGTAACTGTAAACACTCACTTCCTCCTCCTCCATTGTATCAGTGTGCGTGTGTGTGTGTGTGTGTGTTTGTTTGTGTGTCTCTAGGCTGATCTGAGCTTGTTTATTCATCTCAGTGAGGTCAAACTGCAGAATTTACTCAGGTAGATTAAACTGATAATCTCTTCAGTCATCATCATTACAAATACATATCAGGCAACCAAACATTCGTGAAGCCCACTGAGGTTCGTTTCAAATCTGAGAGAAGCTGAACTACAGAAAAGTCTGCAGAAAGCGATGAATAAAACATCTGAATCACTTCAATTAGAAGTGATGTTGCAGCCGTTAATTAGTTTTGAGCGACAGTAATTCTGATGACAGGACTACACCTACTTTTTGTATCATCCCACTTTTATTCTTTTGAATTGAATTCAGTAGAAATAACTGTCCGATTTATTTTGAGTAAAAAATTCAGTCATACTCTCCGGAGAACTGTTGGAGTTACCCTTCAACTACCGTTTTCTGGAAAACACAGTTGACAGTAACCAGGAGGTGATGATTCATTTGAAATAAAAAATGTTTTAAAAAAAAAATCACAGATTACTGAACGGTTCCACTTGAATCGCTCGACCACAAAAAACTGATGACTTGCTGTTTTTCACTCTGTCACAACATCCTGTTAAAACAGGAAAAATCCTGAAAATAAGGAAGAAAGATGTGTCAAAATATACTTTCACTGAGTTTAAATAAGTAAACTTGACTGCAGGAGCTTCATATAACAAACCAGCACACTTACAAGCACTGCCTCAGTAAGCTCACAAGTAGAGCACACAGATTCATACCACCCCTTGTGAAGCAATACTGTCTGATAAAATAGATCACCGCCATTAACAAACACTAAATCTGACACAGAGAAGCACAAAGACAGGAAACCATCAACCACAACGAGCCTTCAGTCTCAGTCTCTCCTTCAGTGTGTGTTTGTGGATGTTTCACACCACAGAAACAACCTTTTTCTCCTTTATCCCCGTTATTACAGTTTAATATCTGGGTGTTGAGGGGATTTTGCAGGAGCAACTTGGGTCACTGCTGCTCTCGCCATCTGCTAAGCGACAGCAGCCAGACATGTTGACACCGCCCGCCCCGCACCTCCCTGTGGACTCATCCACATAACACTGGAATCGATGCCAGCGGCACCAGGACGAGCCCGAAGAAACAGGGCGTCGACGGCGGAGAAAAAAAAAAAACACTGAATGATGCTTAAAATACCAAAATTAATCTTTGTTCTCTATGTTTCCAACACAGAACGCGACCTTCGGTGAGGACAATGGGCCACGAGCTGCCAGCTGTGTGAGCGCACGATAATCTCAGTGCTGGAAACAATATATTTAAAAGAAGAAGGAACAGAGTGTCGAGCAATAAAATATTCATAAAACAAGGTCATTTCGAATGGGACATCAAGTGAAGGACGAGTTGATGAATTTATTCTTAAAACACATCAACCGCGAACGCTGAGCAGCTGCCGAGCTGTCTCACCTGTTGTTTTTGTCCACGCTGACGCTCTCTCCTCCAGGGATGAGCTCCTTGACTTCTGTCATCCCATAATTCTCCCTGGTGATCTGAGATGTGAACACAACAAGTATCAGGGCTGAGGTTTTTTCTTACATCTCAGGAATTAATTGTAGACATTGTAAGCTAAAAAGTTTGACTTACAGCAAAGTTGAGAAGAAACGTCTCCTCCACATCAGCTCCGTCATAGTCTAGAAGTTGTTGTAGACTCCTAAACAATAAACAGACAGAACACCATTAACACAAGATCATCACAATGGCAAAAGACACAAGCTATTACTCTTCGTGTTGGTATAATTCATATAAAATCATTCATAGGATGCCAAGAAAAGATGTATATCATCTTTTCATCTATGTATATCACCATGTGAAGCTGAGCTGTGTTGATGGATGTAGTAAAACCTTCTCTATTTCTAGAAATATCAACAATTCTGTGGGATTGTACATCAGTTTTTTCTAACTTATCAGAGTTTATTAAATCCACCTGCTGTCCCAGGTTTAAATCTGTCCCAGTTTGATTTATGAAATGAAAACCAGGGATCAGCTGTGCCGTCCTACAGCTGTCGCGTTAGAAGAACACGCCACAAAATATCGACCAACGAAACTCTGGATACGTGGAGAGAGGACAAGATGGGCGGCAAAGAAAATGACAATTAAAGAAAGAGGATCTTATACTGTCGTCTGATGATCTGAATCCAAATACTGGGTATCTTAAGAGACTGAAAATACATTAAAAATGGTTAAGTCTCAAATAATGAAGAGCTTTTTAAACTGTTATTTAAAGAAATGTGAGGTAGCTGGTGTGTAATTTTAGACCGTCTAACTTTGAAGAGAGTCCACATAAAAATGTAGAATATCCAATATTTTTCAACATTGTGTGCTTCAAGGTTGCCTCGTCTCTAATAGCAACACTACAGGCTGTGCAGCCCCACTTGTAGCTTTCAGAGGACTAATCTCAAAATCAATACTCTGGACACAATCCGGCACTGAGGAAATGCTGCTTCCTGCTCTGAATTCAATGAAGAGGCATTTCCCTGCGGCAGTCAGTTTCACTGATACTTAAAAAAAACACACTGGTTATGTAAGCTGGTAACACACACTGTTAGACCCTGACAAACCAAAGGAGCCTTTTCTGAGTGTGTTCGAGCTCAGCAGGATGGAAAAGAATTTCTCTTTAAACAACAAGTAATCCGCAACAAGTTCCCAATTTTAGACCAAACAAACAAGATAAATTGTTTGCAAGAGGGAGTATTTGCCAAGACAAAAACAAAAAGCTACCATCTGAGTGGAGAAAGAAAAAGCACATCCTGTCTCACGCTGCTTTAAAGCTTGGAGGATGTTACCTGGCCTCGGTGGGCGAGAGCTCCTTGAAGTCCTCCAGCGTGGGCGCCACCTCCAGCAGCTTCTTGTAGAGAACCAGAGGGAAGTGGAGGTCCACCACCGTGGAGTTGTAGATGGCGAGACCACAGATGATCCCGATCAGGTGAAACCAGTTCTGCTCAACAAAACACTGGAAACACACAAGAAAATAATATTCTTTTTGCCTTTTTGTACTAGTTTCTAACATGTGACAAAACTATCTGTATTATGCAGATAAACATGAACTTAATATCAAGTTCCTCACAACCTACAAGCTAAAATCCCAAAATGTATTATTAAATAAATTGCATTTACAATATATATATATATATATTTTTAATTCTAGCCTGTGAAGAGCATTATAATTATTAGGATTTTACTTTTGAGCTGTGAATTAGTGGAATATGTCAATGAAACATGTAATCATAACTTAAAAACACTTAAAAAACGACTATATGTGGTGAGCAAGTCCCTAAAAAAATGGTATGAGAGATTATTTGACATGCTCAATTAGAATAAATACAGTAAATCAGTGTTTTAAATGTGTATGTCTATTAAAGGACTTGCTGGTGAAGTAACTAGTGATTCCTAGAGTTCGGGGAAATGTTCCCTTATGGGGGTGAGTGTTTTGTAAACTTGAGTGTTGCCACTGGCATCGCTTGTCAGAAACAGCAGCTCTTCCTGGAAAATACAGCTGCAGGTCAAATAACACACATTCTGCAGATCCATTACAGGCTCAGCGCGGTCATGTATTAAAAGAACAAACAAAACAAAAGCACGACAAGAATCCACCTTCATTCGAGTTACTGAAATACTGTCTCAAAACTCTGAGCGGCCTTGTCAGTAACAGATGGTAAATTCATTTCAAGCTGTTGAACAATGTTGCAGACGCATTATCTCGAAGTCTACACTGACAAACTGTCACTGCCTCTCATCCACGGAGAGCGGACAAAACAACGACCTCCGTTATCAGCATGCAAGTGTTTGTCTAGCTCCACATTATTGTTTAAGTTGAAGCAAATGAGCATAACTGTAGTTTCATCATAATAACATAATAACATTACTTACATATAAAAAGACTGAATCCCAATTCATTTTGTTTTCAATCTTTAAACATAATAACAGCAGTAATTTCTTTGCTGTGGACAGCGTTGTCATTGTTTATCACAATATTAGTGCACAAATAAAAACAGAATTTTAAGACAAAGTAATGGTGCTGAAAGCAGACACTCCCACAATACAATACAATTCTCAACTCATGGATCCAAGCAGAATGAGACCTTCATTCACACATTAAGATGCCAAACATCCTCCTTCACTCAGCAGAACTTTGCCCTCCTGCTTAACTATTTTATGTTTACATTCCCTCCATACACACAAATCACATACCACCTACATACGTTAATAAAGTGGCTGTATTTGTACCTGTTCTATTATACCTTGTAGTTTAACGTTTACTGGTATTATTTCCATTATCTTTTTTAATACGTTTGTTTCATATGTTTGTTTCTATAAAAATAGAAAAGTGCATTTTTAAAAAAAGCTTTATTTGCTTAATACTCGAACAATATGTGTGAAAATGTTATATCCAGCTATAATAGGAAGAATTCAGTAATTGTATGAAAATGTATTTAACATACTTTTGTTTTAAATTATATTGAAATTTAAGTTAAAAAAAGGAATAAACAAACAAACAAAAGAAGCAATTATCCATATGCGGGTCGAATGGTTACAACAGAGCTGTTTCCCGTAAAAAGTGCACAAACTCTAAGAATGTAAGATTCCAAAGGTCCTTGATATTTATTTGTCAAACTTCTGTGTCAGCCCCTTAATATGAAGGTGAGATCGAGGAGGTACAGAGCAATGTCCAGCTGGATAAAATCGTAGATTGTACTTCTTGCTGTGAAAGCCGTCACAAAGCTAACGTGCTGCCAATAATTTGTTTTCATTAAATTGAATGTTCTGCATAGTGACTTACTTTGTCTGAGAACCACAGCAGGTTGGACTCTTTGTAATGTGTGAACATCCCGTACACAGGATCCATCAGCTCCTTCAACAGCAGCAGGAAGAACTCTTTAGTAACTCCGCCTGCGTCTACGGCTTCCTCTCCATCAAAGATCACCTGCGGGAGGAAAACCAGGTTTGTGGGTAAAGAATCACAGAACTACAGGGACCTTCAGAAGCTTTTAGGCGTAGCTCTCACCTTGAGCGGCTTCTTGAGGTCCACATCAGAGTACATGGTGAGCTCACGCAGTGTATCGCTCACTAAGTGGTTCCTGCGCACATGGAGCACCAAGTAAGGGTTCCTGGCAAGGTGGGGTTCCAGCGTGAGCAGCATGAAAACATTGTGAAGGTTTGCACCGCTTACTGCCATCTTGGAAAAAGCAGGAAAAAAGAGATACGTATATTTTACTGCAAGTTAATCAAAATCTTCATCTTTACACTCAAATCAGTGATCGAACTGTATGAAACCACAGGAAAACCTTTTTTTGATTTATGCATCATACCTGCATTTGCAGTTCAGCATCTGTTTGCAGCATGGTTGTCTTGGCTTGAGCGTTCAGAATGAACGGGTAGGCACATAGGTTCACTGAGGGGAAGTCACTCTGCAAGGAAAGTTAAGTAATAAACTTACTACAATCATTTGTATTTATTTTTTAAATGGGTCAAATAAATCTGATGTGTAATTTAAAATGTGCGAGTTGGATCTTTAAATCAAGTACCTGTGACGGGGAGGAAGATCCTTTCTAGAAAACAAAATAGAAAACAAAGTTACTAATCCTGACTTGAAATGAAACTGTAGAGAGAATTTTAAAAATCCCTCCGATGTCAAAGGAGTCACGGGGGCTTTTCTGTGAAATCGAACACTCACTGAATAGCAAGAACTGAAAATCAGCATCACATCCACTAACAGTTCTGGATAAAATGTCACTCTCTATAGACACTGACAACATCATGATTTAAGAGTGTGTGTGTATGTATGCGCGTGTAACAGGGAAGTGAAACTTTGTCAGAGAAAGTCGGTACTCACAATCTCAGCTTTACTCAGAAACCATTTGAGGTAGTCTTCCTGGATGTCCACCAGGCTGGTGATGTCAGGGATATAAAACTGGTTGTACTCCACATGCTGGGCCTTTAAGTTTACCTGGTGACAGAACAAACAACTGCCTCAACTCCAGGAAATGTCACCGGTACAGGGCGCTCTACAGATTAGTACCAGGAAACACACGTTTCCAACTCAACGGTTGAACTGACGGACGATGCAGAATCGATGGACTTGTGTGGTGACGTGTGTGTGTGTGGGTACCTTGTGGAGTTTCTCCAGCAGTCTCAGTGTGGCAACAAAATAGTTCTCGTAGAAGACCGGTACCAGCAGCGTCTTGCCTCCTGTCAGCATAAACACAACGATGCTCTTGTACATGTCGACCATTCTGGTGAAAACACTGCCGTCCACAAAACACCACCAGTTATCTGAAAGGAGAGAGAAACAGGTCTAATTAATTTACAGGGCAAATAATAAAAACATTGCAATAGTTTACGATGGCCAGTGGTGGAATTTCAGTTATGCTACTTTCTCCTTCTACGGCACCAAATTTTGAAGGCAAATATTATACTTTTTACTTTATAATTATTCTGACAGCTGTACAAGTTAGTTTTGTGCAGATTTGTGTCTATAATACAAAATAGGACAAAACAACTACTACATTATGATGTACTATTATAGAGTGAGCTGCCCAGCAGTATATTAAGTAGTTAAAATTAGCTGCATCTTTTCCAGCTGCAACATCAAAATTCACATAAATACATTAATAATTAACCCAATCCAAATCCATTTAATCCAAAATGGTCCATTCTGCAAAATGACCTTTGGTAATTAGATTGTAATGCAAATGCTAAATGTAACACTTTTACTTGTTACAGAGTATTTCTACCCTGAATACTGAATACTTCTTCTACCACTGACAATAACAAGAAGATGTACCTTAGCTGGCTGACTTTTTTCACTGCTCTGTCAACATATTTTTAAATGCTTAGCATAAATAAATCTGTTTATAGGTGTAACTGTGTTTCTGTTCTTGGATAAAAAACAGTTTGAAGCATGTGGCTTCTGTAGATGGGTAATGAATGTGAAGTAAATGAATGTGTTTGTAAACTGTATTCCACTGTAGGTATGAAAGGGCATCCCGTGTGTGTGCACAGTTCGAACTTCCCTCTCTAGATCCGTTTGGATTCTTCATACAATTACTTCTGTCACTTTTCATACATATCAAAAACATGAAAAGTCTTTTAGGAGTGATTGTTAAAAAGTGTTATCCAAATCTGCATCATCCACTGAAGGCACTCGACCGGCTACCAACTAAACTTTTCTAGTGAGGAGAACTTCCGATGTTCCCAATATCAACATAACAACAGCCCCAAACATCCATCATCAGTCAGTCAGGTGGTGACATTCTTGCAATTCTGGAACCATTTTCCAGTTTGGTGGCATATCTTAAATATCTTATGCACAGGTGTATATGGAGGACGCTGACATACTGTAGATGACAAGTTAGGAGTCACGTGGTGTGATGTCACATGGAGCCACGAGGTTTAATATGGTAGGATGTTGTGCGTCAAATGACTTGATCGATAAGAAATAAAAAACTTGTAGTGTGTGCATGCAAGTATGATACCCAATACTTTGCTGGGGTTGGCGTCTAGCCGGAGGATGGCCATTGCCAGGGGGATGGTGAGGCGGATGTAGTTCTTGGAGTCCTGCAGGGCCGGGTACTCGGACAGTATGAGGTAGATCCTCATGGCCTCGACGTCTGGAGGGGAGCGCGGCAGCTGAGGGATCAACAGACTCTCAAAGCTCTTGGTGGCCTAAAGAAGAAGCAGAGAGGAGACTTACTGTGTATATAATTACACTGATCAAAGAAATAATATTTACTGTTATTCTGAAAAAAAAAGGAATTGAAATGTAGTGTACTGTGATGTGTTTGAAAGCTGCAAGGACCAACAAACAAACCAGACAAATTTGTGGTGTATTTTTTAAATTCCGCTCGGGTCAACTTGTCAGCAGGAGAAAAAAAAATATCAGTCACTACATTTTGGGAGAGGCTTTTAGTGGTTTGGAATGAGGCCTCAGTGTATACACAGATTGTAATTCATGTTGCTTTGAGGTACGTGAACCCAAGACCTACCATTATCGAGCTAATGTTAGAGGCTGTGACTCAGTGTTGCAGTTTTCCGTCGTGGATCTGCGGCAGGACTTGATGTACTTTCAAAACACGACCAATATTTACATGTGCCATGGATGTTGGTATAACCGCTGATTACACATCCACTGTTGTGTAACAACCCCAATGTTCCTCCTTTAACTGCTTCTTTACGATGGCATGAACCTAAACAGGAAGCTTTTCTGTGACTTTGCACAATATCAAATCTAAGTTATGACATTATTTGGTGTTTTTTCTTTTATTTATGGACACACGTCACAAATGTCTCCAAGAATTACTCATTTATTTTGAAGAATTGTTTTAGGTTTAAATAAAGAGGTTTTGAACCTTTAATCCACAGTTCAGGGTTCCCACAACTTCTAAAACATCAATTCCAAGGAGTTTTCAAGGACATTCCAGACTCCTCAAAATCGACTTCTCCACAGTGTAGAGACTCGTATCAAGGTTTTAATCCCTGTCACAACACGGAGAATTTTTAAGATGAGAACTAACAGGCTTCAAAGTTGCAACAGGTAAGAACTGTCAGGTTTTTGAATTCTCCTTCATTTTCTATGCTCATCTTAATTCTGCTGCTTTAAATCTGCATTCATTGATTTTTGAGAAGGGGGTAAGTAAACACACCATCTGGCAGCAGTGTGGTGAACGTGTTCAAATACCCATTTGCACCTCCAGCAGACACAGAGCAAAATAAGCAATGATTTGGAGACATGTTTGTGACCACCTGATGAATGGAAGATATTTACTCTCCATTAGCTCTGCTTTGGTCTCCATCGACCCCTGAGGGAAATATCTTGCTCTTTAACTCCTAAATGCTCCACTGTGTTCACTGGCTAGTCGCTAACTGTATCTCCCTGCTGTGTGGTGCTGAGCAGGTCGTGTGCAGAGGCTTGTTTTCCCTGAAAATAGCTCCCAGATGCAAGAAAAGAGGTTGATGATGAGCGGTAAGAGTGGACTGAATCAGTTAAAACTGCAGGCTGTAAAAGCAAAACAATGAGCCGCAAGATGCTAAAACCTTCTGTAGCGCTGAAGGGCTTGTCACTACGAACAAGTGACAACTTTCACGTTATGACCAACTAACTATTTGACACATTGTTAAAATAACATGTCTGATAAGTGCTGCTTTGAGGGCACAACCATTGGGTGACATGACTGAGTGGGACAGGACCACAAGCAAGGAACAAAACTTTTGAGTTATAGTGGTTATAGTTATAGTTTTCTTGATAAGGAAAGGGAGACAACATTAAGTGGCATTATAAACTAGGGTTTATATAGTATATTGGTTTTACCTTGAACAATACAATTATTAAATACAGTATTTTGTCAATACCTGCTCCAGAAGTCCAGAGAAAGCAGGTTTGCTGAGCGTCGCAAACAGCATTCTGACAGAGTTCAGATCGATGCCTGGGATCTTTGGGTTGGTTTTGAAGTGGGTATCATCACTGAGAACGCAAACCAACATATAATTATGTGTAGACTATCTTTGATGTCTCATTGATCACTAACAGGATAAAAAATAGGTCACAGCTCAGGTTCGGGGACTTTGTGGTAAATCCTCCATGTAAAAAGACACATGTTACTTTGGATTAAACACCGATCCGTCATGTGAAAGTAAGCTGTGAGCCAAGTTCACTGAATGGTGGTTTGCACTAATTCTTAGAACACGGCGGCGTGAGCGCACACAGAACGCACAGCCTAAAAGGTATTTTAAGTCAATCCTTGAGAAGATCTCCTCTTCGGTCTGAGCAAGTACACACTGATAAACGTGCCTCCACGAAGAAGACTAAACCTTTCAGCATGAAGGACAGCTACTATTTACAGTGTAAGCCGCCACATTCATATTCCACAGCTGTTATTTAGCCATAACACAAAATACATCAGATCTGATCATGTGGAGACTGTTTGCCAAACAAAACACACTGATGCAGACAGTACAGAGTGAATACCAGCACTGACCCGCTAAATTCTGAGATTCTGCGAGCTGAAAGAAACAGATGAGCACTTCTGGGCCCAAAACACAATGACAATGACAACAAGTCTCGGGTCCTCACTGCAGTCTGGTTTTGACTATGCTTTAAAAAAATGCTGACCATGTTTCGTGGCATGTTTTATAGTTTACGATGTGTCCTTCTTATAGTACTTCATGTTTTCTCCAGAGGTGTGTTTCCACCCTGATCACCTCCACAGTTCATTCCCCCGCACGATAAGTATCTGCTGATGAGTCTGTACAAAAAAGTCATCACACCTCCGCACAAACTGACGGTCAGACAAATCTGAAGTCAGTGACCAGACAGATTGCATCTTTCCCAGGCCTGACGGTCAGCATGTTTTGTTGGATAAGACGACATACTGTGATAATAAGCGGATGAACCATGTGAGGTCCCTGCTGAATCAGTTCCCAGGACGCGAGCATACATGTGAGTCTGAGCAGTCAGCCACATGGCTTCTAGTTGCGTAATATGTGTTTCTTTGAGAAAATCTACATTATTCCAGACCAATTTGATAATGTAGGGTGTCAAAGTGTGAACAAAGGTTGAACGGGGTCCCAATTCCAATCTACTTCAGCTGTTTAGGAGAATGCTGCAACGTGGTTTTGCTGTGAGGCTCGAGAAATGTTTTGTGGACCGACTTTCCATCGACAAGGGTGGGAGGTGATGATGAACACATTTTCATATTTGGGCGAACTGTTCCTTTAATACATGTAAACCGATGTTTACCTACCTTTGGTCCAAGAAACTGGCGTTCCAACATGCCGTGGAAGAGAGCTGAATAATGATGTCACTGCGCAACAAAAACATAAAACAGACAAACAAGAACAGAGACAATTAAAGAATGGGACTGATTTAACAAACGTTTATACTAAATATCTACCACATTTTAAATAATAACTTTTTTTACTTCACTTACTTTGTGACACTAGAATCTGTGGTGTACATCAGCTTTAACCTCCATGAATTTAATCTCTCATAATTGATCGGGGAGATTGATTTACTAATATTAATCACTCTGAAGTCTTCTGGAGGGACAGAACTCTGCAGAGAGGAAGATAAACAGAGACAAGATAACAGCAGTGTCGCAAGGAGACTGTTTGCACTGCTACTTCCACTGTGTGTGTGTGTGTGTGTGTGTGTGTGTGTGTGTGTGTGTGTGTGTGTGTGTGTGTCGCAGTTCAGCACAGCAACATCTGGGCTTCCGTCTGAGTTGTGTCTCTTTCCTCCATGAAGATAAAGTAAATGGGCCATGCCTGAGGTCTAAATATTTTCTCCGTAGAGGCTGAATGTGTTTGTCTTTCTCAGTGCACATTCCTGACAATTTGCAGCAATCAAAAGCTCCGTACTCAGTATAGCTTCCAATAGGCTTCAGGAAATGGTGAAAGCTTAGACATTACTGCCCCCCTGTGGTGAAACACTGAACTGATTAATTGAAGGCATCAACAAAAGATGCACAGAGTCAATTTCTTCTCATTTAGCAACATATTTTGAAAGAGTCTGAATCAGTATTTTAGTTTTTTTATTATGATTACGTTAAGGTTTGTGCTGAGGATTTAATGCTGACTGTGAGGATAGGAAATTCATGTTTTAAAAGGACGGGAGGTTTCTCCTTATCTCTTTATTTTTACAGTTCACCCTTTGTATTTTGATAATCATGCTATGAATTGTGTGATTAAAGAACTATTCATTGACAGATTTGTAGTCATCTGATGCAAATGAAAGTAAGAAGAAGAAGAAGAAAATGAAACAGAGGCTGAAGAAGAAGCAGAAGTTGAAGAAGACAAAGACGAAGAAGAAGAAGAAAAAGAAGAAGATAAAGAGGAAGAAGAAGCAGTAAACGAAACAGAGGCTGAAGAAGATGCAGAGGCTGAAAAAGAAAGGCAAAGAAAGAAGAAGACGAAGACGAAGAAGAAGAAAAAGAAACATTATTACTGAGGGAACAAGCTGTAGAGGGAGGTTTACTACAGTCTCAATCACGTACCTGTTCATTAGAGTACAATAAGAGGCTGTGATCTCCTCCACAGATGATTTTGGTCACTATATATTGTTTGGAAGAAAGCAGGGAGAAAACAGCACATGTTGAGTTGAGATCAAATGCGTTTGTCTGAAATTTTGCTTTGCAAATAAACTTGACCTTGAAAATAATGCTAACACCTCATGATGGAAAGACGGATTATATATTGTGGATGCATCAAGGAATTATCCAACTATTCAAATATATACTCTGAGTCACATGATCAAAGTGCTGTCATAGTCGTCTTCCAGTTTAAAAAAGGCTCCTCGGTGAAGCACTCGATCAAATTATCAACAAACGCTTTCACATCCCAAGTTGAGTTTTGAGCCTATACCACAAACCACAGTGGATTTTTCATTCTTCTCGAAACAGCTTTTCTCATCATGGCTTTGTTTCTATTTTTTTTTTTGTGTGTTGGCAAATTCCAGTCTTTCATCCTCAGTCATGCCCCAGTACATCAGCACAGCCACATACAACGTGACAGATAAGCACGTGGGAGCTCATCCGACACTAACGGGACATTTCCCAACCATCTGAGTGAAAGGGTGGTTATTAGCTGATTACACGAATTTATGCATCCGAATGAGAAGTCAGTGTCTGTTTCAGTTTTGGGCTCTCTGCATGTGACTGTGGTTGGTCATTAAAAAGCTTTTATTGAGGATCCTATTACTTATACATCCTAGGGAACAGGGAAATAACATCTACACACCGACTAGTTAAGTACTAATCAGCATTTTTTTTTTTTTAATCAATTTAAGCTTCAATCTCAATCAAACAGCTCAGAGTCTTCTGCTTACCTGTTCTTTGGAAATTTCCGGTCAGGAAACTGGTCTTGACAGGAAATGGGCTCCTAGCGTCCCCCAGCATTCCCGTGCCAAGCTGACCGTGGCTGTTACAACCAAACGCATACACAACACCGGAGGAAGGAACAAACGCCAACGTGTGGTGCCTGAAGAATGGAAAAACTAAACTGGTTAAACCAGCCTTTTTACACCATGGTATCAGTTAGGCAAGGCAAGGCAGTGGATGAGGGGGTTAGGCAGTTAGTTATACAATGACCCAACAATTAATCTGTTATCGTAGAATCTTCAGTGAATGGGACGCACAAACACACACTGCGCAACACCAGTGACTGCAGCAACAAAAATGACCATAGAGCTTAATCAACAACTTTCTGACTAAATCTCAACAAAGTTCAAGCGTCATAAATAGAAGCTGAGGGAGTTGCATCAGACTGAACAAGTACACCAGATTAAACAGTCTAGAAAAAAACAGTACCTGCCGCAGGTGATCTGGGACACTTCAGTGCCCATGAGCTCCAGCACTCGCCTTGGGAGAAGTTCATTATTGGTAGAGCCGTGACCCAGCTGACCCCACGAGCCATCGCCAAATGTAAACAAGCCACCATCCTGCCGGAGAGACACTACAGGTGAGACTCTTCACTTAGTAATACAGTTGGTCAAAGTAAATAAGCCCAGGTGTCAGGTGGTGGGTTAAGATAAATAATGATCGTAGATGATCGTTTGATCTGTGCAATAAAGTTCATCTTGGTTGATATATTTTTTTGCAACAAATAGTGAGTCACTATACCGCAAAACTAACTGGTCTATCAGACATCCTGCTGTTTTATCAGATATCCAGGCTGTTTTGCACAGATAGGCACAGAGGCATGTTCTAATGAGATTTGAATAATCAACACGTGTTGGCGGCAGGATGTGCTTAGATTATGTGAGCGTTTGAACTAAAAAGCACACGTCGGGGTTTATCCATATTCATACCTTCGTTAGGGCTGCTGTGTGTTCGTCTCCACAGCTGATGTGAACAACTTTTTGAGACCTCAAAAATTTGATGTGGCACGGAACCGCACGGTCTGAGGAAGGGAACACAAACAACCAAAGCCAAGTCATGCTTTTCTTCTCTGATACTAATTCGATTTGCAAATAAGTAATAAAGTCAACTACGGCATTTGAATCTAGTACTGAAGTGGCAATGAATCAGTAACAATCATGTCCAATATCCTGTCAAAAAGATTATGGTTTTGCATTAAATGTTTCTACAGTAGTCCCCAATAATGGCCACCTATAATAACCTGTAACACACTTTTCTAAACAAAAACAAACCGTTCCTGCACAGTGTTAAAGCAGGTTTAACATTGGATTTATAGTATGGTATCACTATTCCACAGAGGAATGTCCAAATAATACTGTCAGAGCTATTATTTGCAACAAACATTGTACAATATTGTTATAATAAATAATGAAATACAATAAAGCCTTTATCTCTTTTCAGCAGCAACATGGCTTCTTTCCATCCAGCTGATTATTACCTTGTTTGTCATTGAGACCCAGCTGTCCAGCTTTGTTCTTGCCCCAACCGAATACAGCTCCGGACAAGGAGAGAGCAAAGCTGTGGTCTCCCCCGGCGGTTATCTTCGCCAAAGGAATTCCCGCCAGAGACTTGAGGGGATGGGGGGACAGCTTGCTGGGCTCTCCTTTCCCCAGGCCGAGCTGACCGCTGGTGTTCTGGCCCCACGTGAACAGCTGGCCATCTGACAGGGAAAGGACAGAGAGGCACATCCACATTGATTACTACCAGCGCAGGCAAATACAAAATGCAAAGACTGTAAATCTGAACAGTGCTGGTGTGCTATGAAGAGACTGTGTCTGTCAGACCTCTAGAAAGTGCAATGCAGTGCTGGTTCCCACACATTACTTGAGAGATCCGATGGTCACACAGCCTTTTGACCAATCTAGGAAATAAATAAAAAAAACATGAACATTTGTTTAATTTTCTTGTAGTGTTTTTTCTCGGATCGGGCTGAAAGCTTGGACGTGTCTATGGTGTGTTACTCGTTCACCTTGGGATTCGAACTGCCGCCTCTGATGTCCCCAGGCCGAGCTGGCCCCCTTCACCAGCTCCCCAGGCAAACACTTGTCCCTGCTCGTTCACCGCCATAGAATGGGCCCAGCCGCACGACACCACCGTTATCTTCTGCGTGTCTAGAGCTACGACCAGCTCTGCGGAGAGGAGGAAGAGCTTAGCATCGGCAGTTTCGTGACAAAAAAATGACATTAAATATGGACAGTTTTCTTTACTGATACCATCGTATTTTGGCAGGAACTATCCTCCCAGACAAAGAATTCCACAAGTGAACTTGTGCAGCGTGAAAACAAACAGCTTGACTCTTGAATACCGGTCAGCCCTCATGGACCCAACCCATGGAAGGCATTTAGCTCAGACATTTTATCTGATGTTTTTGGCTGCCTAAAGTAAAACAGTTTCTCTTTTTATTGCCTAGGCAGAAAAGGGCATGTGAAATAACATATAAACAGCTGAGAAACAGAAGCTATGAACAAATCACGCTGTATATAGACAGAAAAAAATCTGCGTCGTCTATGCTGTCAACTGCGCTGTAAAAAGCGTGCTTGTCTCCATGTAATGCTCTACTTCACAGCATGGAAATGCAGCAAGTGGCACTTGTGGGAAGGCCGTGTGGTGCGAATAATCGGAAGCTGTATTTGGTGAGCTGGTTTCCTGCTACCAAACTGATGCTGTGGTTTCAACTGAGCTCATGGTTTCAAAACCATTTAATCAGCAAACTACATTCTGCAGGATAATTAAAAAGATTTATTCAAGCATCTAAACAAACCCGATGAAGGCTTACGACTCAAAACATTGAGAATGTGTATGCAATAAAGCGAGTGCTTATACAATATGTTGAATATCATCTAGCAGGTTTCTATCGTACACATTTGTCATCAAGGTTTTTTGTCAGCTTTGTTTCAATAGGTGTATTTATTTGCTCAGGGTTCAGAGATTCTTGCATGTATTCATTGTTGTTACAGCTTCACCCACATGCCTATACAAAGTAACACACAACACAAACTTCCACCCACATGACACCAACACGGACCCACAGCTGTCTGCAATCACTTCACAAGCTATGAGTGTTTCAGATCTCCCCGAAATGGTTATGCGGTGCAGTCTGATGTTGACAATAGTTGTCAGAATTGACACTTTAACAAAAGAATGATGTGTATTTGCATTTAACAAATTGTTTGTAGAAAACATAAAGTCCTTTATTAGTGACACTTAAGATATAAACCCATTTATACTAAGTAATCACCCACTAATCCAGGTGTGATGTAGCAGTGGTAAAACTGGAGCAGATGAACTTTCTAAGATTTGCAAAACACATTTTATTGCATATTCATCTTCAAGATGGCATCATGAAATATTCTCCAATGAGGGTACAACTACCCCACATCAAATCCAGCTGCAACTGCAATGTCATATTTCTTTTAGTTTGAATGTTTTTTACACTGTATTTTCATCACTTGGGAAGTTTGCCCGAAATTTCCCCATATCTGTCAATTGTAACACCAATGTTCACTGTACAGAAAAGAGACTAGTGGCTTTATTGGACTGAAGTTAGAAACAATGCTGCATTGAGCTTAAGGCTCTCGGCATCACCCAAACTTTCTTACAAGGACAATGTATCAATATTGATGTTAGGTAGGTCTGAATAATCATTTGATTCTAAATCCAAATCACGATTAGAAATGACGCGATTAGCAAATCGCAGGGGCTGCGATTAATTAAGCTGCAGGATGCGCCTCTGACCCACATTCAAACATGTGCGTTGATGGTTTTACAAATTCATGCCGTCAATAATGCTCACCAATCAGATGTGGCCCAAGGCATGTACGCCTGCCAACAACAACACGTGAAACCCCAGTAAATCTTCAATTTGTTTTACAGAGGGATGATGTCCTCTGATCCAGCAGCAACCTTGGAACATTTAGTAACAAAGAAAGGCGGTACTTCCAAGATAGGGAATTATTTTGGCTTCGAAAAGGCATGCAAAAAAAAACAAACATGTGCCAGCACTTTAGAAAAAAACACCACCGGAGTCAGCTGAAATGAGTGATACACGGTGAATATTGAACTGAAACTTGACTTGCAAATCAAATCGCATCGCAGTAATGGTCAGAAATATCGTTGAGCCATAATATTAGACAGGTATCATATCTATCTTAGTTTGTCGTGTTGGTATGCTAAAATTTTCTTACTAGCCCTAAACACAAAGGACAGCTAAGAGTGAGGGGATGCCATTCTCTTTATACAGGTATCTGGTAATTTACCGCAGCATTGGACAAAATTAAATGTCATCCTGATGGCTGCTCTAGATAAAAGGTTCGGCGATAAAAGTTACCACCATTAATCCTCTGGGAACCATGAATGTCTGCGCCAAATTTCAACATCAATCCATCCAGCAGAAGTTGTGAAAAGATTTCATTAAAACCAAACACATCAACCTCATGGTGGCGAAACATCAGCAGGATCAACAAGATAGAATGAATAGAATGTATCCCTCTGGGGCCTCAAATATCTGCCTTAAATTTTAGACTAATCATTCCAAGATAATTCACTCTGAACCACAGATGCCAACCTTATGATGGCACAAACAAAATCAGTAGAATTCAGCTGAAAGCATGGTCATAAAATTCTAGGACATGGATTGTAGCTCTTTCAGTAAAGACATCATTTGGAACCCACATTTTCACGTCTGTTAACTACCCCCGGTAACTCTCCACATATCACCTGCTGCAACAACCTTCAAAGATTAATCTAAACTCTGCTGTTCGCACTGAAATCTCACCTGGGGAGGTCCCTGGTTTGTCGTGGCCCAGCTGTCCACAGCTGTTAGAACCACATGTGTACACGCTACCGTCCTGCAGCAGGAACATTGTGTGTTGCCCTCCACAGGCCACGTCTTTCAGTCCCCTGCCACTGAACACATGACAGATCCTTGGCTCAGACATGAGGTTCCTCTCCAAACCGATACCCAACTGTCCGTCTTTCGCATTCCCCCAACACAGCATGTTGGCGAGGGGAGAGGGGGGTGAGCACCAATCCGAAGAGGCAGAGAGTGATGGCCAGATGGAGGAAGACAAAAAGTGATCAGGCTTGAGAGCAGCCCCGCTTTCTCCTCTTCATGTAACTTCCAACCCTGGAAGAAACATAAAAACTATTAGTATTCATGTCTTCTTTCTTCATGAGGAACTCACACTGATCACTGTGCTCCACGTGCACAGCCCTGATGTTTTTAAGAATAAAGTAAAGATGGGTTTAGAGGTGGGCGTGGCTGTGTGTGAGAATGATGTAAGCTGTATGACAGAGGAACAGGCAGTGTGTTTAAATAAACCCTGTCAGTGTAATCCCGGCTTAAACAGCTCCAAGCAGTCCAGTCCACATGCAATACATGCATGTTACTGACTGAGTTAGCCATGGTTAATAAGTAAATGGGCACAGAATATTCTGAGATATAGAGCAACCAAAAATCTGCATCAAATTCCATAGTACAAGGTGCTAAAACTAAAACAGCCAAATAGAACAGCCCCGCAATAAATCCAACCTTTATGAATGTTATAATTGGACCTGAAACTATCAGTTGATTCATTCATCATCTTATTTTTTCATTATGACAAGGGATACATTCTAGATTTCGTTTCTTAAATCAGTGGTTCTTCTCAACAATGTGAATATTTTCTGGCATTCTAAGTCATCTATGAAAGTAAATTAAATATGTTTTAGTTTTAGACTTTTTGTGAGAGAAAACAATCCATTTGAAGATGTCAACCTGAGCTGGGCTATAATATTGTGTTAGACATTTTGCACTATTTTCTCCAATCTTACCGAGATAACGATAAATAAAGGAAATAACGGGCAGATGAATCATCAATCAAAATAAATGTTAATTGTGGGCCAAGTTATGACGATCACTTTTTGCTGAATCTCTTTCATAAAAATGAGGGTGATTATTTGGTGTTTTATTTGCCTTTTTTCTTATATGGTTCTTGCTATTTTATCAAAATGATCAGTGGTCACTTGACTTTATGTTTGACTTCAGTAAACCACCTTCCTGATTTACAAGTGCAACAAAACCATCTTAATACTATTACTAGCTGAAGTCTACAGCATTCAAAATGACCAAGAAGTTTGGTAAAGGCCTTTCTGGAGTTCCCCTACAATGTCAGCAATAACTAATAGCTTCATGGGAAAAAGGTAGGTTGCTCGATATGACTGCATTTCTTTCATGTTAGTGTATCTACTAACCTGACAAGTGGGTGTATACTGACAGAGTCAAAGACAATACTGAAAATGAGCTGTAAGACAACAGTAAGCACACAAATACCACATAGTAAACCATGAATAAAACATGAATAACTCTATTATATGTCGCAAACTTGGATCTGAGTCCCTGTGAAACAGCATTAAGCCATGTTTATTAACTGTGGGTTACTATAATTAGTACACACTGCAATGAGAATTAGCTTAATATGACAGCTAGTAGCTACGTAGCTGCGTTTGTGTGTGCACCTGGACGACCCCATCACCTGTAATCAGGGCTTGTGTTTAAGGTTACGTTAGCTAGCTGCCTGCTGGGGAGCAAGTGAAAGAGGAGTGGTCTGTGTATACGTGGTGTACGCATGATTAACACGGTGTGCAGGCGTTGCTTTATGTCTGCACTGATTTTAGCTGGTAAGACAGTTCAGTAACGGAACCAAAACAGCCCGACTGGTAACCAACACAAGCCATTACAACGACAGTTAACAGTTAGCTAATTAACCTTAGCGAGCTGTAGCATCGCTGACTGTCACCTTATCGCTGGAAAAAAAACACACACATTAATACACTGGTTAACCGATGTCTAAATTGTAAGTAAAACGGTGCAGCGTTGTGTCTGGTTCATTTAAAATATAAATGGGTTGTTTACCTGGACAGATGCATTCTGTAATTGGGCGTCTGGTTTCGGTTCAGCTCAGAAAACAAACTAGGAAGTGTCAAAGCTGGCTACGTCACTGAACATTCTAGACAGGAGAGCCGCGATTGGTCGCCGATCAGGAAATGAATTTACAAACGACCCGCCCTACTCTGCCTCTGATTGGCTTACCCTGATGTTCTTACCTCAACCATAACCAATCATCACTTCAATTTTCCCTTACGTCAGAAATTTGGCACAATAAAGATGTTATAAACATTATCATAGAAAGGACAACTGCCAAAAAGTGACTGTCTGGAGCAGGTCTGTCCAAAGTGGGCCCGTGGGTTCCAACAGCTGTTTCTGTAAAAAAAAAAATTTAAAAAAAAAGTAACGAAAAATATTGTAAATCACTGTTTATGTTGTTTGATGTATATATATATATATATATATATATATATATATATATATATATATATATATATATATATACATATATACATATATAAATGCTCTTTGAATATACAGGAGTCCTAATTATTGATTATATTTCACAATTTCAGCATTGTGGGCCAGGTGAGACTTTGTCACTTAGTAAGTTAAGGGAACTTGAGATCCGCCCTCCAAGCAAAAAAAGTCACCCCTGGTCTTGGGGTTAGCCTACTAGACTGTACCAGCCTGACTCATTTCTGACCTGTTTACCTGCTTATCCATCTCAAACAATTTGCCAAAGTTGCAACACAGTCTATAACAATTACTGCCCCTTTTCTTTAGAAACCTACACAATTTGTAACTTTTTATCCTAAAAAAACATATGAAATTTTCATATATTTATGAAAGTTTTATATCAAAAAGGCTATTAAAACATTTTTCAATCATGGCACCAATTTAACAGCCAAACTTCAGTCTATTATCTTAAAGAATATAAGTGCCAATTTGTTGAAATGTGAGAAAGTCAAATAAGCAGTCAACAAGCAAGCTTCAAGTTTGTTTACTCACCATGCTTTTAGCTAAAAATAGCTGGTTTGGGTCAAAGATCAAGGCTGGTTATAGACTATGACCTGGTGCTCTACATGTCACCCAATTATCAGAGTCCAGGATTTGTTGGGTTGAACTCACTAACACATGTGCTTATTAAAATATGAATCCTGATCTGTTAGGACACCTAAGTATTTTGCATGGTGATAGCATACTGATTTCAAATAGGTGTCATTAATCCGACTTAATTTTTGTCTTACACTTTCCCACTGATGGGCATTCAGTCTATCTTTTATATTGCACTGTGGTCTGTGGCGCCAAATACCTGCTTCAGCATATAGGGACTTTTTTTCTGAACTTTCAAATCCTGAGTGATGTTTTTATCCCAGAGGAACCTTTAAGTGCATTTGCACTGCTTTCTCTAAGATTTAGCAGGTGAAGCGTTGATGTATAATAGGTTTACAAATGTTAAAAATAGATGGCACTACTTAACAGTATTACTGAATGCTCAAAAGTAAGGCAGCAATACCAGTGAGTTCTGTGCCCGGTAGCCTTAAATTCCTAGTGGGGGGTAAGGAATGACTAGTGTAAACAAGCAGTTTCAAATGACTACGTATCATAATCCAAATAAGAGTACTGGTCATAGAGGAAGGAGAGAGTGCTTGGGCCCCAGAAGTATTGGCAACAAAATGGCTGAAGTGTATGGAAAAGTAAATAAGTGGATTTTATTTCACATACATGATGCCCACTAACCCTACTGGGCCTGCAACATCAACTGCTTCTCTGATTGGCTACGCGGTGCCAAAACTGCCGTTTGATGATTGGTGCACACAGCTGTCATTAACCGTTCCGTCGACCAATCATCTTCACGATACGTGGGGGCGTCGTTATAGGTGTAAACGTTCCTTGCACGCTGATTGGTGCGGTTATATCACAGGCAGTGGTTGATAACATTGAGGATTCACAACAGTGGGGCGAGGGCGGCGGTTTCCATTCAGATATTAGCGAGTTCTCTCCAAGGAACCAGCCGAGGATTAAATCGTATAAATAAATTCAACATATCGAAGGTATGATCTTTAGACAACATGTTATTATAAAGTCAAGGGGACGGTCTCTTTAATGCTGGACAAAGTGCGGACTTCTAGCGAATGCTAACCACCAAGCTAGCTCGTCAGCTAAAGACAGCTAACATTATCGTTATGTAGCTAGCTTGTCAATACTAACGCTGCTGAAACGCAAAGCCACTGGCTTTGACGTTAGTCCAGCTTCTTAATCAATAATGGCAACAACTGTATGTTATTTAGTAGCATTTGAGTATCCTAACTGAAAAAACGTGCACTCCGCATCAGGCATGTGCATTATATAATCGGGATGCGGATGTATTGTTAGCGGCGGGAGCTTGTGTTATGACTGCTCCGAGTTGCATCATTCGTGTGCCGTCAACGTTAATGTTATAGTTACTCATGAAAAAAATCTATTAATGCTGCAGGTACACTTTGTGAATGTTATTCCCCGATGCTGTTCAAATGTTAAGATACATTAGCAATGTTTGCAAATTCATACATAAACAGGGTGAATTGAATAATTATGTAATTTTAGTTATGATCAGCTAACAAACGCAAACTGTTCACAGTTTTTCGCATGTGTAATACGCTCATTTTTATCTGGACTGTATCGAGGCTTGATACGTCTTTTAGCTTATGAGGATTTTTTTTAATGGATATGATTTGAACAAGGTTATTGTGGGTCAGCTTTGAAAGATGCCCACCAGGCTGCAACAGATTATTATATTTATATCGATTGATCTGTTGTCTACATTAAGTGTTTGTTCAGTTGTCAGAAAGATTGTGAAAATGACTAAGACAATGTTCCAAGGAGGTGTTTACAAAAGCTGCTGGTCTGAAGACAAGCCTTAAACTCAAAGATTGTTGTTATTATATATGGCAAAGAAAAGCAACAAATCCTAATAGTAGAGAGATTGTTGCTTGTTGAATGACTGGAACATTGAATCGAATATGAAAACATCAGTGACTTGAGCTCTCCTCATGAGTTACATTTTAGCTCTGTGCAGTGATTACTGGGCCCCTCAAATCCTTTTATAGCTAGGTCAATTACTATCTAAAGCACCATTTTGTAAATAAGTAAATGGTTTGCATCTTATTAACTTGTCTCTATCTTTTTGGGGATAAGAAACACAGGGATGGTAGTAAAACATCTATCATGGGCTGCTTCTGAACAAACAAAACAGATTTTTGGAATGTTCACTAAATTTCTGCATCCACTCTAACAAATTAACTGATTTTTCCTCAGTGTTTAGACAGCAGATCCCTCTACCTCTGCATCCAGTGCTTCTCCAGAGTTTGTGCTGTTAGGGTGATGTCAGCAGCCTGTCTCGTGCGCCTGGCGAGGTGCAGTGGTCCTCATGTGGGTCGCACTGGTCTTTTACAGAAAGCCATAGTCCCATTCTCGTACCAGCAGGACAGCCACCTCCAGTTCACAATCTTCCGAAGACAACTTTACAGCCCTTCAGAGAAACGGCACAGCAACACGCGCTTTGATGCAGATAGCAGCGGCAGACCCACTACTTGGGATTCATTTGGCATCTGGGACAATCGTATTGATGAGCCGATCCTGCTGCCGCCAAGCATCCGCTATGGCAAGCCCATTCCTAAAGTCAGCTTATCAAGGGTAGGCTGTGCCTCGCTGATTGGTCAACGCAAGGAGAATGAAGACCGCTTCCAGGTCTCCCAAATGACTGACAACATCCTCTACTTTGCTGTGTTTGATGGGCATGGCGGGCCCGAAGCAGCTGACTTTTGTGAAAAATACATGGAGAAATTTATCAAGTAAGGAAATCATTAGATATGCTGTTTGCACACGTCTGCACCAGTCACTGTCACAGGGAATTAATTGACTAGTCAGCTGTTTGAATGTCAGAAAAAACATATCTTTGTTGCTGATATTGTCATCAATATAGTCTTTCGGTTGTTGTTGTTTCAGGGACCTTGTGGAAAAGGAGCCCAACCTTGAATTGGTTTTAACGAAGGCCTTCCTTGAAGTAGACAAAGCTCTTGCAAGGCACATGCACTTCACTCCAAATGGTAGGTTCATTCATGTTACATGTACATAGATGAGAAACCGTGTATTTATACGCACACGTATGCAATGAAACTTATCTTTTTCTCTCTTCAAAACCTAACTTACTTATCCTCTGTAGGCTTTGAGGCATTTGGATTTCTCAACTGACATAACCTGAGCACTTTTGGTTAGAGGTCTGTCATTTAAGCCCGAGTTAATTGCTAACTGATGAACAATAACACAGCTACAAGTAGAGCGAATGCTAGTGCTTCATTGCTTCCAGTACTGCATCTACATAAACAGAGCAGTGACAAATTAAAGGAAAAACCTGAGTGCATGTGTGAATAAACATAACGAATTCGGCTCTTTCCACACAAGGGCACAAGGGGTCGCCAAAAGGTTTATGATGTGCATGTAGAAGATACGTGTTGTGTCCTGTGCTGTGGTTTTCACAGTCACACCTCAACCCAGCACTTAAAAGACAGTAGAGGTCCAGGGACTTGTAGAGTGTATGCCATATGTATGCCATATGAATACAGTGATCATAGGAATAAGTGGGGCACTGTGTGCTAAGCCAGACATAGACACAGAGTGCCCTGATACGCTTTGAGTTGGCAGCTCTTCGGTACAGCCCTTCAAAGAACACCGAAGCTGTTCTCAAGTCTTGTGTGCCCGACACTTAATGGTGTTTTCCTTTAATTTGTCACCCATGTTTTGGCAATCTGCAAAGTGTGTTTTTTTTTAGCACGGCCATTGAAATGAATGTTATGGGTCATTTTAGCCTCCCGAAAACAAATGAATGCAAACCGTTTCTCTCAATAAAACCATGTGGTCTACATGTTAGCCCTTGTCATATGGAAACTTTTCAAATTAGCTTGACTTTTCTCGAAGGGCATTTGTGTCTGATTACGGTTATCTACTTGTATAAAAGCTAGTGTATCTATTATGTGGCCGTAAATCGGCCACGCTGTGTGAAATGTCCCAATATGCCTGTGTGTGTGTGTGCATGTTATCTACGGCAGCTGCTGACCCAGCTAAGAGCTGGAGGCCCTTGGCACCAATGTGGATGACGAGAGGCTAGATATTGAAGGAGAGGTCCAGCGGGTCCTAAATCCTGGCCTACTGGAAGGTTCCCTAACTTTCTCTCACTCCTCGCTCTCTCTGTCTCTCCTCCTTTTCTTTCTTCTCTCACCAAGTGTATGCCAAGCTTCTTGTGAGACAGTGCTTAAGTTTGACAAGTTGTATGAAATGTATGTTGTTAGTAACAGATCTAGTCCATGAGATACAGCATGTCAAATATGCAGATTTAAAAACATGTGGCTTAAAGTCTCTAGTTGGTTCAGTTAGTTTGAGGTCTAATGCAGGCCTTAAAAAGTCAGCAGATAAATCCAATTGTGGCATGTGATGTGGTTTTAACTAGGGATACCCCATATACAACGCACTGATAAATTGTCAGCCTGATGTTGGAAAATGTATATAATCCGGTATTTATCCATATCTCTGAAATTCTAGCTGTTAATATGAAGCCAAATTGCTTTTATTGAAGTGCAGAAGAAGAAGAATTTAAAACTTTATTTGAATTACCAAAATGTGACATGTTTGGTTATCATATAGGTACCAGCCATGAGAAGCAGGTAATTATTGGTTATTGTATTGACTGAAAAAAAAATCCATATGGTGCATCCCCTAGTTTTAACAAACTCACATCCCTTTAGGAAATAAACTTTAGTGCAGTTAACTTGCCGGACAGATAAAGTTGTCTGAAACCATGTTGCGGCGTTCAGAGTTAGAATAACATCTTACTGTTTGCCTGCGTTAATCAGTTTGATACCAGCTGCCATGATCAAGTTTTAGTTAAGTATGACATCACTTACTTTCTGACAGATTAGTGGTGAATTATTCACATTTGTAACTGCAGATAAATGCATGCAAAGCTTTAAGTAAAACAAACCAGCCTTCATAGGAAGTATTTAAAAAGTTTTTTGTTGTTGTTTTGTTTCTTTTTAAATACTTATCACTGAGAAGGTTCAGCCTTAGATATAAGTCTGCTGTAAAAAATACTCTGGACCTCAACTCTGTGCTGAAACAGTTCGACCTGCATGTGTGACTGCCTCCTCTATTGTTGACTGTGTAACCTCTAGTTTGCTGCAAGTCCACTTTTTGACTTCCCCACCCATGTGTCCATGTTTGAATGTGTGGATGTGAGAGTGTCAGACACACCATGTGCCTGTTGTGAACACTGTAAACAGTGACTTTGTGTTTGGACCTTTTTGATGGCACGTTCCACCTCTCATGTTTCCATTTATGTCTCTGTAGTACCAGGGATGAATGCAGGAACCACCTCCACTGTGGCCCTGCTGAGGGACGGCATTGAGCTTGTAGTGGGCAGTGTGGGTGACAGCCGAGCCATGCTGTGCCGCAAGGGCAAGGCCCTTAAACTCACTGTAGACCACACTCCCGAGAGGAAAGACGAGAAAGAGAGGTACAAAGATGTTGTTGTGCCACACTTGACAAAGTACATCAGCAGGAGATCAAAAAGTCCATAACATTTGTATAAACTTCATTGTTGTCAGTTGCCTCTGCCGGGTTGTTGCCTGCTGGAACAACTTACACCATTATAACAATCCTGTGTTTGCCTCTGTTCATCAAGGATAAAGAAAAGTGGGGGTTTTATCACCTGGAACAGTCTGGGACAGCCAAACGTCAACGGCAGGTTGGCCATGACGCGCAGCATTGGAGACTTTGACCTGAAGAACATGGGGGTCATTGCTGAGCCGGAGACCAAGAGAATATCGGTAGGTTTAGAAAAGTAGAGGACTTTTCATATTCGTCCGCTGGATGTTTAGGCTAATTATAATAATAAATCAGCGCTACATTGCAGAAAGAAAACATTTTTTTAAAAATTGGAAGTGTTGCTAAATATTTCTTTCCTTCTCGTCAGTTGCACCATGTCCACGACTCGTTTCTGGCGCTGACCACAGATGGCATTAACTTCATTATGAACAGCCAGGAGATCTGCAATGTCATCAACCAGTGCCATGACCCCAAGGAGGCAGCTCAGAGAATATCTGACCAGGTAAGACTTTCATACTCACTATTTAATGTGCCCGTAGTGAACACGCAATGTATCTAAAGTAAGAGAGCTTTGTGATTTGACTTTGAGTTAATTCGGTGTTTGTTTATTGGAAGGATTGTTTTAGTTGTGGCAGCGAGGAACATTTATTGAAACGAATGCTTACTTGCTCTGTTCTGATGGGACAAGGAAAGATATGATCACAGAATGAGATAAAACACTTGATCCTAGTGAATCTCTGTTATCCTGATAATCGTGAAGAACCTCTCGGCCATGGTATTCCCTCTGATAAAAGTTTAAAATAAATGGGTGAGACAGCTCCAGTTTGCCCTCCCATCTCTGTTAGCGCACTATTCTTTCTTAACAAATTGTTAGGTCACATGATTTAAGTATGTGTTTGTGCCAATTAAACAATGTTAAGCATAATTTGTCAGTATCAGTATAACATCATGAATCCCAATTATTTTGTCCAGGATAAATGTGACGTGAAATTTTCCGATAATACCATGCCTAATATTTCGTGAGACAGACAAATTTGAAATGCTTCCATATACACTACGCACTTGGATTAACCTTTAGCAACACTGATCAGCTTATGAACAGATAGATTTATAGCCTGTACACTGTTGAAAGACTTTCTGAGAACACTTCTGGAATAAATACTGTTAGGAAATAAACACCAGGGCATTTTGTACGAGCACTCTGTTCCTAGCTAGTAGTATTAGTCGTCATCGTAGTAGTTCTAAGAAATGAGCAAAAGTTATCAACGGAATGTGATCAAGTATCAACAATACAGTTGTTGTTATGTCAGAGACGTTTATGTATTAAGATGCAGAGATATCTACTGAAGTTAGCCTGCTAACCAGCCTGACAGCTTTTTTAAATGATAATGTGCCTCTTCTCTCTCTCTCAGGCTCTTCAGTATGGCTCAGAGGACAACAGCACAATCATCGTGGTGCCCTTCGGTGCTTGGGGAAGACACGAGGGTTCGGACTCAAATTTCTCCTTCAGCAGAAGTTTCGTGTCCAGTGGTCGCTGGGCGTAGTCAGCAGGAAGTGGGATGAAAGTGGGTGGTCTGTGGACCTCATTACGTGTGCAATACAATCGAACAACAGTGCCCTTGTGGAAACATTATAAAGAGTGTGGTTTGCCCAGACATTAATATCTGAGGGTAACAAAGTTTTGTTTAGAGTAGCACGGTATTTATTCACCTCTGTGGAATAAGAGGCAGTGAATTCATGATGTGCACTAAATGAAAAAGACCCCCTTTATGAAAAAGGTTTTATCCACTAGCAAGCCAATGACCTTATAGGTGCTCAAAGCTGAGAAGTGTTTGAATGGCAGACAGGAATTCATGATGACATGCAGGCCATCACTCGGTACACTAGCTAAGATTTTAAGACTCCAGTTCCCGGCTGTCTGCCATTCAAATAATGTATTTTAGCTGCTCGTGATGCCCAAGTTTGCACTTACTTATTTTAATAGTTACCATAATGTGGATACGTTGCATTTTCAAAAAGAAAAGATTTAATTTCTCAGTGTTAACAGTAGGACAAATTATTCTACTTCCTTTTTTCAATTGATTGGAATTAATTAAACCCTTGTACAAGTGTACAAATTGTATTATATGTTCAGAGAACGTCACGATTAGAAGCAACTGGAATACAGGTACCACGAACAAAAAAAAAAAAAAAGTCAGCGAGTAGGTCTCAATGACTGTATGTCACTTCTGGAGTTTCCTTTGCAGGTTGTGTGATTCATAAATATTTTGGGAGAAAAGGACCCTGACTGTTCTGTGATCTGGTGAACTAGTGAGAATGGAGTTGCTTAATGCTGTTTATACTAACAGCATTTATTTGTCCGACATGTTTAAAAGTGAGATATTGATGTTTCTTGCTATTCGGACACTGCTCATGCTTGTATAAGTGTTAATATCTGTACTGATCTTAAATAAGTCTCGTTAGGGCACTAATAAGTGTTCAGGGTACAGAAATGTATATTTTATGTTTTTGTAAATAATCCTATTTATGTACATCTGGGAAACTGATAGTTCTGTTGCATTTACTTATCTCGCCTCGTATCAGAATATTTCACCCGCGCATGAACTTTGTGTCGGTGCTCGTGTTGTGAAAAGCTACGCGATGCTGATTGTAACTTTGGCTACAATCTGTAATTCCTCATCTACTCCACTTACATGTCACTCGGAAAGAGCGAAGCACACTTAATGCAACACTAAAGAACTGTTCAGCTAAGAGCCATGTACGACAATGTGAATGTTTGCTTCAATGCCCTCCATGACTAAAGAACACAATCAAACCCTGAGGGGTGTAGGAGTAATTAAGCTGTATAAGTTGTCTTGGCTGACCTAATGTGAGTGGATGCGTTACCAGTGTAAGGCAGACTTAAACCGTTAGATCGTACAGTTTTCATTCACTGTTGATCTTTTGTTTTTGTGGTTGTTGAAGTTAGACAAATGCAACACTTCATATTTATCAGCATCGGTCTATTTGTGAAAAAAACAACTTGTGTTAACATCAGTTTTTCCTCAAACATCATTTATTAATGTTTTGTAAATACTGTTTTCTTCCTCATTCACACATTGAATGAAACCTTGAGTTCTTATAAAGACTTTGTCTTTATAATTAACACGTCCTCATTACAAGCCTTCTCATTATCTTTCACTATGTTCCATTTTTTGTATTTACTGTATTCTGTTTCACTGCCGTTCAAATATAATCATCGTAGCTGTGGATCTATATTCGGGACCTAAATGTGACTGTAGCAGCAGCAGCACTCTGTCAGTACTGTATTTTTGGTCTGAATGGTTTGTGAGAAACTTAAATTAAAAACTATACACCAAAAAGTATGTAGTGTTTGTGTTTTGTTTGACAACTTCCTCCCATGAAAGACAGCTATATGATTTTACACCTTAATATATGGGTGTTTTTACAAAACCAATTATCAATATAACCTCTACTAATGTATCAGTAACTTCAATATATAAGTTGCCTCCAGCTAATTAGCCAGCTAGCTTGAGAATGCAACTAACAAGTACATTTACCCAATTAGTTACTGTAGTTAATTAACTTATTCTATGCTGTTAGTTTGGGGTCCTTGTAATTTACTTGAGAATGTTGTAGTGCAAGACTCTTTGGTATTAGATAGCTAACTTGGCTGTCAACAAATTTAGCAAACATAAGATTTTTAACCAGCTAACAGGTAATATTATGTTTTATTATATGACAAATTCAGATCTCAGTAGTAAAGCGTTTTTTACAATACCAATTATCGATACATGATAGTATAATTTATCAGTAGCTTCAATTTAAAAAGAAAAAGCGCCTTAAGCTAATTAGCCGGCTAGCTTTATCCTGCAATGCTATGCTATAATGTTTGTCCCACCAAAGGATTAAGCTGACATGATGGATTTTTAACTAAGGTCAAGAGATAGTTTAAGCTTTTTTTCCTGTTGTTTGAAAAGCTTTGTAAATCCAGTGAAAGACAGGTAGGTTATATAATTTGACACATTGATACATAAAGGTGTTCTTTCAAGCTATCAGTTCATGATGATGATGAAGTGAAACTAATACTGGTGAAAAAAAGGGGGAGGTACTTTTATGGTGTCAAATTAAACAGGAAAAAAATACAATTGTTGATCTCACTTTTCTGTTTTAAATATAACTTATGATCTGTAGCTTACTGTAGGCTACTGTTATTTCTTGCTGACCCAGAATTCTTGCGTGCTTTCCAAGGCAACATCTAGCGAACTGCTAAGGTAAGGCTAATGCTATTTCTGCTAACAGTCTCATTAGCTTTCATTTAGCAACATTTAGCATGTAGCTCCTACATCACAGTCTGCATTGATTTTGTCTCATCAATTCTTCTTACCAGTTGAGGTTTATGGTCAAATTTACAGCGGTGGAATAATACTGAGTAAATTAATTTACACAAGTAAGTGTTACCTTACAATATTGAGGTAAGCTACATATACATATAATTCACTTCAGTATTTACATTTAACGCCACTTCATACTTCTACACCACCTAAACAAAAAAGTCCACTATTACCACCAGCAACATGATAGTGATGAACTCATTAATGCATCTATATTAATAACAACCCAGTGAAATAACATACATCATTCTGAAATGGAGCATCCTGCATAATGACTACATTTACTTTTACTACTTTAAATATATGTTGACGCTAAAACTAAGAAGAGTTTAAATGCAAGACACGCACTTGTAACAAAGTATGTCTAGAGTGACTTCAAACTTGATGTTCACTGAGATAAATTGCACACCCATAACAAGCGTAATGAGACTTTCCCACTGAACAGAAATGAATGGAAACTAATGTTACGGGGGGGAGAACTATAGACAACCTCCATTTCAACCATTCACTTCCTTCCAGATGGTAAATAAAGGGTTAAACCACTGTGCAGCTTGGTGGGGTCCCAGCTGAGTGTGTGTGGCTGGATGGTGGAGGCACCTGTCCCTGCTGTCATGAGCTGATGTTGGTCAGCCTGCACAGTCTCACACTCTGCCTCTGTCAGTCTGCAGCAGCGGCGCTCCTGAAGGCTGCAGCAGGACTCTCTGGACCAGCAGCCTTCTCACAGCCTCACACGCCGGTGAGTCACTGCAAACTCAACTTTTCATTACTTTGCAACAGCAACAACAACAGCGTGGTGGTGAACTTACTGTATGATGTATTTGTCTGTTAGTGCCTTAAGATTATTATGGAGCTTAAAGCCACCCCTTTTTAACCAGATGTACATAAAATGTTTCATGTTTTTAATTGACAGGGGAAAAAACTGAATACTAAGTAGTGTGAGAACTGTGGCCAGGGTTTTTTTAAATACTGAAGTCATTGTGCGCTGCGTGTGGTTTTTATGGATTAGATTAGTTTTTTGTCTGCACACAAGATGTACTAATCATACGGTTCACTCTAGACACAGGTTTTTAGCATTTTTCCTCCCAGTGTCAAAGATTTAGTCAAAGACTAAAAAACATGCCACTTTAAAACAAAACTCATCCTGATACATATTATAGGTTTGCTGTGTTTATTTAGTAAATACAACGTCTGTGGTCATTTTCTTTCAAACAGAGCGAACAAATGATGAATAAATAAATCAGACTAAAATTCTCAATTACCAAAACGTTCCCCAAACTTTAAGCTTGCAACAGGTTCTCCTGGATATCCAACACTCACTGTCCTCAGATGCAGCCTGCGCCCTGATGACAGCGATGTGTGTCGTCTGAAAATGACATATTTATACATTCATACATTTACAAATGGAGCCATGTCTTCTGAGAATGTTGTATTCGGAATACTAAAGTAGTAGGAATAAGTAATAAACCAGTGTGATTTTATTTATTATAATTATTTTTTTGTCATTAATATGGCTGTTTGAGATCTGGCAAGTTTATTCGGAAGTCTGTTTCAATCTACAACCTCCGACTGAAAATCATTTAACAAAACATATAACAATAAGATCATTAAAAAGATTATACTTCATTTTTCGAATTAGGAAGCAAGGACACGGCTCGCTGTATTTTATTCTGGTTCAAAAAGCTCAGTTTGCCTACTTTGTTATTTGCTTTTTGTCGCACTGTTTTGTCGCACTGTCAAAGACAGTATATATCGGTTTCGTGATGACGGGTATGGGTTAAGTAGAATAAAGAAACTGGACAGTCTATTCTTTAGACAGTCTTTTTCTAAATTGAATGACTACATTTGGATATGGTTGTTAAATATAATTTATATGATTAAGGTGCAGACTCTTCCATCTGGATCTCAATTCACAGCACGACAAGTATTTGTCTTTGCTGTTTGTTTTTATTTTTTATATTGCACAGCAAACATTTAAGAGACTCAAACACTACTGCCTCAGTCATTGTTTAAGTTTTTGAATTGATTAATATTACCATGACAAACATTGGCTGATCTGTGGCTCAAGTAGAATAAGTAGATTTCCCTTTGAAGTGTTACCAGAGGTAGGCAGACATATTTTAATCTCGCCCTCCACAAGGAAATGTTTTTTCACACGTGTGCAATTTATTTGCCGACTGTCCAACACTTGACACTTTATCATTCTAACGCAACCCATCTATTGGCATTTGCTGTGAGACATATTGCCTCTGCTCTTTTTCCTGTAACACTGACGTTTACTTCATAGAAGTGTTTTTAACGTTTGGATGCAGACCGTGGACAATCAGTAAGAGACATTCATCTGACAGGGTGTTTCCTCGCAGAGAACGATGGAGAGAGCCAATCACGTCAACATCGCGATGATAGAAGACATCGGCACCAACGGGACGGCCAGGTCAAAGGTCATCGCGGCCGTGGACCAGAACAAGAAGCCGTGCGGCTCCACCGTGAGCTTCCACAACATCCAGTACAAAGTGCAGCTGAAGAGCGGCTTCCTCTGCAAAAGGAAAACCAGTCCCAGGGAAATACTGGTCGACCTCAAGTCAGTCTTCTTTATTTATTTGTGTCTCTCTTGCTTTGTGTCTTAGTGAGTTGTGTCTGTCTCTTCAGCTACTCTTGTTTTTTCACTATAGCTACTCACTAAAATATACACAGAGATCCATAGTTTAAGTTGGTCAGTTGCTTTTTTTGTCATTTACTCACAGCGTTCATGAGAAAATCCATAGTTTATTGAAGATTAGTGCTTATTTGTTCTGGTTTAGTCAAACACGTTCAAAGCTGCGTCAGATTCATTTAAAAGCTTTTTCTGAGAATAAGACAAAGAATATCGTGAATCAGGCAGTTTTTGGTTCATTGACTCTCGGGGAAACACGTTTTGTTTTGGGTTCAATAAAATATCCATTCCTGTGCTTCTTGTGAGTCCCTTGATTTGGGAGGCCGTGTTTCAGTAAATTATTACGGTAGTTCCTCGCGTCAGTTCATTGTGGCTCATTGTGTCCTCATCCAGATCGGGACAATGGTGAATGGACCCTTACATTGGTTTCTTTCTGATGGTATTAAACACAGCTGACATTTCCCATGGAAGAATGAATCATTTCACACAAGTTTTTGGGCCTTTTAATTATATGATATTAAGCATGGTTTCTTGCATATAATCTCTCTGATGCACTAAAGAGAAGTCTGCCAGGGAAACGAATTAAACACCGTCACGTGATCCACTGCCAGGCTTTTTATTCAATCTTTTAATTCCGTTTTATATCGCTGACTCTTTCCAGTGCTTTTGTGTAACTGTTCTCTCTGAAGTCAAAGGATTGGTCTTTGATTTTTTTTTTTTTTTTTTTTTTACATCCCAGTATAGATTATTCCTGTGTGTATGGGCAGTTTTTAAGAAATGCGGATGAGCTGCAAAATCCTTTCATGATCATCATTTTTATTTGGGATTATGGGGAGAAAAACTGAATTTAGTGTCATGAGGTAAACGATATGTGTGCTACTAAGTTAAATCACATGTCCAAGAGTCACAGTAATCCACTTTCTCTCACACGGCTGACATTTGTAATCTTAAAAACAAATGCAGAAAAGTTGCGCGTGTACTTATTTTTGCCTTTAAATGAATTTATCTGTGTTAAATTGGTTACAGAAAGCTCTGTGTTGTTGTCTTGCAGTGGGATTATGAGACCCGGTCTCAACGCTATTCTCGGACCTACTGGAAGTGGAAAATCTTCGTGAGTGTCACTAACTTGATACCAGAGAATAAATATAGTAAAACAAAAAAAATATCTCCTGTATTTGTTCTAGATATATTTAATCATTGTTCTTGTTATTGTCGTTGAAAGGTTCTTGGATATTTTGGCTGCCAGAAAGGATCCTTCAGGTCTCTCAGGAGAAGTCCTCATCGACAGAGCGCCACAGCCTCCGAACTTCAAGTGCCTCTCTGGCTATGTAGTTCAGGTATTCAGTATTGATTACTTAAAACTGCATGGAAACACAGTATGGACACATTTATTACCTTTTAGTAAGCTGATATGGAAAACAGCTACGCGTCAAGTAACATTATATATACATTTACAGGCTTGTTTTCACTCACCGGTTTAGTCTTCACCAAATTCCTGAGACAAATATCTGGTTCTTCAGTTGCTAAATACTTCGGATTGTTTTACCAGCTAGTTGCTTTTTTTCCTGTCTGCTGTAAAACAAGTCAGATGAGAGCGGGGAGACTGCACCAAAACAGTATTGTTGCAGGCAGTAAAACCCCCCAGAATCACCTGAAAGACACTGAAAAGTGCTTTGAAGCTGAGAAAAACTTGAGTTGGGTGATAATTCTACAACCACTACAAGTGACCCATTTACAGTATATTACTATTATTATTATATTATTATGTTTAACCCTAAATGTCCTCCTCCGAGACTTTGTTGACATCATCTCCTACGTTCATGAGGGCTGAAATGGCATAAATAGCAATGTCACAAATATCACAGTACAGTGTGGCTTTGAGTTTTGGTCTCCGTATTTTACATTTAGAAAATAAAAGATACATGAAAATAACAATGAAAAAATATAAACCCAGGTTTCAGGGAAAGAGTTTCATGATGCCTTAAAAGCTTGTTAAATTAAATGTTTTGTTGTTACATAAACTGAGTGATTTAAGTAGAGAATCAGCTGTTGGGTAGTTGTATTTAAGAGTGCCATCATTTGGATTCCACTGGTAACCCCATGTTTATTGTCACAGCGGCGTGCTGTGGGTAATTCCCCCAAGTCTTCAGAAATGTAACTTCCAAAAATGTCTGTGAGAGAAGCCTCCTTCACTCAACAATTTGACAGACTTGACAACCCTCAGCGCTTGTGAGCCTTCAGGGAACGCGCCTCAATGTCCATGCATCCATGAGCGTGGACATAGGATTGGGCAGTAGCAATTTGACTTCTTTTTAATAAAAAAATATGAATTATAGCGGCTTTAGATACAAAGCAACACTATTAGGTAAACAATTCCCTGCGTTACAGGTCTGTAGAAATGTAGATTTACAGAAAATGCAACAAAGCAGAACTACAAAACGAAAGGATCTTCTATGTCTCTGACCTTTGACCTCAAGGCTGTCGTCTCCGTCCTCAGGAAGACGTGGTCATGGGCACCCTGACCGTCCGGGAGAATCTGCGTTTTTCTGCAGCACTGCGGCTGCCCTGCTCGGTGCCTCAGAGTGAGAAGGAGGCTCGGGTCAATCACCTCATTAAGGAACTGGGTCTCACCAAGGTGGCTGACTCCAAGGTAAAGAAGTCAACACACGCAGTATGCTTTTCTAACCTCATGGTCGGCTCGGGTTGATGTTGTGGGTCCTCGTGTTTTCGACAGGTGGGCACGCAGATGACCCGGGGGATCTCTGGAGGAGAGAGGAAGAGGACAAACATCGGCATGGAGCTGATTATTGATCCTCCTGTTCTCTTTCTGGATGAGCCGACCACAGGACTGGATGCCAGCACCGCCAACTCTGTCCTGCTGTTACTGAAAAGGTATTAAAGATGATATTATTATGGATTATATTCAGAGCTCGGTCTTTGTCTGTGCTCCAGAACTACACCTGTACCTGGTGCTCAGCTTTCCTTTATTTCACTAACTTATTTAACATTGAAAACCCGGTTTCTTCTCAGTTAGTAAATTATATGTACATGAATGTCACTTTACTACAGTGTCACCTGGATTATGTCCCAGTCTGTAAATTTCATTGTAGAAACAGGATTTTTCTGGGATTTCACTGCTTTATTTGAACATGCGTTTTAAGATAAAATAGTCTTAGCAAACATCAGGCTTAGATTATAGCAGAACGTGTCATTATCATTTAAAGTTTATGAAATTTTACACTGCCACTTTGGACTAAATCCATTCCCAGATTGCAGCACCTGTTATTAAATGTAATTTGAATTAAAATACAACATTAGTTTATTATTGGTGTATTTGTCAAAAAATGTAATAAAGAGCAAGCGTTATAGAATAAAAACCTCTATAATAGTGTGAATTATTTTTAGACTAGTACAGTGTTTAAGTATTATAAATGAATAATTAAAATCACATATGAAAACAATGAATATCATCTTTTTTATAATGAATTGATTATAATAGAGTACTATAATAAAACTGACTGTGAGCCCAAATAATTGCTTTATGATTTGAATTTGATTAAAATCTTTTTGCACCACATTTATTTTTGCATCATAATTTATATTCTCTTTAATATAAAAATCAATTTTTAACTGTGTGTCTTTTCAGAATGGCCGGTCACGGAAGAACCATAATTATGTCCATCCACCAGCCGCGATACTCGATCTACAGACTGTTTGACACTCTGACTCTGCTGGTTAATGGTAAAATGGTGTACCACGGACCGGCGCCAAACGCTTTGGACTACTTCGCCAACATTGGTGACTATGTGGAAATTTATTACCACCACAAGACATGTTTATATTGTTCCTGATGTTTTAATGGTGGCACCTATACATTGTGGTTGTGCAGATGCATTCTTATAAAGTGGTGTCTTAATGCAACACTGGACATTTTAAACATGGATCCTTGTGACCTGTGTTCCAGGATACCCCTGCGAGCCCCACAACAACCCAGCTGATTTCTTTCTGGATGTCATTAACGGAGACTTCACTGCCACAACCATGACCAAAGTGCAGGGGTCTGAAGGTAACGGCATTTATTTCAACGCGCCACTTGAATCACGTCTAATGTCCCTGGATCTTAGCATGAAGCTGAAGGTATTGTTGTGATCGTCAAGACGTTTTTTAAGGATATTACCATGTGGAACGCGAGATAAAAGTCAGGTTCAGCCAGTCAGCCATCTAGACAGAGAGGAGCCTTTGAAAGTAGCTCAATTTTTTGTAAGCCTTTCTTTACTCACTCAGAAAGTATTTTTAAGTCCCTCACATTTCAAATGTTTCATGTTTCTAATATCAAGATAAGGTCATGTTTTTGTGTAGCACAATTCAACAAAGTAATTAAGTACAAGTATGTATACATAAGACATCAAAGGCATTCAGACAAGATATGAAATTTGTAATATTAAGAATACATAAAAAAAATAAATTGAATAAAATGGATTAAAACAGAACAATAAAAAATACAGTTCAAAGGTTTATTCAAATCTTATATCATAAGAAAATTACAGATTTTTATGGTAAATACTCAAATCAATCATTATTCTCCTTTTCGCGTGGCTAGATTCGGACTTCGAGGACGTCAGCAGCTCCAGGCAGAGCATCGAGGGGCGTCTGGTGGAGGAGTACAGGAACAGCAGCTACTCCAGTGACACGAGAGCGGAGCTGGACCGCATCGTCCAGGAGAAGGAGTGCATCTTGTGTCCGAAATCCCGCACCATCACATACAACAGCTCCTTCTTCCACCAGCTACGTTGGGTGCTTAAACGAACCTTCCAGAACCTCATGCTCAACCCGCAAACGTCCGTGGCCCAGGTAAATACATCCTCAGTACTCGCGCTCACTTAAAAAAGAAGAACTCATCGTAAAACTTAAACTTAAAGCCGTCTCTTGACTTCCGCTTCCAACATTTTTTGCTGCAGATGACAGAGCGCGTGTTTAACTGTTTTGGTTGTCGTTTTTGACGTCTCTGACAGATATCAAATAAAAATATCTGGTTTTAGGCTCAAGGGTTTAAACATGGTGTTGTGCCAATACCACCTTCATTTGTTCAAGCACTTCAAGGAGTGGAAAGAGAAGAAAATACTCAGTGTTTCTGCTGTTATCACCATGAACAGGATTCATAGACAGCACTCTGGAGAGGTCAAGACTTAATGCCCTCATTAGTCACCCCATGGCTGCAAAATGCCGTCAGAAGTCTCCTCACTTTAAGAATTATTAACAGCTAATTGGCCCTAAATAAGTCAAAATAATCCTACAAGAGGGGCTCTAGGTGGCGTGGGCGCCGTAATCGGCTTTGGTGACTGTTGTGACCCCACTCTTGCCTCTTCGGGCCAGGATCTGAACTGATATCATATCTGGCCAAAGCCCCTTGGCCATGGTTGGGACTCATCACATGATGGCGTCATGACCTATCACTCCACTGCCCCGCTTTCACATGAGGGGCTGCGGGGAATGAGGTGAAAAAGGCTCAACCGTATTAGCTTATCCCTTCACCCTGGGAACCGCTTAGTCCTGTCATAATCTGTAAATTGTTAGGATTAAAACTTGTGTCGCTTTCGCTATTCTCACTCTTTTCTGTCATCTTCCCCCACCACCGGTTCTGGTTTCTTCTATCGGATAGGCCGCCGTCCACTTGACCCCCTGATCCCCGAAGACACCGACTTTTCTTCGTCAAAGAGGACACTGCTTAAGTCTTATTTCCATTTTTCCAAAGGAATTCGTGATAGTTCACAATTAGAGGAGCTGCGGTCCTGAATTACTGCACCGACGATTTTCTTCCGAGTAGCTGCAGAGTTAAACCTTCCTTTGCCATAAAGACAAAAAGATAATAAATATGTTGTTAATACAGCTGCAACGATTACTTGATTAATCATTTCAGTTCTTTTTTAAAGCTAAAATATCAACATTTGCTGGTTCTACCCTCTTAAATGTGAGGAACGGCTGCCGTTCTTTGTCATGCATGATAGTAAATGAAGAGTCTTTTGGTTTTGGGCTGTTGGTCGGACAAAAGAAGCCTTAGGGAATACTTTACTTCTGTGGAATTGTGATTTGTGCATTTTCTTTACATTTTATGACTAAATTAATTATTATTTGTGAAATTAATCATTTAATGAAAATAATCGTGAGTTATCAGGGTGGGGTGGGCTTTCTGGCACCTCCTCAACCACCAGCACGATGCATGAAGGAAGAAAAGGGTCGAGAGTCCAGAAAAACTGGACAGGAGGATTATTCAGACCAACATGTTGCGGCTTGTGTTCTTCATGCAAATCCTAACAATCAAAGTAAAAGAAAGTACGACAAAAAACGAATCCTTTCGTTTCATGCTTTGTCTTGCAACTTGCTAATGTTGTTTCATGGTGTTGTTTGCAAAGTTTGCTGCACTTTCTTCACTTTCACTGTTTTTTCTCTGTGCAGCTGGGGGTCAACATCTTCCTCGCCCTCATCGTAGGGGCCATTTTCTACGGGGTGAAAGACGATCAGAGCGGCATCCAGAACAGGTGAGAGAGCTGCTGAAACACACCCTGCATACAGTATGTCCTCAAAAATCCTTTTTAACAGCAGCAACTGTACCTGTGGCCCCACCTGATATATGTGACGTACACAGAGGGACACAGCTACCAGAAGACAATGAGATCTTGTCTGCTGTGTTTTTTCTGGGAATTTCTGAGATCATTCTAAAAATGAACCGATCTGAATTTTTTTTCATTGCTCAATATACTTAAACTCTGTCAGATGAATAAATAAATGTACCACTGGCAGTGTATAAAAGAGCACGCAGACCTCCCATGTTGAGAAATAAAACCTACAGACAATATAGTTGAACTGTTGACTAAAGAGATAAAATGTAAAAACAAACAAAACATTGAAAATGTTTCACTTGGACGACTTCAGTAACTTTGAATTTGTGGCTGCGTCTTTGTTTGTACATCACACTTTATTTAATAAAATCAAAATGAAAAAAAATCAGGTCAATCCAGACTGTTGAAGGTTAAGAGAGGACACTTCAGAGAAACTTTCCTAAAACTTTCCTTGCTGCTGCAACTGGGTTCTGACTTCTTTGTAGCATCAACAGGACATTTATAATTCTACTCTAAAGTTTGCGCGTGCCATTATAATCTTTACACCTGTGATCATGTAGAAAATGTTGATGATATTTAGGTCGTTTCTGTTCATCTAAAATATTACGTTGCCATGAAATGTGGGTGTGTTGATTATTGTGAAATGTTTTCTAATAAATCTTGAGGTGTTTAAGTCACTCGCACAAAGAGGTGTGAAAAGTGGAGCGATTTCTGCGAGGATAATCCTCTTACCATATTTCAGTGGGCACAACCTGGTACTCACAAGCCCAGTGAAGCGCATCAGAAATCTCCCTCTTCACTTCTGTGCATGGTTCAGTGGAATATAAGGGTCCCTAATGTCATTACATTCATGGTCAGTGCATAGGCAGTATGGCAGTCAGACAACAGTGTGCTCAGACAGTCGCCTTTTAAGTCCCTGTATGTATATATGGACCACACCACATTCAGAACCATAATCTGCACCGTGTTGACTGTTTGAGGTTTCCAATGCTGCCGAAATCCAAGGCATTTAATTTGCACAGCCTGCTTTGTTGGAGTTAAAGTACAATTTTAGGCAATTTTTGGCACAATTGTGAGGTTCATGTAAACTATTGAGTATTAGGATTTTATGAAACTTCTCCTTCTGTGTCTTTAAAATTGTACTCAGAATTTTGAAGTCACTTCCCTGCATTTTGATCACAAGAGCCCAAGTTAGGAAATGTGATATTACATGTAAATCCCCCTGCTTCCAGCCAAGTTAAACTAAGCTAAGCTAACAGGCTGTTTGCTGTGGTTTCGTATTTTCCGCACAGGGATGAGAGTGATATGAATTGTCCCAGAGTTTCCCAAAAATGTTCAATTATTCCTTTGACAGGCAAGCAATCAGACGAGGCAGTAAGAGATAAACACACAGGGCAGGAAGGTACTACACACAATCTGGTAGAGAACTGGAGCTTGAGGGCAGGTATATATATTTATGTCTTATATACTAGGCATTAGGAGGAGGTGTGTAGGTGTGTGTGGAGATAAAGGGATGGAAACTGGCAGGAAAACACTGTGGACAGTGCTGCCAGGTGGGTCCGATGTTTTCCTGCCCAAACATTATTTATAATAAACAATAAAAATGTATTCTTCTGTTTTTGTTCCTCCTATAGGATGGGTGCCCTCTTCTTCATCACAACCAACCAGTGTTTCAGCACTGTGTCTGCAGCTGAGCTCTTCATCATCGAGAGGAAACTCTTCGTGTATGTAATCTGTCCGGAGGTCGTACGGGAATCGACAAGCTGCCATAACTCTGACTGACTGAGTGGGTGGTAGGGCTGGAGTTTGATGTCTGTTTGGGTTTTCTTGTGACAGGCACGAGTACATCAGCGGCTACTACAGAGTGTCAGTCTACTTCCTCTCCAAGATCCTGTCTGACATCACTCTGCGCACCATCACCTCCGTCATCTTCAGCTGTATCGTCTACTTTATGATTGGTAAGACTAACACATCTATCTAACTAATGGATTTGCAGAATACTTCGTTTAAGTTTCCGTCTTCGAGCAACAGATATATAACTGAATCTAGATGCAGATAGCTCAGGATTTAGTCTCTAATGGCAGAATGTGTGTGTGTGTGCGTGTGTGTGTGTGCGTGTGCGTGTGCATGTCCTCTCAGGGCTCAAATCCACGGCAGAAGCCTTTTTCCTCTTCACGCTGACGGTGACTCTGGTGGCCTACACAGCCACAGCCATGACCATGGCCATCTCAGCTGACCAGAGCGTCGTGGCTCTCGCCAACATCTTCATGACCATCACCTTCGTCTTCATGATGGTGAGAGACGCAGCGACCCAGAAAAACACAGAGACGCACATAAATGTGTTTCAGATACATACTGTATATACACCATTGCTTATTGCTTATTCACATCTAGTGTACTAGTACTACTTATTTTAACAGGATTTTATTTAATTTGCTAAACAAATAATGTTACAGTGCTGTTATCAAGTTTTTCAGTAGACCCATGGCCCCTCGTGGCTCATCAGCCCTTTTGACAGCAGACCTTCTTTTAGAGCAAGAATCATATTTTAGCTTTTCAGTAAAAAAAGGAAACTTTTCGAGTTATTATTATGATGGTCGCTGAACTTTTTCATGTAATGAAGTGAACGTATAATCAGGTGCTGTTGCGAAAAAACAGATAATATTTTTTTCTGGTCATCCAAACACAATCCCTCTTCAAATGCAGTGAACAAAATAATACAGACAATATGATACAAGACAGAAAATCACAGGTGAGACATATAACATTAATTAAGGCTTTTTTTTTTTTACATGTGTCAGTGCAGCCACATTTAATATTAAACACATGTTCTTCTCCTGCTGTGATGTCAAATTGTTGGCTGTGAAAAAAAAATCTTACATCTTCAGTTTGTGTTTTCAGATTTTCTCTGGTCTCCTGGTGAACCTGCCGAGCATCATGGACTGGCTGGCTTGGCTGAAGTACTTCAGCATTCCTCGCTACGGGCTCGCGGTAAGTCAAAACAAAAAGGAAGTTCGTTAGCGAGGTCGGTGGGTAAAATGTTGTCATCTCAATTTAGGACGTCCACTCTCAGAGGAGTCAGTCTGCATTCCTCCATTGATCCCCACAGATCAGCCTTCAGTCTAATGTTCTTCATCCACTTTGATCTGCTCGGCGTTGATTGACTATGCTGTCTGTCTACGTTCAGGCCTTGAAGATCAATGAGTTCGTGGGTTTGAAGTTCTGTGAGGAGGCCGTGATCCGAAACACCAACGCGTCGGCTTCAACGACCAACTGCAGCGTGAGCACAGTCGGCCTGACGTGAGTCGACCTGCACACTGTATACATGCACTGTGATATAATAACTCTGTGATCTGTTCCCCTGAAACAAGTGATGACATTTCCAGCAAAATAAGGACCACCAGGCCTTTTCTGCATTCATAAGCATAATTCCAATTGACACAAGAACATTTCTGAACAAAACAATTGTCTTAAATATTGATATTTAATTCCTATCAGTGACCAGTTGTGACATGTGTTGTTTCAGATGCACAGGAGAGCAGTATCTGGACTACCTGGGAATAGAGTACACCACCTGGGGATTGTGGGAGAATCATGTGGCTTTGACCATTATGACGATCATGTTCCTCGTCATCGCCTATCTGAAACTCCGCTTCATCAAGAAATTCACTTAAAAGTGCGATTAGTTGTTGTCTCTTCAAGGAACCAGGCCAGTAAATGTTTGAATTCAAAAAGTCAAAAATGTCACCCTAAGTGCTTAGTAGGTAGCAAAGTTAGGTTGTAGAGCTTTTTTTTGCCAATGTAAGTTGCCTTCTATGCCCAAAAATGACCGCATGAGAGCAGTAACGGTGAACTAAAGCAGTAAAGTTGCATGATGTCAAACCAAAACAGTTAGTTGGTCCTAATTTGATTTGTTGTTTATATGAAAATTATTGACTAGGGCAGTTCTCAGTACAGATATGAGAGTATCGTTCTTCTCATCTGGGTGAATGACCACATTTTCCCAAATGTCAAACTATATCTTTGAGTGTGTCTGTGGTTCTTGAAATACCTTGATATTCAGTGTAGTTTAAATACAACCCTGAAAGTAAACTTCAGTTTAAGACCGTGTGATTTTTGGGAGCTTATATAACAATGTCAGCTTTTTTTATTTTTCACATTGTTGTAGTTGTTTAAGAAGCCAACGTTTGAAGACTTTTACACGACGACAGTGATACGGATGAATGTGTGCTGTGTTTCTCACAGGTTTATATTTCAAAGTGTTTATTTATGAATATACATTGTTGTACTATTTTAAAATCAGACTATGCCTCTTTTCAGTACTTTTGTAATTCAGAAGTCTTGGTTAGCTTATGCACAATTTCCAGAATGTTTCTTCTGTTTAAACTCAGCACTGATTATTTGTATTGTAGATGCTGTAGAGTTTTACCACGTAGATAGTAAGTACACGTTCACTTTTTCTATTGTTCAAAAGATTATGATGCACACGTTTATACTCGGATGCAGATTTTTGTGAGACCATCTATAAACATTTCCATCTAACCTTGGTGTTAGTCATGTTATTTTGATGTTAAAATATAGTAATTCTGTTGAGATGAAATATGACAAGTTTACATGGCAGTGCTTTATTTTACAGGTATGTAGCTTCCTAATGATTTCAAAATTAACTAATTAAAATTAAAAATTTTAAAAATAATAAAAATATAAGAAATTACATTTCACAAGGCTTTATATCTTCTTACGACTACAAGATAAGCAAGGAAGGAGATGCAATCCTAACAAGATCAAAGGGCGTATATACATTCAATAAAGTGCAGCTGACTGATGATCTGATGTTCTGTGTGAGACAAACCAAGAAAAATTACTCCTTTGGAATCTGTCATCTTTAATATGTTAAATTTGTAAAGTAATAATGTTAAATGTTTATGAAGTTAAAAGTTTCTTGTCGCTTAAATTTAATCATCCAGACCAGAGAAAAACAAAACAAAAGGAAACAAACGTATATTTTAATAACACTTTATTTTATCATAACAGATTAAAAAAAGAAATA